>CM077290.1:1465000-1680000 GCA_039654925.1 Anguilla pacifica
CAGCGTTATACTGTGTTTGTATTTACAGTAAAGTAACGGATATTGTGTATTAACTCTGTAAATAACAGTATTAACTCTGTAAATAAATTTACAGTAATTTACACATTAAGTTGCCAGTAAGTTACCGTAATTTTCACAGGAACTTTTGAACAGTGCATTCATACCTGGAATGAACGCACTAAAACATGATGGAGGTTATGTGAATTAGACCAATCAAATCAGTTTCTCTTGGGGGCTGCATGGGGTGGAGATGCATGAATGCATCCTATGATGCTTAACACTCTGAAAAGGGAGACAGGATTTAAAATTTGCTTCACATATGTTTTTACTTATCACTTAAGTCTGATATAATATGAAGACGCAGGACTTCCATATACGTTATCAGCTAGCAATTTGTTTAAATTCAGAACTGCGTTTTTACAGTATTTAAACAGCTGTTCTGCGTATGCGTTCAGTAGGGTAGCTATATACTTAATTGAGAATACAGTGTCTTCTGCCCTTGTATGGTTTTTCACCTATTGTACACCGCCTAGCATCATGCCATATTTTCTTTACATGATACATAATTACATACTTTTGTATGTGATTTATGTCTGCCTCTTCGGTGTTATATATGCTATTATACGGCGTGAAGCTGTAGCCGCCCTGTTGATCATACCCTATATTTTCTGATCTGTTCTTTAACTTTTCTTTTTCTTGTGGTTCCCTCGCTATTTGTGCCCGGTTGCGCCGTTCCCGTTTCTTAGTGCCTGGTAATGTGCATGTGTAAGCTTGTCATACTACTTATGACCTTTTTTATGGGTGTCTCCCGCTGCAAAATTACGAAGGGCGTTTAATTGACTTGACCGCGTACATAGGAACAGCCTTTGTAAATCGGTCGTTAATATGTCAGTATCTGCGACCGCAACAGAGCCGCAATACAGCGAAGGTTTTTTTGGTTTGGAATGTTTTCGCGCTGCGACTGTTTCCGTGGCCCTGACAGTCAATAATTGCTTCAGTTAAACGCGGACAAGTTTGGAGCATCAGTCAATGAAAAAATATTCCGCTTGCATCTCGAGACTTCGCTTTATTCTTTGGCGGAAATGAAACGACTTGGATGAACAGATTCCAGAACAGATTTTTCCGGTAAGTGATGAAGTCATATAACTGTTCGTAACCTTGGCTAAAAAATACAAACGAGTTCCGACTAGCTGTGTAACACAGGAACGCACAGCACCGCACAGGAAGGCACAGGACCGCGGCTTGATCGAGACGAGCGCACGCCTCGGTTTCATTCACAGTTTATCATGCATATCAACATAAGTACTACAAATGTTACTGTGGTTTATTAGTACTTTTCTGTACAAACGACGCAGGAAAAATATATACAAAACCATAACAAATGTGTAATTCTAAATTTACACAAACAAAAATAGCTTTTGACATGCACTAATTTCATTTTCCAAAAAGAGAATTTCGACCCGCTTTGTGCGTCTCCCTTCAGAATGATAAAACAGTTGAGACTAGAGAGACACTAGATTATTGAAGGCATGGGGGGTCTTTGACCATTCTTTCATACAGAATCTTTCAAAATCCTTTTAGAAAAATCTACATACTATTTATCCTCTCCAGCTGAATCACCTTCAAAGAATTCAACTCTATTGACCTTAATTCTTTATCTGGTGTTGAAAAGTAAGCTATTGTACTGTATGTAGAGGTACATAATCTAACTCAACAGCATTCAGGATTGCACAGTATACAAGGCTCGCTAGGCATGCAGTCTGTATGTATTAAGGATTAGCAATCTGGTTCTTCTTGCTTACCATAGTTCATTTGCATTTGTCTTTTATTACAGAAGTTCATAGAGGCCATGTCATATACACTATATGAACAAAAGTATCTGGACACCCCTTGATCTGGGGATGTTTTTCATGGTTGGGCTTGGCCTCTTAGTTCCAAAGAAGGCCAATCTTAACGCACTGGCATTCTAGATGATTCTGTGATTCCAACTTTGCGGCAACAGTTTGGGGAGGCCTTTTCCTGTTTCAGCATGACAATGCTCCCAGGCACACAGCAAGGTCCATATAGAAATGGTTTTGTCAAGATCAGTGTGGAAGAACTTGACTGGTCTGCAGAGAGCCCTGACCTCAACCCTATCCAACAACTTTGGGAATTAACTGGAAAGCCAACTGCGCGCCAGGCCTGATCACCCAATCACTGCTCGACCTCACTAATGCTCTTCTGGCTGAATGGAAGCAAATCCCTGCAGCAACGCTCCAACATCTAGTATAAAGCCTTCCCAGAAGAGTGGAGGTTGTTATAGCAGAAATGGGTGGACCAACTACATGTTAACGCCCATAATTGTGGATGCGATTTTGTTGGATGTGAGGTGTTATGTTGCACAAACACACACAGACACACTAAAACAAACACAGCACACAGACACACACGCGAACAGAAACATAAAAATCTAGATCCTTGGTTCCCTAACCATCCCCAAATCCTAACACTTTTACCTTTAGTGCAGGGTGCTTTGGTTCCTCATTCTGTAATTTTGTGATGTTTGCCCAGAGGGAGGAGGATGGATTGCCCCCAGTGCCGCAGGGAATGTGGGAAGAATGACAAGTTCTGCAGTGAATGCGGCTACAGACTGTGCTCTGCAAGGACACCTGTCACAGGTAAGCCCAGCAAGCTGGTTAGTACCAGGTCCCCTAATTCCATTTTCAGATCATTTAGCTGGCTAGCATTATTCCAGCTTACTAAATTAGTACTAGCAGTAGCATTTATTTGAAGCTCAACTTAATAGCTATTTATCTAGATAGCTGCCCCAAGTGAAAAAATAGTATACTTAAGTGTATTAAAATACAATTTAAGTATACAAAAATGCTTCAAATGTACTTATAGTTTTTGTACTTAATTTAAAGTATGCTTTTTAAAAGTGTATTTCCAAATATATGACATTAGCTTGTACTTAAGTGTACTAAAAATAATCATACTAAATCACATATACCTATAGTGGTGTTTTAGTATACTTATAAAATATATTCTTTGGTTTAAGTTGTGCTTTTGTGTACTTCACAAAGTATATTATATCACATGTACTTATAGTGGTATTTTAGTGGAGACTTATAAAATGTAAAATAATACTTTATTCTCATTCCTGGATAGCATACTACAAGTGTACTTTCTTACAGTCTACTTTAACTTCACTTGCCGAAAAGTGTATTGTAGTATACTTACAAAAAGTGCACTTTAATTGAATCCTGGCAAATTATACTAAAAGTATACTTACTGAAGCTATAGTTTAATTTCATTATTTGAACGTGTATTTTAGTATCCTTTTGAAAGTTTACTTCATGATTTTATTGAATCACAATTGAAACTTTCAAAATGATAGTCACATGCCAGTGTAACACCCCTGGGAGGGAGGTGCGGCAGTGTGGCACCCCTGGGAGGGAGGTGCGGCAGTGTGACACCCCTGGGAGGGAGGTGCGGCAGTGTGACACCCCTGGGAGGGAGGTGTGGCAGTGCTGGGGAACACCGTTGTCTGTCGCATGGAGGGAGAAAGAGCGCACCCACACCAACATGTAATATGATAAACGCCATCTTCCCCCTTCCCCCTCACGCGTTCCAGGCAGAAACACTAATCGAAAATAACAAGCTAAAATAACAAAGACAAAAGAAAGTAAAACAGAGCAACAACTATTTCAGTTCCCCGCTCTGTAGCTGGACTGCTTTCCAGCAGACCAGCTCCTCTGACTTTTCAGTGGCTGATTACTTTTCTCCATCTTACTAAAAGAAACAAAACTGAAATAAAATGCGAATCCAATAAAGAAACTCGCTCTCGGTGTGAGCTCCCGGTCTCGGCCCCGAACTGTGGAGAGCAGCACACCTTTAAGCACCTGGGCTGATTAGCTAACGCAGCCCAGGTGCGTGTGCTCTCTCCACCAGCCGGCACAGCCGAGACCAATCCGCCTCTCTGGCGGCCTGAATGCCACAGTTACTGAAGTGCACTTACAATTAATGAAATGGAAGTATACTTTCAGTTAGTATACTATTGAAACTTTGTTTCCATCTTTTCTATCACCTATACAGGTGAAGTTATCCACTGCAGAGCCCTGTTGCCATGTTTAATTATATTGTTTGTTTTAATATTTGTATTGCTATTTTGTCTTTATTCATCAATCATTGTTCTTATGTATTTCATTGTATCAGTATATGTATATTCTTTAAGTTATTCCTTTCAGCAGAATAAAGTTGTGTTTTCTCCTACGAAGTGTATTTGTAATGGAACACAACACACACACAGTCTATTGAACAGTGTTCAACGGTTAACATTCACAACTGACTGCCATGGCGGTGGCAGTTTTACCAAGGCTGACTGCTGGGACTATACACCAGCAGGAATCCCTGCAATATTTTATAATAGCCTTAATTAAATTACTCAAATGTTTAATGTTATAACTGCAGGTCTTTGGAAAGATATTTTTATCTAGCGGTTAATCCTGTGTAGTGGGATCTGCCTACATTCTGACTACTGCTCTTCCATTTGCTGTATTAGACTCTGACCAACAGGAAGGGCCTGAGCAACCAATCATTGAGAACCATGTCCACTCTGATGACCACACCCACTCCACAAGCCATGGCCCCACCCCTGACACTCACCCTTTCGAAGATGAGGCAGAGGTACACCCCGGCTAGTCAGTCAGACTGCATTTCTCTACAGGGTCATTTATAATTTGACAATCGCTTTGAATTACTCAAGGTCAATAATTCACAGCAGTTTGAATCTCAAGGAAATTAACATGTCAGGGATGGTTATACTGTATTGATTTGAATCACATAAATAGCTGCTATGCAGTGGAGTGATAGTTCATTTGACAATGCATATCTAAGATGACATTTATGAAGATAAAGTGTCTACTAGTACTAAACGGAAAGGCAGTAACAACAATTAGACTAACAAAAACCTGGTGTCAAGTCATGTCACTTGTAGTTTCATTATGCTATATTAAACTACACTTGTAGTTTCATACGTTATATTAAGATAATACTCTGCCTACATTGGCAGTTGCGCAATGCATGTACATTCCCCTGTCTGTTCCACACACAGGGGTGTGTACAGACATGTATAAAATTCCAAGATTGCAATGTGAAGGATTCTTATTGTGTATATGAAAAAAATGCACTATTATAAAAAAATAAATACATCATAATGGTTAGTCATAATATTGATTCAAATTAGATAGCCACAGTAATGACTAATAAAACTGGCGAATTAATTGATAAATCATGCCAATACACATCAGTATTTAAACAGATTTGTGAGTTTGAGCATGTCTATCAAGACCATCCAGATCAAATATCTGAACTCTGGTTAAATGTTTTTTTGTGCCACATCATTACAAGACTATTAAAGTTCAGCAAAATATCACTTCTTTAACTTTTTTATTTGTTAAACACTGGTGCAATCGCTGATATGTTCTTCATTCGCACAATCACGTGACGTATGTACCTGATTGGACAAAACATTGGACGATATCGGAGACAGAGGGTCCCCTGGCCCAGGACCACGTACCTGTCCCTGGGCAAAGGGGAACGGTGACGTGTCCCTCCAGGCTGCCACAAACATCTGCGATCTCTGGGCATATCCGCTGAAGCTCACCCTGATACAGTGGATCTCAGGGGACCCATATTGTTGTGGCGCTCAATGCACTGAAAACTAACATTTAAAAAACTCAACAGCAGCATCTTTTCCAAATATAATGCCATGATTACTCAAGAACATCCAGAGTTTTATTTGTGCATGGTTTCATCGAGAACTACTACTGAAGTACGCCAGCTGTGGATATCCGAGTCTCATGCAGGCGGACTAGTATGAAACTCGCAGTGATGTGATGTTCTTGGAATGCGATTGTTTGTAGTTTCAGTTTAGGAACTTACCTTTATTAAATCGCATGAAATTCATTGTTGAGATGGTAACGGGCGTTAAAAGCCAGAGTGACTTGGTAAGCACAATTTCACCTAAAAATGCAATTAATGCATGCTTCCACTTACTCAGAGTACTATGCTGTGAAAGTCCAATAATTAAAAGCCAAATCAAAACCGACACAAGACTGACAAAATACAAATAAATTGCCTGTGATGTTGTTTCATTGAAGGAAACTGAAGACTCAAAGGAAATCGCAAGACTGACGAAAGATGAGACCATCAGTAAAGGTAAAGACCACGAAAAGACCTCTGGAAAAATGTGTTTTAATAACTGTGCTTTTCATTCATACTTGGATGAGACCTTCGGGGACAACGAAACTGCTGCAGGAAGAGGTGCTGGTGAGCCAGTAAGGCGCACCCCCCCCCCCCCCCGGACCAAACAGAAATCCAGTGTTCCAGCACAGTCATAGGGGGCACAGTGTGGGAGAAGGGGTCCTGGTTCTGGCCCGATTCCCACAAAGAAATCCCTTCATCTCACCACCTAACTGAACACAATGTCTGGCCAGCTACACAACACCTGACATTTTCCATTCACTCTAATTCCCCGGGTTGCCTCAGTAGAAGAGAACTGACTCCACAGGTGACCTACCTGGTGGGGGTCAGGGTCTAGTGCTGTAGCAGCAGTGCTTTTTGAGCTCATGAGAAACTCAATGAAAGAGTTTATTTTCTGTGACCCTTTGTTGCTCCTTATTAAAATGCAGCCTGACATCTAAAATGTTTCTAGCTTGTCAAATAAACTGTTAAGACACCATGCGAGCGTATGGGCGGGTCCCACTGTCTGGGTGAAATCTAGACTACGCCAGTGCCAACTGTGGCCGGCAGCCTCACAGGTCCGTAATCGCCAGGAGCATCGCCCAGTGTCAGAGGTGTTTAGATTTGCAGTCGCTGTGTTATGCTAAGGCTGGCCTGCCTAAGAGAGGATTCAGTCTGCCAGGATCTGTAGTGCTTTTTTGGTATGTGTGTTGCATTTTTTATTTTTTACATTGTAGTTACAAGTAGATGAATTAAACCTTATATAATTATCATGGACTTTTTTAGGTTCTTTCACTACATTAAATGCTTGCAGGCTAAGAGAATTGATAAATTTCACTCTCCATTCTCTCCATCACTGCAGTCCTTTCAAACGGCATCTGCAGCAAGACCAGCTCAACATCCATACAAACAAGTGAGTGACCAAAACGTACACAATAGGGAATGCATATTTAATATTTTCACTTGTCATGCAATTTCTCATAAAAATGGAACTAAGACAAAACCATTTTCTGGTGATTTCTATTATTAGAGTATTTATTATCAATATTATGTGGTTTTGTGGATTGTGACTTTTAATAGATTACTGTACATACATGTACTAATGCAGCCCCAGTGACAGGAACCAGTCTGGATAAGCTGTTGAGTGACTTGGGACTGGAAGACCACCTGAAGAACAAGCTGACTCTGAGCAAGGTGCTGGAGATTGATGGAGAGACTTTAACTGATGAAAGCAGCCAGACTCTGAAATCTCTGCCGTGGTATTTCCTGAGGAGGTTGATGACGGTGAATGTGATCGCTAGGAACATGAGGTGCACCTCAAAACAGGACATGACTTCCCAAAACCTTGACAGCTTAATGGACACCCTGTGCAATCCGCAGGGCCACAGCAACAGAGTCAACCCCCTGGACCTCATAACTGCTGTGTTTCTTTGCTCAGATGGCTGTCTTCAGCAGGAGATGGTTTTGAAAATGTCCATGTGCCAGTTCTCTGTGCCTCTGCTGCTTCCTAAGTGTGATACACAGCAGTGCACTTTAATGCTCTGGGCCATGAGGGGTATTGTGAAAACGTTCAAGCCGCACTCTTTGACAGACCCAAGCGAGTTTGTAGAGGAGAACATTGTTCTCTCTGAGCTCCCCCTGGTCTCTTTTGTGAGGCTGGGAAACAGCAGCTTGTCCAAGTCTCAGATTCTGAACCAAGTTCTCAGCAACCCTCAGCAGTACCACGACACCTTTGTTCACAAAAACATGAAGTGCGGTGACACCACAAGGAGGATTTCCAATGGGCTGGTGGAGATCAGCTGGTATTTGCCCTGTGGGAACAGAAGCATTGACATCTTCTCTGAGCCACTGGCTATAGCTAACCTCCGTGGGGACCTCAGGGACTTTGAAACTCAATACGATTTCCTCTGCCACGATTCTGCTGCCATATTTGTGTTCTGTGATGATTTTGGGTCAGAATGCAAATTTCTAGTCTCCCAGCACCTTAAGGCTCATTGGTTCTTGATCATCAATTCACAGAGCAAGAGCTTCAATAAGGACGACTTCAGGAGATTCGTTTCTGAGTTAAAACTAAAACCCAGTAACATCATCATAAAGGGTCCGCAGATGAATGATGCAGATTTCCTCACTAACCTGCGTTCGGCTATCAGTGGAATTTTGAAGGGGAACATGGTCAAGTTGAGTGTTGAAGGGATGTCTGCTGTTGCCCATGACATTGGGATCCAGGTTGATGAAGATTATACCGTCTGTCAGAGGGGCAAGCAGAAGGCTAATGAAATCACTGGAAGGATATCCGATATACCAAGCTTCAAGGAGAAAGAGCTGCCCTTGCAAGGGAGTGCATGGAAACAGCTGGCCAAACTGGAAAAGGAAGAGTGCAGGATGAAAAATGCTGGGGAGAAAAACATAGAAGTTTACAGGAATGAGCTTGCAGATCAGAAGCAGCAGCTCAGAGCACAGCAGAGGGCTCACAACATCTCAGAGTCTATGGCCCGTTTCATCTCCGCAATGTCCGGTTCCACAGAGGAGCGCAAGTATTTCCTCAAGTGGATGAGGATCAACCTGGACAACCTGTCAAGCAAAACCCTTTCACTCCTTCAGGCCGAGTACAAGAAACACTGTCAGAATTACTCCGAAAACAAGAAGCTCATTATGGAGTTAGGCAAGAAAATCTCCAGGTGCTCCTTGGGGATGGAGCACTTCCTGCGGGAAATGGGTCAGCTGTACGAGTCGGCCTGCTCACTCCCCAAAGGCCCCACCCCTGAAATTCAGTGCCTGCCACGTCTGGCTGCTGAGCTGCTGCAGGAAGGCTTTCCTCTGGAGCTGGTGGATGGAGATGCATCCAACATTCCTCTGCAGTGGGTGACTCAGGTTCTGAAGGAACTCCATCAACTAACACAGGACAAATGTAAGATCCGGGTGGTGACTGTACTGGGGGTGCAGAGCACTGGGAAGTCCACCCTCCTGAACACCATGTTTGGAGTCCACTTTGCAATCAGCAGTGGAAGGTGCACAACAGGGGCCTTCATGGTTCTCATCAGAGTAAAAGAGGATTTTAAAGAGCAGCTTGGATGTGATTACATCATGGTTATTGACACTGAAGGGTTGAAGTCACCAGAGTTGACCCAGTTGGATGACAGTTATGAGCATGATAATGAACTGGCCACTCTGGTGGTGGGGCTGAGTGACATGACAGTCATCAACATCGCCATGGAGAACTGCACAGAGATGAAGGACATCCTGCAGATTGTGGTGCATGCCTTCCTGCGCATGAAAGAAGTTGGGAGAAAACCCTGCTGTCAGTTTGTGCACCAGAATGTCGCAGATGTCTCAGCCCAGGACAAGAACCTGAGAGACAAGAAGCTTCTGCTGGAGCAGCTGAATGAGATGACCCAAGTAGCAGCCAAGATGGAAAAAAGGGGAAACAACAAAACATTTACTGATGTCATGGAGTATGATCCAGAGAGAAACACCTGGTACATCCCTGGGCTCTGGCATGGCATCCCTCCCATGGCACCGGTGAATGCTGGCTACAGTGAGTCTGTGAATCTGCTCAAGAGGAGTGTGATTGAGCATTTTAAGGAACACAAATCTGGAAAGAGCTCACCACACACATTCAATGAGTTCCTTGAATGGACCAGGAGTTTGTGGAGCGCAGTGAAGTATGAGAACTTCATCTTCAGTTTCCGCAACAGCCTGGTGGCTGATGCTTATACTCAGCTTTGCACTGAGTTCAACAATTGGGAGTGGGCCTTCAGGAAGAGCATGTACTCCTGGTTAAGCCAAGCTGAGACAAAGGTGTCAAACTTTGGCACAATCGCAACACTGATTCAGCCATCCTCCAATCTAAATGACTTACTTAGCAGCCTGAAATGTGAGGCCTCCCTAGAACTCACTAAAGGGGAAAAGCTAATTTTGGACAATCTCATGGAATTCTATGATAGACCAGAGGGACACGTTCACTTGGTAGAGAAGTACAAGGCAGACTTCATCAATGCAGCCAAAGCCATCCGGAAGGAGACAGAGAACTCTGTGAATAACAAGCTTGATGCAGCTGTGGAGATTAGAAAGGGTATGTTCAGGTTAGAGAGCATCAAGAAAAATCACACAGCCACAATGGAACAAAAGGCACTGGATCTGGTTGAGAAATGCAAGAAAAGTAAAGAGCCATCGGATCAAAAGCTAGAGAAAGAATTTGGGAACATGTGGAATGAGACTGTGGCAGAATTGCAGTTCCCTGGCCTGGAAAACCGAGACATTGTCCAAGATATCTACCACCAGCTATGTGTTCACTTAAGCAGAGAAGGTCCTGCAGTACATGAAATGCTGTCCAGTGTGGGAAACTTGTCTGAATGTGGAAGAGAGCCATTCTTCCAAGTACAAGGTAAGCCAGAGGGAGTGTTTAAAAAGTTAGGGAACAAATTATTTGAAGATGCACAGTTGAAGACGCAAAAGATGGTGGATCACGTCATAGATTGCAGCAGGCAGTTTGTGGAAGAGAAAGTGAGAACAAGGTCTGATTACCATAGCACATACATCACAGACCTGCTTCGCATGGTAGATGAAAACCTAGACAGACACAGGGATCTGGAAACAAGTGCTGAAGTTCAAGCCAGTCTGAAGATCCATATCTGTGGACATGCAGCACGGGAGTTTCAAAAAATGCATTTGAATTTTATCCATACAAATGATCCCCGTCACTGTCTGGAGCAGTTCAAGGAACAGTACTGCACTGACTTTAAGGACCTGTTCAGTAAAAGAGACCAGTGTCAGAAGAAAGCAGAGGAGTTCACCTACAACTGTCTTGCACCTGCGGTGAAGGAATACATCACCAAGTCTCTGGGCCCTGACCTTGTGGATGATGTGTTGACAGGGCAGAAAGGCATTGATTTCAGCACTCGATCCTTCTTCCAGTTCTCAATCCTCAAGCAGCTGCTTTCAGGTGATAACTTTAAGGACTTTTTGAATTATGTAAGAAACTACAAGAACTTTGTGCAGGGCTGGATATTTGAGCAGATGATACAGCAGTTCTCAGAGGGAGATGGCCTCAGGAACATCAAGAACAAGCATCTGAAGGTGATGGTTCAACGATTAAAGGAAGCCATTAAGAATGCAGAGATGAAGGCCAATGAAAGAGTGACAGAAAGGGGTGAGGAGGACCAGAACATTCAGCAGTTCATTCAGGATATCTGTAGTGACCTACAGGAGCTTGTCATCCCCAAAGACCCCCTCAGAGCCATCCTGACCTTAAACACTGCCAAGCCAGAAGACTTTTCCCAGTGTCTGAAGGTGCTTGTGGATGAAATGGAGCAGTCCATTACTGCAGAATTTCAGAGAGGTGGAGATGTGAGAACCAGGCTGACCTCACTGCCCTTTCAGCCACAGAAGGAGCTGTTTAACAGGGTGTTTGGCTGTGGGAGCCAGTGTCCCTTCTGCATGACCCCGTGTGAAGCAGGCGGCAAGAATCACACAGAGCACTTTGCTTCCATTCACCGTCCTCAGGGGACCGGGGCAACAAAATATGTGCTCTCTTGTAAACTATCAAGTGATATCTGCTCCTCTTGTGTTGCCAGTGAAGCACAATTCAGGTCAACAGAAACAAAGTGGAGATATCATCCATGCAAGGACTATCACAGCATTTACCCTGACTGGCGCATCCAGCCTGACACCAGCATCCAGGCCTCAGACTACTGGAAGTACGTGTTCAACAGGTTTAATGAGCAGTTTGCCAAGGTGTATGAAGCTGAGCCTGCAGACATTCCCCCCCTTTGGAGAGATGTAACCCAAGACCAAGCCATGAAAAGCCTGAAGGAATCCTTCCAAATGAAAACAGGAGATTAAATGGGTCTTACAGTCAGTTGGGTTGAATAATGATACCCTGAGTTGTATTAATACCTATTAGCCTGCTTAAAATTCATAATGGTCAAGCACACAAGAGCCCCAGCCAAGCTGAATGGTATGAAAGAATTGCAGGTATTTTTCATGACAAATAAAACACGCTTAATTTTAAAAAGGAACACTAAATAAAAGAGTGAGAATTTCCAAATCACTGATAGAGATTCCTGCATTTCTGCAGCCTTGCGTTTTCCCTGGTAGAAGGACAGATAATCCCACCAGTCAGTCATTATAATTATAAAATCATATACATACTATAAAGTGGTATTACCTCTATCATGAGGTATGCAGCACTTACCTATACACACAATTTATTTGGGTTAGCATGGCTGAGCTTTGTCCATTATTTCATTCCTGTGGATTCATACTCTGGGACAGGAAATTAATTGTATTAACAGGAACTACTGAAAGCCCTTCTCATCCTGGAGCCAGCTCACCATGCTCCTTTCACAGAGTAGGATGTCTGCCGGCAGTTGACCTGGTGCAAACCAGGCCCGGCCCCAGGGCCAGTTGACCTGGTGCAAACCAGGCCAGGCCCCAGGGCCAGTTGACCTGGTGCAAACCAGGCCAGGCCCCAGGGCCAGTTGGCATCCAGGCAAGGGTACTCAAGGACATGTGCCATGGAGCTCTTTCCAGTTCTCCACTCCATCTTCTGGGAATCATACAGGACTGCTCCAGTACCTGCCCTATGGAAAACATCCACCGTCATACCGGTACCCAGGAAATCCCGCCCCTCAGAACTCAGTCCCTACCGGCCAGTTGTACTCACCACAAGCACAATGAAGTGCCTGAAAAACTGTTGCTTCACATCATACTTCCAGTTGTTGGACCGCAGTTCACCTGCAAGGACAAGTGGGGGACTGAGGATGCTGTGGCCTGCCTCCTTAATTTCCTCCTACAGCACCTAGAAGTACTGGGCGCCTTCGCCAGAATCCTCTTCATCGACTTCAGTTCTGCATTCAGTACCATTGATGCAGTACCCAGATCATCAGGAAACTTCACCAGCTCAGTGTCTCACCCCTCCTCATCCACTGGATGTACAGCCTCATCGGTGGCAGATCACGATCTGTAAGACTATCCTCAACTTCCTCAACTATCATCACTAACTCTGGAGCCCCGTAAGGTTGTGTCCTGAGCCCCTTTTTGTACCCCCTCTGCACTAATGACTGTCAGCCCTCACCCATCACTACATATTTCATATATTCAGATGATGCTTAATGACAGTAAGTCTGTTTCAGCCTATAAGCATTCCATTTCCTGTTTCACACAATGGTGCAAAAACGACAGCCTGCAGCTAAATGTCACAAAGACAAAAGAAGTACTTATCGGCACACCCTGCACAGACAGCACAACCCATAAACCCACCTGCATCAAGCTACAAAACTGTTGAGATGGTAGCATGCTGTAAGTATCTCAGACTCACCTTGGACAATAAATCTCAGTTTTGTACAACACACCACTGACATCCATAAACTCTGCCAACAGTGTAATTCACAAATTGAAAGAACTTTCTGGTACCCCCCATTTTCTGTTGTTGCTCTCCAAAAGTATAATCCAACCCATACTCCTATACCGCTCCCCTTGTTTCTTTACTACGCTAACTGCCTCCAACAAGAACAAATTCATCCATATTACACACTCTTCCTCCAAAATCATTTGGCTCCCCACCCCTAACCTCTCAGACCTTAACAACAAAAACGTCACATGCAAAGCCCTACCAATAGCAAATGACCCCCAGAACCACCTCAATTGATTCTTCAGACAACTACCATCGGGCCACAGATATAGGTTCCTAATTCGGAAAAAGGTCTGCTTCTAAAGGAGTTCTGTCCCCTTTGGCTTTGCGTTACTGAACAGAATATTTTGTTAATGTCATTTATTTTTCAACAATGTGTGAATTGGAGATTTATACTTGTATTTATTTACGTATATGTATATTATTGTTGTTGTGTTGAATTGCAGCATTTGCACTGTATGGACTGACAGAAAGACAACAAAGAATCTAATCTAATCTATTTAATGTTGAGACTACACCTTATCAATGCTTTTTATTTTTTTGAGAGAATACTTTTTACAAAAATGCAAAATATATTTTCTGTAACAACAGGCAACATTATAAGCCCTTTATTACTGCTTTCTGGCCTGTTTGAAGTCATAAATTACTTAGTGCTGTGATAATTTGGTTATACAAGTTTAACACTTCTATTTCATGATGAGTAGATGTGTCCTTTTTTGAAAGTTAGATTCAAAATGTTCTTCTTCTCTGCACTTAATAAAATTGATGTATTTTACCAGACGCGTTTAAGCATTTATTAATTGTATAAATGCCATTATTGCATTCAAAATAAATGTTTAATTTAATTTAAACACAATAAACGGTTTCTTGTTTTCTTCACTGCTTTGAACAATGAAGCTGCCCAAAGACAAAGACGGCATCTTCATTCTACCACTAGATGGCAAAGAATCGAATTAACTTCACATCATTACTGCTGCCTTTGTCTTCTGGCCCAGGTAGCAGAAAATGCATAATTTGTCGCATTTGTCTACTATGCTGGCCTTCCTGGATGTAGGCTATCCAGTTAGCCAGCGAGTTTATGCTGCGTTCAAGACAACTCGGAACTATAAAAAAACGAGGTCCGACTTGTGAAAAAACCAATTGAATTGTATATTTACGCTTTTAATGCATACTTGGGTGTGTGAATATGTGATATGCGTCAGTATCATTTATGTGTCCCATTCATTAAGCAATGTGTGAAATTTAAATTACGATAGCCATCAGCGACTTTTTTCGCTAGCCAGCTTAGCTCGGTATTTTTCTCAGAAATAAATGCTGAAAATGATATCACGAAACACCTGACAGTGATACCATTTTTACATTGCAGTGCTACTACAGGCTAGCGTAGTTTCCCGGTTTCACTCTATTGACTCATTTAATTTACTCCTTAACAATAAAGTACAGCTGCGTTTCTTGTGGGAATACATATTTTCCGCCCGATTAAAACAGCGTGAACGCAGTGACGTCAGAAGTTGGAAAGTTCCTGCTTGAATTATCCGAGTTCCGAGTTGTCTTGAACGCAGCAATGAACACAGGCCCAAGAATAGGCCTACACTGGAAAACCGAATGAGTGGCGTCCGTCTTCCATGTTAAATCAGACGACATTGTAAAACGGAAACAAACATGAAATACAAAGCTGATGAATACAACATAAAACACTTGCACAAAGTTCTCTTAATCTTATTGGTAGATGTAAATAAGTTTCGCATACGTTGTCGCTTTACGAGTTGCAACAATAAACAGTCTAGCAAAAGACGCGCCATTTTATGCTAAGGCGGATTACATCCTCATTCGTGCATGTTACACAAACATCCTTCTTAAACACTCGCCTAATAAACAACGATCCCGCATTTCAGGACTTTCTAAAGTCAGAACAGTTCGCAGGAACACGTTCCATAAAGTTCTGCAGTAAATTATTCCTGTCCACAGAGGTTACTTTCGGTATTAATTAATCGATTGACGTACAGTTGTTTAGTAAAACTCCGAAGGGTGAGCTATCGAACAAACCGTGAGCTAACGTCTGATATTGTAGGATCCTATTGTAATAACAACAGAATATCAATATAATATTACTCTAATATCAATAAAATTTAATATCGTAGCCTAACTCTCTTAACAGCATCGCCCAAACGAAACTAACAATAACACTTTCGATTTTGTTGCTTATAAAATTGGGTGACAATCAGTTGTTGTTTCAGTGCCCTGTTTGGATCATCAGTCCGTGAAAATGATTCTGACTGCATCTTCACACAACGCTTTATTCTTTTGTGGAAAAACGTTGCAGGTGAACTGATTCCAGAACAGATCTTTCCGGTAAGTGAAGCTAAATAAAAACTATTCGTGGCATTGGCTAATATCGACAGATACTGCTATAGAGCAGCACTATAGCCCAGGACCGTGCAGGATAAATTAAACAATGGCGTCCTTTCACGGGTTTCAATCACACCTTCTTACATACGAATACAGGACCTTAGGCCACAAATGCTTCGTTTGTTTAATAATGTTTGTTTAATAAGCTTTTCTGTTCAAGCAGCACAGGAAAATTGTATTTTACACAAACACATAGTTTTAACAAGTAATGATTTTGTTTTCCAGACTATTGGCACTCCCGTTCTCAGTACTTTGTGTACCCTCCCTTTACATTACATTACATTACAGGTATTTATGGCAGACGCTCTTATCCAGAGCGACGTACAACAAAGCGTATAACTGTAACCAGGGACAAGTACGTTGAAAACCCTAGAGGGAAGTACAGTTCCAAGTGCAGGGAGCGACCGCATAGTTTAACTGTTACCTTTACAGAGGTGAAACAATTGAGTAACCTTGTATCCTATATTTTAGGAGATACGTGAATGCATGGTCTGGCATGGAAGTTGCATATTCTTTCTCTGTCTCCTCATATAGTGGCCTAGCTCAAGTATTTATTCTAAATGCCAATTGAGACACCAGCAATATTTTGAATGCATTTTCCAGCGAACCTGCCTACTCAGGTTTGTTGGAGCTTCATCTTGTTTTGGGTTTTGGTCAGGGGCGCAACAACCTACTTCTCAGGGTGGGTGCAAGACGCAACATACACATTTAATACATCACAATCATTGTAGGATCAAATGCAATTGCGCTTGCATTCACGATCAAAATAGGAATGAAAGTGAAAGTAAGAGGGTTTTTATAACGTGTTAAAAATTCAATTTTTATTCCATTACAATTTTATTCCAGTACAGTTTACTAGATTCTCACGCGCCTGACTTTCATGCTAGCCCATCTGTCCAGTATTTCGTTGAAATGAGTGAAGCGCGCGACTTTGCTTTCGATTGATATTGCAGCCAGATGTGTCAATCGCGCGTTGTCCATGGTAGAACGGAGGTAATTCTTTATAATTTTCAGCTTACTGAAAGACCTTGCGGCAGATGCTACAGTTACTGGCATTGTAAGGAAGACTCCCGATAGAGCTTGTACGTGAAAACGTCACCAAGCCACTCCCCTCGTTTTCCCGCAAATTTGTCAATGGGAAAATGAATGGGGCAATTTTCAATAAGCGATATTTTTAGTTACACATCGGGAACCAGTTAGCTATTGGTATGCGGTACTCATGACATATATGACTCATGAAATATAATATCAGCAGCACGATTGACAAGGTACAACGTTGTGTACGTTTAGTACGCTTAGGAACTACACATACCGGTACTGTGCTCACGACGCACGCTTATATCGTCACGGCTCAGCTGGAACCAGAGACTAAAAAATATGGACAAAGCTACTGTGACGTCACCCATTGACTCTCCGTGGGTCTCTAAAACACGTTTTGAAGCCAGAGACTGTAAAAAATATGGACAAAGCTACTGTGACGTCACCCATTGACTCTCCGTGGGTCTCTAAAACACGTTTTGAAGCTCAATAGGCCTATTTCACAAGATGGCGACCAAAACCGGATGTAGGGATACTTTGTTTCCGGTTGCCGTTGCTACGGACGCAAGTCCATTTCTGACAGCGAAAAATTGAGCCTAAACAGCGATGTGTTCTCACAGTCCCGAATAGCTCTGCCAAAGTTCACTATGTCCGATGTTATCCGCATTGTCGAAGCATTGCCAGTGAAAGTTAAGCAGTCTAAACTAGACAAGGGCTATAAATTCTTTTTTGAGAAGTTTATATTCGGTTATGAAGGTAAGTATAACGTTAGCTCTGGTTCGCCAGAAAGCTAAATAGCTTGCTTGCTAACCACAGCAAGTTAGCCGATTAAAGAGATATTTCACTTCGACATAACACAAATTATTTTCTGGAGGCGACTCCGTTGTGTTTTCGTAGCGTGAAGCAACATCTGCTGTCCATTAACAGCGTATCTGTTCCTCTCGGTTGTCCCGAAAATTAATTATTAGGGAGCCTGACAACTGTGAGGAAATCGATTCTGTTAACGTTGACGGTCCGCAGGGGAGGCGCTATGTAAGTACAATGTGTTAGGCTCCACACAATTACTTATGTTATACCGAAGTGAAATATCTCTGAACTAAGTTTTGTACTACCGTTACTATTTTGTGACATGTTGTTTGTGCTGTACTTGTTCTAATAAAGATTTATATTGCTTGTCAAATCGCCTGTGTAATGCTGGTGTTCAGTTCACTACCGAGCTGTTTGTTTTCATCCTGATAAAAACTACCCACACATTTTTAAATCAGCTGATATATCTTAAGTAGGCTTGTCGCGATGTCCGTCAATACATTTTGTAATTACAATTAACAACTAAAATAAACGTGCATCTGCAGTTTCAACATTGAATATCCAAATATGTGCTTGCTAACAAGCTAGCTGGCTAAAACGTAATTTGCTAATCATGACAAAATATAGCTAGCTAACTGATTTTATGACATTCTTGAGTAACAAGTACGACATGACTGAAACCGCGTTAGTTCTCAATGAATGATAAAAACAAAAATAAAAAACGAAGGAGTTGGTAGGGGACTCAGACATTTAGACCCAAATGTATGCAAGGAGAAAAATTTAATATCGAGTGTAATCTTATTCACAGAGCAGTAGCTAACTAGCTAGCTATCGTAATGAGTTAGTTTAGGTTAGTTTGCAACATTATGACAGTCATGCTACCTAGCAAGTTTTTTTCTTATTTTGGAGTAAATCTGTGGGAAAGCTGTGAAAGGGCAAATAAATTCTTTTTCGAATTGGTACACAGGGGAACGCTACAAAACCAAAAAGCTCTCGCTGCCATTGTTTTGGTGGCTGTTAAGATAACCGGAAATGAGAGACCCCTACATCCGGTTTACATACCCGGAAATGTGAAATAGGCCTATGGCGGGCGCGGCCATTTTCTCGATTTGGAGCCAAAACCATAGAGTTAAGCGGTCTTGTAATTTTCACAATTTGATTGACAGTCCGGTGCGGAAAAGCCCATCAACCTGAACGAACGATTGCAGAACGAACTTGAGGCTAGCTGACTGTCTGCCGTTATGTTTTAAAATATATTATCAGATGTTTACGGAGTTTAATTTCCATCCGTGATTGTACTGTGTCATGTAATCACGTTATATGTATGACATTAAAAATACAATTAGGCTATGTTCAGTTATCTTCAATTTATGTTTCTCAGCAAAACGAATATGCGTAGCTAGCATATCAGCTTGCCAGTGAGCTAGGTAGGCTATCCGTGGTTAGCTCACGCATTAGGAATATGAACCACAGGGGAAGAACATTGACTACACTGATGGTCAATCAATCAGAGATGTGTAGGCTACTGGTGATTTGACTAGGCTAATTTTCGTATAACTGTCTGGTAGACCTGCTGTTAACCGAGCAAGTTATCGTCGTAGGTTTTCGCCACAGTCAGTTAATGAGCCAGTAACTGCTACTAGCTACTCCATCGCCGTTCGTGGTGTTCACTTGCTGGGTGACGCTAGCTGACCGATCGTTCGCAAATCACTTTCTACCGAATAAAAATTAACACTGTCAGCGGTGATTAACAAATCTACCAAGTATTTTAATAACTGATATGCAGGCGTGTAAATATGACAACGCACTTTGTACAGCAAGTTTTCCACCTGGTGCATGAAGACAAAAATAATGTAGCCTACATTGAATTTCTAATTATTATTAGGCTATAATTTTTTTCTTGTAAATCATCAAAACAAATGGAGAAAACCCAATATACGCAAGGAGCCCCCAGGACCGATTCTGAGAACCACTGTCTTAAATGCCTAGCTTGTCGGTCTCTTAAATGCTAAAAACATGTTCCTTTCTAAATGCCAAGATGGTTAGTTTCGTTAAATTCTGTGTGTGTGATTTCACCGTGTGTTGTATGTTATTCAGCAAATGAACCTTGAGACTATTAATTGGCTTCGTGAAACTGAAAAAGTGTTTATCCCAAAATTATAGTAGCTTTGTCACATGCGTGAAGCATAGCCCAGGTAGACTTTTACGGAATGTACACGACTGACAAGCCGTCAAACACGTCTGACAGATTGAATGTTTGCCGGTTAAGGTTAGCTAGCTAGTCAAATGGCTTGGTAGCCGAAGTTGCGAACTGTTTTAGCATAGGCTACTACTGGACTACCAAATATAGCAAGCTGATTACGCTTTCTGCCAAGTAATTATTTGGTTAAGTAGGCTACCGAAAAACTTAGGAGGATTATTTTATGGTCGTCTGGTGCAGCTGTAAATAGCACACGCCATAATGAAATCACCACGAAATGGGATCCCTGCATTTTCAGACTTAGCACAGACGGACCGTGGCCGGAGCCGCAATGTCAAGGCCAAGAGGCGCCACCGCCCACCCCAGTGACCATAGACTGTAGCCCCTCCTGTAGCTCAGTCCTCCGCAGTAATCCGGAAGTGACGCAAGCTGTACCTCATTGGTCCAGAACAAATATTGGCACTGTGCCCAAATGACGCAATAAATCATGAAATCGACCCATGGACAGTCATAAGACGAATAAAATACACCTATTATGACTATTTGTTCTTGTGAGAAAAAATTATTGACTTTGTATTTTGATCGCATTTGTACCGTAGACTTACATGGAAACCGGATATGAAAACACCTATACTGGAGCCATCCGTAGTGGCGCTAGTGAGCAACCAGGAACTACAACACCAGGAAATGAGCTTCAAAAATGAAGTCTGGTTTTGGCCGCTTGGCTGGAACACGCTTGCGCCCTTCTACTTCTAGTGTCACTTTGATATCGTATTTCAATTTAAAATTACTGGAAATAACAGATTTGTTACTATTAAGTTATATTGTTTCTTTCACATCATAATTGTACGGTCGACAACAGGATTTCCTTTCAGGGATCTATAAAGTACAACCATAGACCGTATAAAAGAGTACAACCTAATCTAACTAACTTAAGACGTGATTTAAAATGGAGTCATATTATATTTTTTTATCACAACACAACAACAATATAGCTACGTGATTTTCGATAAATTACCGACAATATGTTTACTACTTACTATGTTTTAATAAAACTGTTTATTAGAAATTGTGTATCTCTTGCCTACCGCAACTGCTGCACCTGTCTTGTCTAAGTGCAACTGCACTGTCAATCTAATTTTCACAATGTGTGTATTCCTTTAGTGCTGTGAGCAAACTGAAAGTCCATGTTACACCCCTATACGGTCTATGGTTACACCGAAGCCTTGCGAAACGAAGTTTCGTTACATCGTGTACTGTACAGCATATACGGTTTGTAATGACAAATAAACCTGACTTTGACAGCTAGCTAGCTACCTGCTGATCCAGCCCTTCCTAACGTTAACGTTAGCTAACTGAAACTTTATAAACGATATCTTTCATGCTGGCGCTGACAGACCCGCTAATCTACCCTGGCTGTATATGACCAACTCTACATGGTTGGATTTGGAATGATTTCCTTCCGTCTTAACATTATTGACCTGACCATTGAAAAAATCTTTCTTCCCCTACTAATGTGGTTAAAGTTAGGACCTGGGAAGGGAAATCTGATCCCAGACCAGCAGTTAGGTGCAGCCTCCATTTGCTAAGCTCTGACTGGACTCTGAACTGCTCTGATCACCCTGCTCCTGCTGTGATGTTGGTTTGGTTATCCAGTTTGACAGTGATGTTCTCATCTTTCTTTCTGTATCCTGTCTAGTCATTTTTCTTTTTCGATTTTGGGCGCCCGAAGGCTTCTTTCTCCCATCCATGATGGTAACGTTCGTTATTCTCCTAACGTTAGTCCTGTCCTATGTCAGTCAGTTTTTTCGTACGCTCTTTGGCGCCCCCGCTGATGTGGCGCCCGGGTGCATTGCACCCTCTGCATCCCCGGTCGCTGCGCCGCTGGTTTTGGTTGTAGCAGGTAATAGCTGATGTCGGTAAAGGTGATGGTTCATTTGCTGACTAATTAGTCATGCCGTTTCAAAGTTCAAAGTAAACAAAGACCTTTTTGAATGAAAGTCTTAACACAACAAAGCAAAATAATGATAAGAAAAAATGAAGCAAAAACTATATCAAAGTAAAGTTGACTCTGATCCCTCTTTCCATTGGAAACTTTTCACGGCTGTTTATACTGTGAACAAAAACAAAGACATTGGCTCCCTCAACACCTCCCTTTTCTCCCCCTTTTCTTCAGGCTGTTTTGCGTAGACTCTTTCTCTCTTCTGTGCAGCAGACTACACTGTCTTCGCTCTACTTCCTGTTTACTTTATATTGTGGTTGTTCTGCGTTGTCTTCTTTTCTCTCTCCAGCCATTCCTGCAGTCACCTCTGTACAGCCCTGGTTCAAATCCAGTGAGCATTTTTGTGGTGAAAAGTTGGTGAAAAATAGGTACTCACGTGAAAACCTGCCTACATCTGTTTGAAAAGTTTTATAGCCAGCTAGAGAGTAGCCAGGCTAACTATGGGTAAAACCCGAGCTAAATTGGGGTTAACCTAATCTGTTTATATCAAAACATCTCTCAGCCTAGATTTCTAGACATGTAGATTCCGGCTTTTGCTCAGGGGTCTATAGGGTGCTGTTTGTATAATTTTACACGTTCTCTAATCCTGCTGTAATTTTGCACATTTAGCATCACTAAGTGTAAAAAAAAATCTCAACAATTTTCAAATGTTACTTTTAAAAACATTTAGAGAGAAAATTGTCTCAAAAATTGTGATCACTTTTCCAAGAGCAATGTTCTGCATTAAAGCAACAATGAAAAATCATGGATTATATACAAATATAAATGTTAAATATAAATGTGAATGTTCAATGTAAATGTATGTAGATCAAGTGAATTTACTTTTTTCCCCCTATATTTTAAGTTTTTCTGGATTACGGGGTCTGCCAGATACCTGTAATGTAATGTAATGCAGTTGCAATCATGCCAAGCATTCCCTTTGGTGACATAAACTCTTTCGGTTTGCTTTGCTTGGAAGGGATTTACAACTTTTGTTCCACAGCTGGGCTACCTGAGAGACAATCATTAACACAAAGATTTTGACAAGATTGCTTTGACTTGTATAGTAAGTTCAGGTTGGCAATGAGAAGTAGAAGTGACACAACAAAGTTAATACAGTGAATTGAACACACCTGCATATTGAGTGATTCAGACTAAAATGCCCATAATTTATTAACAAAAATACAAGATTTCTAAACCAAGCTGACATATAGCCTGCTGAAGTCATCAGAGATCCCTCTGCAAGCTACGCAAATCTCCAATGGGTCCCATTGATTGATTTAGAGTTAAAAATAGCTGAAACAGAAAAATATAATTCCTTGGTTCCTCTTCCATCCCCAAACCCCAACTACAAGGTGCTTAGGTTGTTCATTCTGTCATTTTGTGATGTTTGC
This sequence comes from Anguilla pacifica, assembly GCA_039654925.1. Lineage (NCBI taxonomy): Eukaryota > Metazoa > Chordata > Actinopteri > Anguilliformes > Anguillidae > Anguilla > Anguilla pacifica. The sequence goes on from CM077290.1 coordinate 1,488,463, forward strand.
CCAGAGGGAGGAGGATGGATTGCCCCCAGTGCCGCAGGGAATGTGGGCAGAATGACAAGTTCTGCAGTGAATGTGGCTACAGACTGCGCTCTGCTAACACACCTGTCACAGGTAAGCCCAGCGAGCTAGTTAGCGACCATACCTCCTATATTTTGTGGTAATTGTTTAGCTAACTAGCATTAACCCAGCTTGCTAAATTAGTCAATGCAATAGCAATTATGTGAAGTTCAATTTAAAAGCTAAGTTGGATAGCTGTCCTAATGTGCTAGTGTGCTCAACATGGTCCTAATTTAAGTTAATTTTGCAGTAGTCCTCAGTTTGCAATATAGAGAATGTCCTTTTTGCGGGGGGTTGGGTGAAATGTCATTATCAATTGTCATGCTGTTTTTGAAAAAGAGGTGTAGATTTTTCATAATGTTTTATGCATTAAATGAACACAAAAGCATAAATTAGGCTGCCAGTAATGGACGTATGTAGGCAAACGTGAATGCTTAAAGCTACGCAAAGTCGATTTCACACGCGATTGCGTTCTAACCCTAAACCGGAAGCCACACATCCTCCGACGAGAAACAACTTCGCAATCACCTCCATTAATTTCAATAGGAGCCGAACCACTTTTGTTATTGACCTTTTCTTTTAAAAAAAAGTGGTTTATAATGTGAATCAACAGTGAGATTGCTAGTGCACATAATAGTACATATAGCTAGCTCTGTTGGGAAAGACAGTCACAGAAAAGGTTTCAGATAAACAAACTGAAAAAAGCAGTTTGGATAAATGAACCGTGCATTGACAGCAATATCTTTCTGCCAAAAAGAAGAAAAGAAACTGTGTACGTTACTGTGTTAAGTTATCCAGTTTCTTTTCTTCTTTTTGGCAGAAAGATATTGCTGTCGATGCACAAATTATGGAGGCCCTTTCTTCTGCTGTTGCTTTTCTGTGCCATTTTTGTCAGTAAAAAGTTTGCCATAGAGTTTAACAGTGGTGATATTTACACAAGTAATCTACAACCCCAAAACAATGAAAAACAACATAGGTTACATTATGAGAGTTAAAAAAATATTGCTTTGTCAATTTCAGTGTCACATGATCCTGCAAAGGCAGTGGCAGCTTGCTTTCAGTCTGTATGAGGAGTATGATCCTGTTTTTGGTGTGCAATTCATCGCACCTATGTAGCAGAGTGGGTGTGTGCAGTTACCCGGGATGATTCAATGCCTGATTAACTAATCAAATCCTAATTCATTTTCATGAAATGGAGTAAACCCAAATTTAATCAATAAGATTATTTGAAACGATATGTGTTAATTCATCCTGGATTGTTTAAGCGACGTATCTGAAAAAAGGTCCAGGTCAAACTGAGTTTACAATAAAGCTAACTGGCTAGTCAAAGATCAGCAGCAGCAGTTTAATAGCTAAAAAGGCTTACTTAATTTTACAAAGGTTAGAAAAAGTATAGCTAAGTATATTTCAGAAACTAGCAAGCTAGCTGAACAATATAGGAAACTAAAACATTTGAAATATGCTTACTAGCTCACTAGCACCTATCAGCACACATTAAATTTCAGTATTTTCCATGCCCTAAGGGCCAAGTATAGCCCACAGAAATACTAATACCCCACATTATGTACAATAAGATGACAATGAAATAAAATTCTACAATATATTATTTGTAAATTGGTGCATAAAACATAACACATGACTGAACCACCTATGAATGCTTACACTAACAATGCCCCCATAACATCTCCTACTGCACAGTGTCCCCATCACTGCACTGGAGCATTGGGGTTAATTTGACCAGAGAAAAGATCGTCCCTACTGGCCTGCCAATACCAATTCTAGCAGCTTTCCCTGGAGGTCTTCCATCCAAACACTAACCAAGTCCACACCTGCTGTAGAGGACCAAAGTAGTTGGCTGGGGAGGAGAGGGGGACTGACAGATGCAAATGATGTTTAGGGAGAAAGACAGATGTAAACAATGCAACCCACCACCTCCTCTTGATCTAGATGACCAGTTAACCCATGTATTGTGACTACTGTTGTTTCCTTTGCTTTTTTGTCCCACTGTATTAGGTTCTAACCGACACACCCACTCAAAGAGGCGGAGCCACACTGACAAGCGTCTTCTGAGGTGTTGCCGTGCTTTCATTTGCTGCCAGTGCACAGCACAAGATGAGGAAGAGGTACACTCTGGCTAGTCAATCAGTCTTTATTTCTGTACAGCATCATCTATGCACTTTAAAAAATCACTTTTAATTCCTCAAGGTCAATGCTACAGTTTAATCTCAAGGGTCTATTAATTGGAATCCATAAATATATGCTGCGCTTACATTGGAGGGATAGTCAGTTAATTTGAAGATAACAGAAAGTGTCTCCTAGCAGCGGAGTAGCTCACGTGGTTTTTAAATTTAGCGAGTGAGATAACTTTAGTCGAATATCTATACTGTGCTTAGTGCTTACCAACACACTCTGGGTTGCAGCACTTGCCTCAATAACATATATAGTGTAGTATGTATAGATTTTTATTTACAGGCAAAATCTATTGATTTTTAACCACAGAGAAGTGTGTTGGAATCTGAGACCCAGCAGAGAGACACAACACCTGCTGAGCACATCACACCTGGCACACCTGCCGCAGGTACAAAGGAACTGGTTTTCAAACCATATACAAATAATTTCAGTTTTGATCAAATTTTGACTTGGGGTGGATGAGGTTGGGGACCCTTCCTTGGACCTCATATACTAGTGAGTGTGACTGTGGTCTGTCTCTGAACATCTCTGCTGCAGAGTCTGAGTATCAGGAGGAGACCACAGACAACAGATCCAGTCTGGGCCCAGAACCAGCACCAGAGGACCCATCCTCATGCCTGGCCCAGTCCCAGCCCTCTTCTGCAGACCCAGATAAGTCAGACGCAAAGAGTGGTTTAGTGGGTACTGATGACATGGATGGGACTTTGAGAGAAGACACCAAATACACTGTCTGTACTGCACAGGAGGAGGAGGAGGAGGATGAAGAGGAGGAGGAGGAGAAGGAGGTGAGAGTTCTTACTCAAACCCCAGAGAAGGGACCAAACTCCAGTCTTGGAGGGACACAGTGTGATCTTTTCAGCCAATCAGTGACTTATATTAAGCATTTAAGCGCTGAAACACACTGAAAATCTACAAACACTGCAACCTCTAAGATTTGAGTTTGAGATCTCTGCTTTAGAGCCTTATTCATAGACTGACATTCAGACACACCCAGAAGTCCGTCTAAAAAGCATGTGATTGGACAGCTTGGATGACTGACAGATTTCAGTTGCATTTCTCAGCTCAGCAGCCTTTGCCAAAGACACTCAAAGTAGCCTTATTAAACTCTGCTACAGCACTTACACTGGGGTTTGGGTGTGGCTCTGTTGCAGGGAATCAAAGGTGCTGAGGATAAGACTAAGGTGACAGTTTCTCTAGAAACCATCTGGCTTTGGACAGCTGCTCTGACAAAGTAAAGGTTTCAATAATCAATTTTTGAAATGTTGGCATGCACATATTTGATTTTAAATAATATTCAGATCAGTGCTGTGAAAGTCCAATATTAAAAAGGCAGCTCCTTAAATATAGGTTAGAATTCACATTAATCATTGAGTCAAGTATTAAAATATTATGTGAAACTAAAACCAACACAACACTTGTATAATATGAGTACACTGCCTGTGATGTTTTTCACTGAAGGAAACTGAAGACTCAAAGGAGAGTGTGAGCGTATCTAAAGATGAAACCGTCAGTACAGGTAAAGACCCCCTGTCAAACTGTGTTTTGAAATCTTTATTTTTGGCTTATACTTGGTTATGAGACCACTTGGGAAAACCAAGTTGCTGCTTGAAAAGGTGTTGTTGGGCCAGTAGGGGGCACTCTTCCCTATGGACTGTGGAGGAAAACCCCTTCTTAGGTTCGGTGGGTGAGTTGGTGATGCAAGAATAAAGACTAGAAATTATGATTTCTTCTAATAACCTTTTTATTATCTTCAATCAATAATCCTTTTCATGTACGTAGGCCTACGGGAGGTCTCCAGTAGCATAAAGATACATAGAGAGCTTCTTCGCATTATGTTTTACATCCTTTTTTATACAATCAGATCTCCTCCTACCCTGATGTATCTTCCCTTTAAAATAACCAATCCCAGCCTAGGTCAAACTTATGTTTCATCAGTTAGTTTACCAATAACTATTATATAATTTTCCATTTTAATCAATAACAAATATTTCACTGCACACACTTACAGAGGAATGTATATGCATGACTTGAATAACAAGTATTTGTCCTCATGGATAACAATTGTTCCATCTTCCAGTGCCAAAGTACATGCACTTTACATACATTCACTACATGCTGTCATTCAACTGAAATATTGACTCATATACACACCACCATGTTCTAACAAACTATGTTTATATCATTACCATTGTCGTGATTACTTTGATTTTCATTCATTCATTTTAATAGAATATAATCTATACATTTACTAGATATAGCAAATCAGTACTTTCTAGGTCAGTATCCTTTCTCTTCTCTTACAACTCAAAGGTCTTCTGCACAAGACTGTTTCCCAACAGAAGTTACTTACAAAATTCCACTGAGTAAATGTTTACAATTTTCCCTCCTGCAACTGGGGTTCAAAGATTCTCTAGGTAGTATGCATCAGTGTACAAGGAGACCACTGTCTTTCCTTAGTTACAAATTCTTACATAACACAGAATACCTATTGTTCTTCAGAGATCATCCCATAATCACATACATTTAAATATATTCTTGATCAGTACAATCTTTAATAAGAAGAAATGTAAAAACATTAAAAGAATGAAGAAAAACCATACTTCCACAGGACCAAACAGAAATCCAGTGACCCAGCACAGTGTGGAAGAAGGGGTCCTTGCTAAATTCACGCAAAAAACAGACTCCCCACCTCTGACCACCTAATCATCCCCTATACCTGGTTGGCTGTACAATACCCTACATTTTCCATCCAATTTAGTCCCTCAGGTTCCCCCAGTAGAAGAGAACTGGGTTCTCAGGTGACTTACCTGGTGAGGGTCAGGGTCTAGTGCTGTAGCAGCAGTGCTTTTTCAGCCCATGATAAACTTAATAAAAGTGTATTTTTCAGTGTTCTCATAGTCTGTTCTCCTTATGAAAATGGAGCCTGACATTTTCAAATGTGGAATTAAAATGTTTTTAGCATGTCAAGTAAACTGTCATGGCATCCCGCTAGCGTATGGGCAGGCCCCATGCACAGGATGAAATTCTGACCATGCCAGTGCTGACTGTGGCTGGTAGCCTGCAGGTCCATGCTTGGCAGTAGCATTGCCCAGGGTTAGGGGTGCTTAGATTTGCTGTAGCTGTGTTTTGCTAAAGCTGCTTGCTGTGCCCATATATGCTTGTATGAATCCCTGCAATACTCTCTAGCAGTGTTGATTAAAAAATTACTCTGTTGTTTATTTGTACAACCATTCAGGTAAATGGAAAGATATTTAGAGCCAGTGTTTTATCTTGTGTAGAGGGATCTGCCTACATTGTGATGGCTGCCATTCTGTTTACTTTATTGTCCCACTGTATTAGACTCTGACCAACAGGAAGCACCCGATCAGCCGATCAGTGAGAGCCACGCCCACTCTGATAACCACACCCACAAGGATAACCACACCCACTCCAAGAGCCAAAGCCACACCCACTCTGATGACCACACCCACTCCAAGAGCCTTGGCCACCCTGACACTGGCTCTCCTGAAGATGAGGCAGAGGTACACCCTGGGTAGTCAGTCTTTATTTCTGTACAGCATCATTTACAGACCACCTAATTCCTCAAGGCCAGTAACTCACAATGGCCAGTTACAGTTGAATTTCAAAGACATGAACATGTCAGGGATGGATATATTGATTGCAATCATATGAATAACAGCCATGCTAACAGTGGATGGATAATAAATTAATTTGATGATACATGAGTCTAAGGCGGGAATTACCCCAGATGCAGAGACAGGGGTGGGCAATTCCAGTCCTGGAGGGTAAGTAACAAAGTACTTTGTTACTGTACTGATGTAAGTAGTCCAATCACATATGGAAATGGCCTGTGCAACCTAAAGAACAGCGCTCTCAATTATATTTTCAGTTGTACAGTTAGGCTATTCATGGAAACCAATTTTCATCCTAAATGTATCAGTGGGATTTTCCCACTTTATTGCAGATGTATATATACAGGATTCAGAAAATATATGCATGAATTTTCCTGATGAGTCCGACCACTCCCTGGACATGGAGGCTAACATTATTTTTTGTGTGGCGATTGAAAGCAGAGGGAATATAGCCTAAGTAATGTTTAACATTAGAAGCTAAAATGCTTCTTACTTTAGCAAACTAACGTCAATTCTCTTGAATTTTACAGTAATAACGTTACACACTCGCATACCTGGTTGCGCAAACCTGACAAGCAACTAGCCTACACCTTTCTAACCTGTCAGTAACTCTATTGCTATATAGTAAAATGTATTAATTCACTATGGAACGTGGGAACAAATGTGATCTGTTAAGTTTTATTAACACTGTTAGAGCTGAATTAACACTGGAAATGTTTCTGTGTATAAAATTACAAACAAACAAAGAAAAAAACTAGAAACAGTCTAATTAACTTCACTTTTGCATTGGGTTTGTTAATCTGGATGTTGTCATTCACGCAAGTTTAAAATGTTTAACGCAGTGGACACACCATAAGTTTCAGGAGTACATTTTGATATCATGCACTGAAAGCTGCAATAACTATGTTTTCTTATTTAAAGTCATGTTAAAACTGTCCATATTATTGTCCTGGTTTGTTGCAATCTTTTTATTTCTGATTTTCTCAAATTAAGCTTACCTAACATTAAAGGTTCTTGGGCCAACAATGTTAGGCACTGTCAATGGTCCAATCTCTGTTAAAGGTGCACAGTGATATTGTAAGGTGAACAGGTGCGTCATGTCATAGCTGTTACTATATTATGTATTATAGCATGGCTGGAACACGGTGTTGACCAATCAGCATCCAAGACCAGAACTATCCTTTTTATAACTGATCATAAATTGTGCATACACTGAAATTCACATCAGTGTGTAGGTCTGATAATAAAAAGCCAGCTCCTGAAATTTAAGCTGGTATTCATATTAATAATTGAGTCAAAATATTAAACTTTTCTGTGAAAATACAAGTACACTCTCTGTGTTTTTTATTTGAAGGAAACTGAAGACTCGAAGGAGAGTGTGAGTGTGTCTAAAGGCGAGACCATCAGTAAAGGTGAGGACCCCATGAAGAGACCCCAAAACTGTGTTTTGACATCTGTGTGTTTTTAAATCCTGTATATTTTCTGTTCGTACTTGGATTGGAGACTCCTGGGAAAACCAAGTTGCTGCTGAAAGAGGTACTGGAGGGCCAGTAGGGGGCATGGCTATAATATATTCTGAAAATACTTTATAAATATATTATTCATTACTTGTCTGACGTAATACTTATCTCTTGACATTTTGGATGTTACAGTAGCTAGCATCCCATCACACTATGTTCAGCGTTTCCATTGAAAGCAACTAGTGAGGCGGTGTCATGCTTTGGGTATGAATTGCCGTTCTCCCTTGTGGACAATAGATGGGGCAACATAGCTCAGGAGGTAAGAGCAGTTGTCTGGCGGTCTGGAGGGTAGCCGGTTTGATCCCCCGCCCTGGGCATGTTGAAGTGTCCCTGAGCAAGACACCTAACCCCTACTTGCTCTGGTGAATGAGAGGCATCAATTGTAAAGCGCTTTGGATAAAAGTGCTATATAAATGCAGTCCATTTACCATTACCATTTAGATAGACTTTCAAGTTACCCATTGCACCTTATAATTATGGTCAAATGAATCGGCAAATGATTGTCTTTTTTCTTTACGGATGGATTTTGGTTTCAGTCAGTTTGGTTTTTATCTCTGTTCCCTCCAGTCTCCCATGCCATGTCTTCACCAAGAAGAACATCTGGTGCTTCCCTCCCTGGTGAGAGGCAGCCCACACACACACACACACTGACTCACATACACACTCACACACACACACACACACACACATACAGTACACACTCACACAAACACACACACACACATACAGTACACACTCACACACAAACACACAGACACACACCCACACACACTCACACACACACACACACATACACACACACACCCACACACACCCACATACACATATACACACACACACACACACACACTCACCTACACATACACACACACACATACAGTACACACTCACACACACACACACCCACACACACATACACACACACACACTCACCTACACATACACACACACTCACCTACACTCACATATACACACACACACACATACAGTACACACTCACACAAACACACACACCCACACACACACACACACACATACAGTACACACTCACACAAACACACACAGACACACACACACACTCACATACACAATCACACACACTCACAAACACATACATACACACACACACACACATGCACATTCACACACACTCACACAAACATACACATATACACACACACACACACACACACAAGCACATACACTCACATACACATATAAACACACACACACACACACTCACCTACACATGCACTCACACACATACAGACACAGAGATGCACACATGCTTGCACTCACACATTCATATACACACACACATACAAATACACGTGCACACACATATACATACACACACACGTGCACACACATGCTTACACAAACACACGTGTACATACAGTTATACACATACACATGTGCACGCGCACACACACGCACACACACATGCTCGTGCAGATGCTTACACAGACACACACTCAGATACACACATGTACACACACATACAAAAATACACACACACATGCACACAGGCACTCACACACACACACACACACACACAAAAACACGGGGAGTTCATACTGCAGGGATAAGGGTCTGTTGTTGCTGAATTCTGGCTGTAACAGTGCCGGTTGTGACTGGGGGTTCCACAGGACAACATTTAATTGGTCTCTTCCTTCTCTCCCTGTCCAATCAGGAGGGGACCTCGCTGATCACCCACGCAAAGTTCTGAGATCCTCAAAATCCTCAATCTTCATTACGGCTCAGCACGGAGGCCATGCGGTGGCGCCTCAGATTGAGGGATGTTATGTTCTGGGTAATATTACTGTAAATATAAACAAAGGCCCTGATGTCAAAGGTAAGGAAGGTTTTACCATTTGCAAGACCATGTTGTCTTGAGATTATAATATGAAATAAAATAAAAAACACCAAGCCCTATTTACTTGAAATATTTAGACAACCTGGGTGTTTTGAAATCTGTGTTTATTTGGTTCATACTGGGATGGGAGACCTCCTGGGAAAACCAATTTGCTGCTGGAAGAGGTGTTGTTGGGCCAGTAGGGGGCACTCTTCCCTCTGGACCAAACAGAAATCCAGTGTCCCAGCACAGTGTGGAAGAAGGGGTCCTGGTCCTGGCCAAATTCCCACAACAAACTCCCTACCTCTGACCACCTAATCATCCCCTATATCTGATTGGCTATACAAAAGCTGACATTTTCCAACCACTTTAATTCCCCAGGTTGCCACAATAGAAGGGAACTGAGTTCTGTTAACCTGCCTGGTGAGGGTCAAAATCTAGTGCTGTAGCAGCAGTGCTTTTTCAGCCCATGATAAACTTAATGAAAGAGTACATTCCTGTGATCCCTTAGTCACAGACCTGCTTATTAAAATGCAGCCTGACACGTTAAAACATGGAATTAAAATGCATATCCCTGCAACATTCTCTCAATAGCCATGATTCAATTCAATTACTCTCAAATGTTTATTGCTAAAACCGTGCAGATCTGTAGAAGCATATTTAGAGCCAGTGTTTTATCTTGTGTGGAGGGATCTGCCTACATTCTAACAGCTGCTTCTTTGTTTTCTTTTTTGTCCCACTGTATTAGACTCTGACCAAAAGGACGGGCACCCAATCAGCAAGAGCCACACCCACTCTGACAACCACACCCACTGTGGTGACCACACCCACTCAAAGAGCCAGGGCCAGTCTGACACTGGCCTTCCCAAGGCTGAGACAGAGGTACACCTCGGCTAGTCAGTCATACTGTATTTCTGCACAGGGTCATTTAAACCATTTTGAAAATTGCTTTGACTTATTCAAGGCCATTTATTCACAGCAGTAGCTACAATTGAATCTTAAGGACATGAACATGTCAGGGATGGTATATTGACTGGAATCACATGAATACATGCTGTGATTACAATGGAGAGATTTATTTTATTTCACGATCCATTAGATACTTTAGAAGATAACACTTCTGAAAATAAAGTGTCTATCAGCACAGGCTGAGTAGATCAGACTCTTTTTAATCTGACAACTGAGACAACTAGCTCAGAAATATATCATGGAGTATTTATATGTCATGGAAAAAATAATCCACACTGAATTCCGGTTGTTACTTCAAAGTGCGATGAGTTGTTTATTGATGCGGCATGGAGACAGTACACAGGAACAGAGTCTCTGATTCTCTGACTAACTCTAAGGTGCTCTGTCTCCCTTTGTAGTTCAAGATTAGGTCACAATACCATCTTTTTCTTTTTTTCTTCTGCAAGCTACAATTTTATATAGCTGTTTGGTAGCTGTTTGGTAAAGCATAAAACATGTATGAAAGACCATTTATCAAGTTTGAATAGTTATACTCATCCTGCTGCCAGTTCAGCTTATCATCTCAGCAAACTGTTTCTGCTTATTCAAGGCCAATGTTTTTTTTTTTGTTTTGTTCCTTACCTGACCTCCACATACATAAATCAGTTTAAATACTGAATACTGATTTTTCACTTTTGAGAAAATCTGTATCTTTAAATCAGTAGTTGGCTACCAATTTCAGGTCATCATGCAGACCAAGCTTTAAACAGCATAAAGGACAATTGCTAGATCATATATAAGTTGGGACTGATGCAGCTAGTTTGCTGAACTGCATTCGTTTCCCAAATTTTGATTAGTATGCGTGACCAGTAATTTACCTATTTGCTTATTCCAGATAAAGTAGTTAGGTACAGAAGTATTCATTTTCATTTTTCTGAAAACATTTCTGTTTCTGCATTTTTCAGTGGGTAAATTAAAGTCTGATTTACAGGAAACTTTGAAAGAGCAGAAAGAAAAGGCCAAATCACAGACGAGTCTGTTGAAATCTGAGAACCAGCAGACGGACACACCACCTGCTGAGCACATCACACCTGGCACACCTGCCCCAGGTACAAAGTTTTAAAATCCTTAAAAAAATTATTTCAGTTTAATCTAAATTTGACTTGGGGTGGATGATGTGGGTTGTCGACCCTTCCTTCATACCAGGGAGTGTGAGTGTGGGCTATCTCTTAGCATCTCTGGTGCAGATTGTAAGTATCAGGAGGAGACCACAAACAACAGATCCAGTCTGGGCCCAGAACCAGCACCAGAGAACACATCCTCATGCCTGGCCCAGTCCCAGCCCTCCTCTGCAGACCCAGCCAAGCAGGGCTCAATGAAAACAGGGCAAAGAAAGCCAGGAAAATATAGGGGGCCTCCAACCTCTGCTCTCTGGTCAGAGATATGCAATGCCCAAATTTAAAACAGAGGCAGGAACAGTTTTATTCCAACAGCTATCTAGTTACTCAACCAATTTAAGCTGTAAGGACCCCCACCCCCCACCCCAATGGCCAGGCTGATGGACAGACACTACTGAATGTTTATTTATTTATTTATTTATTTATTTATTTATTTATTTATTTATTCATTCATTCATTTAACATTTTAACAAGAGTGCATACTGTATGCTTTTTTGGGAGTGTGCATGGAAGTAATGTATGATCTTTGAAATACTGACTTGGACAAATCAAATTTCCACTTGTGGACAATACAGTCTCTGAAGTAGAAGTCCAGGGAAAGCGAGGATTCAGTCTGCTGGGATACGTAGTGTTTTTTAGCTCTGGAAGCGTATTTATGTGTTATGATTTTCTATATTGTAGAGTTACAAGTAAATGAATAAAATGTTGCATAAATATCCTGGACTTTTTTTCTTGCAAGATGGAATGTTTGCAGGCTAAGAGAAATTACAGCTCTGACTGAAACCTCCCTCTGTTCTCTGAAATAGAGCCATCTGCCCCTGGGAGGGTGGAAGCCACTGATGTGCAGAGCAGGTCAGTGACTCTGTGCTGGGAAAGACCGGTCAGCATGGAGGGAGTTTCTCATGAGATCCACATCACCTACGGCTGTGAGGGAGAAGAGCCCAGATCACAGATATGTGCACCCAACACCACCACAGCTGTCCTTACTGATCTGAGACCTGGGATGAAATATACTTTCAACATCACTGCAGTCCTTCCAAACGGCATCTGCAGCAAGACAAGCTCAACATGCATACACCCAAGTCAGTGACAAAAATATATTCATTAGGGGATGCATAATTTATATTTATACTTGTCATTTAAAACCTCATAAAAATGGGCTGCATTATTCAAGTCCTTTTATAATCATTACATTCACAATCTATTATTAGTCATTTTAAATGGATTGTGTGTCACTGTACAGAAACTAAGTAATGAAATTTCTTTCCACAATGACAGGAACCAGTCTGGATGAGCTGGTGAGTGACTTGGGACTGGAAGACCACCTGAAGAACAAGCTGACTCTGAGCAAGGTGCTGGAGATTGATGGAGAGACTTTAACTGATGAAAGCATCCAGTCTCTGAAATCTCTGCCGTGGTGTTTCCTGAGGAGGTTGATGATGGTGAATGTGACTGCCAGGAGCGTGAGGTGCACCTCAAAACAGGACATGACTTCCCAGAATCTGGACAGCTTAATGGACACCCTGTGCAATCCACAGGGCTGCAGCAACAGAGTCAACCCTCTGGACCTCATAACTGCTGTGTTTCTCTGCTCAGATGGCTTTCTTCAGCAGGAGTTGGTTTTGAAAATGTCCATGTGCCAGTTCTCCGTGCCTCTGCTGCTTCCTAAGTGTGATACACAGCAGTGCACTTTAATGCTCTGGGCCATGAGGGATATTGTGAAAAAGTACAAGCCGCACTCTTTGACAGACCCAAAAGGGTTTGTAGAGGAGAGCATTGTTCTCTCTAAGCTCCCCATGATCTCTTTTGTGAGGCTGGGAAACAGCAGCATGTCCAAGTCTCACATTGTGAACCAGCTTCTCAGTAGCCCTCAGGAGCACCACAAAACCTTTGTTCACAGAAACATGGAGTGCGGTAACACCCCAAGGAGGATTTCCAATGGGCTGGTGGAGATCAGCTGGTATCTGCCCAGTGGGAAGAGAAACATTGACATCTTCTCTGAGCCACTGGCTATAGCTAATCTCCGTGGGGACCTCAGAGACTTTGAAACTCAGTACGCTTTCCTCCACCACAACTCTGCTGCCATATTTGTGTTTTGTGATGATTTTGGGTCAGAATGCAAATTTCTGAACTCCCAGCAGCTGAAGGCTCTTTGGTTCTTGATCAGCAATTCACAGAGCAAGAGCTTCAGTGAGAATGAATTCAATAGATGGGCTTCTAATGTACAGCTACAAACCAGTAACATCATCATAAAGGGTCCACAGATGAACGATGCAGAATTAATCAGAAAACTGCGTTCAGCTATGAATGATGTTTTAAAGGGAAACATGGTCAAAATGAGTGTTGAAGGGATGTCTGCTGTTGCCCATGAAGTTGGGATCCAGGTTGATGAAGATTATATCGACTGTCAGAGGGGCAAGCAGAACGCTGATGAAATCACAGGAAGGATATCTGATATACCAAGCTTCAAGGGGAAAGAGCTGCCCTTGCAAGGGAGTGCATGGAAACAGCTGGCTAAATTGGAGAAGGAAGAGTGCAGGATGAAAAATGCTGGGGAGAAAAACATAGAAGTTTACAGGAATGAGCTTGCAGATCAGAAGCAGCAGCTCAGAGCACAGCAGAGGGCTCACAACATCTCAGAGTCTATGGCCCGTTTCATCTCCGCAATGTCCGGTTCCACAGAGGAGCGCAAGTATTTCCTCAAGTGGATGAGGATCAACCTGGACAACCTGTCACGCAAAAGCCTTCCATGCCTTCAGGCCGAGTACATGGAACTGTGTCAGAATTCTGAGGAAAACAAGGAGCGCATTGCACAGTTGGACAGGGAGATCTCCAGTTCTTCTCTGGGGACAGAGCACTTCTTGCGGGAAATGGGTCAGCTGTACGAGTCGGCCTGCTCACATCCCAAAAGCTTCACCTCTGAAATTCAGCGACTGCCACGTCTGGCTGCTGAGCTGCTGCAGGAAGGCTTTCCTCTGGAGCTGGTGGATGGAGATGCATCCAACATTCCTCTGCGGTGGGTGACTCAGGTTCTGAAGGAACTCCATCAACTAACACAGTATAAAAGTAAGATCCGGGTGGTCACTGTACTGGGGGTGCAGAGCACTGGGAAGTCCACCCTCCTGAACACCATGTTCGGGGTCCAGTTTGCCGTCAGTAGTGGCAGGTGCACGAGAGGGGCCTTCATGCATCTCATCAGAGTGAAAGAGGATTTTAAAGAGCAGCTTGGTTGTGATTACATCATGGTTATTGACACTGAAGGTCTGAAGTCACCAGAGTTGGCCCAGTTGGATGACAGTTATGAGCATGATAATGAACTGGCCACTGTGGTGGTGGGGCTAAGTGACATAACAGTCATCAACATTGCCATGGAGAACTACACAGAGATAAAAGACATCCTGCAGGTTGTGGTGCGTACCTTCTTGCGCATGAAAGAAGTTAGGAGAAAACCCTGCTGTCAGTTTGTGCACCAGAATGTACCAGACATCTCTGCCCATTACAAGAACATGAGGGACAGGAAGAATCTACTGGAGCAGCTGAATGAGATGACTCAAGCAGCAGCTAAGATGGAAAAGAGGGGAAACAACAAAAAATTTACTGATGTCATGGAGTACGATCCAGAGAGAAACACCTGGTACATCTCTGGGCTCTGGCATGGCATCCCTCCCATGGCACCGGTGAATGCTGGCTACAGTGAGGCTGTAAATCTGTTCAAGAGGAGTGTGATTGAGACGTTTAAGCAACACAAATCCGTAAAGATCTCACCATACACATTCAGTGAGTTCCTTGAATGGACCAGGAGGTTGTGGGATGCAGTGAAGTATGAGAACTTCATCTTCAGTTTCCGCAAAAGCCTGGTGGCTGATGCTTATACTCAGCTTTGCACTGAGTTCAACACATGGGAGTGGGCCTTCAGGAAGAGCATGTTTTCCTGGTTAAGCCAAGCTGAGATAAAGGTGTCAAACTTTGGCACAACAGCAGGACAGATTCAGCCATCCTCCAATATAAATGACTTACTGAGCAGCCTGAAACATGAGGCCTTTGTAGAACTGGCTAAAGGGGAGAAGCGAATTTTGGACAATCTCACTGAATTCTATGATAGACCAGAGGGACACGTTCACTTGGTAGAGAAGTACAAGGAGGAATTCATGAACTCAGCCAAAGTCATCCGGAAGGAGACAGAGCACTCTGTTAAAAACAAGCTAGAGGCCACGGTGGAGATTAGAAAGAGTATGTTCAGGTTAGAGAAAATAAAGAAAAATCATACAGCTGTAATGGAGCAGAAGGTGCTGGACCTGATTGAGAAATGCAGGAAAAGTAAAGATCTGTCAGATAAACAGCTGGAGGCCGAATTTGAGAAGATGTGGAATGAGACTGTGAAAGAACTGCAGTTCTGTGGCCTGGAAAAACGAGACATTGTCCAAGATATCCAACACCAGCTGTGGGTTAACTTAGAGAGAGAAGGCAGCTCTGTACGTGAAGTGCTGTTAAAAGTGGGCGACTTATCTGAATGTGGAATTGAGCCATTCAAAGTGAAGAGTAAAGGAATGCTTCAAAAGATATGGAACACATTTTTTTATGAGCAGAAGATAAAGACACAAAAGATAGTTGATCACATCATCGAGTGTAGCAGGCAGTTTGTAGCTGAAAAAGTGAGAATAAGGTCTGATTACCATAACACATACATGACTGACTTGTTTCGTATGATAGATGAAAACCTGGACAAGCACAGGGATCTGGAAACAAGTGCTGAGTTTCAGGCCAAGTTGAAGATCCACATCTGTGGACATGCAGCACGGGAGTTTCAAAAAATGCATTTGGATTTTATCCATGCAAATGATCCCCGTCACTGTCTGGAGCAGTTCAAGCAACAGTACTGCACTGACTTCAAGGACCTGTTCAATAAAAGAGACCAGTGTCAGAAGAAAGCAGAGGAGTTTTCTGAGGCAGATGGCCTGAGGAACATTGAGATTAAGCACATGAAGGTGATGGTTAAACGATTAAAGGAAGCCATTAAGAATGCAGAGGGTGAGGAGGACCAGAACATTCAGCAGTTCATTCAGGATATCTGTTGTGACCTACAGGAGCTCATCATCCCCAAAGACCCCCTTGAAGTGGTCCTGGCCTTAAACACTGCCAAGCCAGAAGACTTTTCCCGGTGTCTAAAGGTGCTTGTGGATGAAATGAAGCAGTCCATTACTGCAGAATTTCAGAGAGGTGGGGATGTGAGGGCCAGGCTGACCTCACTGCCCTTTCAGCCACAGAAGAAGCTGTTTAACAGGGTGTTTGGCTGTGGGAGGCAGTGTCCCTTCTGCATGACCCCGTGTGAAGCAGGCAGCAAGAACCACACAGAGCACTTTGCTTCCATTCACCGTCCTCAGGGGATCCATGGACACACATGTTATGATTCTGGTGAATTATCGATTGATATCTGCTCCATGAGTGTTGCCTGTGAGGCAAGATTCAGTTTGAGTGAAACAGAGGGGAAATGGCATCCATACAACGACTATCAGAGCATTTACCCTGACTGGCGCATCCAGCCTGACACCAGCATCCAGGCCTCAGACTACTGGAAGTACGTCTTCAACAGGTTTAATGAGCAGTTTGCCAAGGTGTATAAAGCTAAGCCAGCTAACATTCCCTTCCATTGGAAACTAATAACCAAAGACCAAGCCATGAAAAGCCTGAAGGAAGCCTTCCAGATGATAACAGGAGATTAAATGGGTCTTACAACCCGGAATTCAGTTGGGTAGAAAAATTGTCTTCTGAGTTGTATTAAGATCCAGTAGTCTACTCACAGCATAATGTTCAAGCACATGAAGAGCCCCTAGCCAAGTTGAATTGTATGAAAGAACTACAGTTTTGTACAATACAAATAAAAACATTTAATTTTAAAAAGGAAACCACTGAATTAAATCATTACTGATGTCTGGAAGGGGTATGAATTCCCGATCACTGATGCAGTGAGACTCATTCATTCATTCATTGTTCCATTGCTATATTTTAACAGTTTGTTAATGTTATGACAATCTATATATAAAAGAGAATACTTTTTTTACAAAAATGCTAAACATGTTTTCTATCTAATTATTAATCATTTTCTGTTCTTCCTCTGATTAAGGTCTTTCATATTAATAAAGCGCATAACCTTCATGAGTTATTGGCTACATTGTCAGTTCTTCATCACTGCTTGCTTGGCTGTTTGAAATAATAAATTAAGTGCCTAGATAATCTGGTTACACAATAGTATAACTAGTTCACATGTCTATTATCATAATGAATGTATATTTTTCCTTGAATAATGGCTGGAATAAAAATTAGTTTTGCTTATCTATTTCGCCGTGTGTGAACATTTATTAATAGTATAAATGGCATTATTACATTCAACATAAACATTACATTTCATCTGAACTTGATGAACAGTCCCTTATTTTCTTCACTGCCTGAACAACAGAGCTGCCTGAAGACAATGGCAGTATCTTCATTCTACCACGAGATGGCAATAAATCCATTTAACATCACATCATTGCTGCTGGCTTTACCTTCTGTCTCAGGTAGCTGAAAATGCACTATTTACACTTGTGCCAAATGTAATTACCTGCACTGGGGGAAAAAAGCCTATTTATATTCATCAATGAAAGGGGCATAAAGATGAAAGCTTGAACCTTCTAGTCTTACAATCAACCAGGATTTACATCAGGACTCAGTCACTGGAGTCTGTCCACATTGAGTCAGAGACAGAGTGTGCTAGACCAGGACTCAACACACTTTGGGGGCAGGAGTGTGATGAGTCAGCCATTTTAAAAGTCACAAAAAAATTTGAACAAGGCAGAAACCCAGGGTCACACCACACAGTTCCCCCCACGACCATGAGCAGGAATAAGTGGGTACAGATAATGGATGGATGGAACATCTGATTAACGGTTTTCCCCTTGGGTATGCTTTGCCATCCTTGAGGCTGCATTGTGTAATGTTAACTGCTTGTGTGATATTTTTGCATATAGTTTGAAAATTATTTTTTAAAAGAGGCAGTTAATACTGATCATTAATTAAACACTTGCCACGCTTAGTACTTGACACATTGTCACGGTTGTGCCTCCTCTGTTCCCGCCTGTGCCTCCTCTGTTCCCGCCTCCCCGTAGTTTTTGTCCTGTCTCGCGTCCCTTAATTTGGTCTGCCTGCGTTTCGTGTCTGGTTATTGTTAATTGTTGTGGTAATGGGTTAATTATGTTATCACATTCCACACGTCTGCTCGTTGTCTGTGATTGTCTCCAAGTGTGTCCCTGTGTATAAAGGTCTTGCTTATCTGTCACTCAGTACTGGATCCTACTGTTTCTGCCCTTGTCGTTTGTTCCCTGTTTGAGTTTTTGGAAAGTAAAGTCTTTGTTTGAATCCAAACTTTTGAGCCTCCTGGGTTTTTACTCTGTGCTTGCGTCCTACCTGCCAAACCCTGACAGGAGGATCCAGTCGCTTTGGACCCAGCAGAGTTTTTTTTTTTCCCCCGCATTTTTTTTTGTTGCCTTTTTTCCTTGTGTGTTCAGCATGCCACCGGTGTGGTTCAGCGACCCGGCAGACTCGCCACCCAGCGATCCGGAGCCCACCTTCCCAGAGCCCGGGGAAGGCGGTCCCGGAAGTGTGGTAGTCGAGCGGCCTCCCGGTCAGCCAGTTGACCCCTGGCCTACTTCTCACGAGGGGTCTCGGCTGGCCATTTTTCGGGGGCCTGGCCCACGGGGGTCCCGCCGGTCCCGTCCGGCAGCCCAGCCGGGTTCCCTACTGCTGGGATCTGTGTTCCTGTCATCTGTCCTCCCAGCAGCCGGGCCGTCCTCCCCAAGGGTCTCATCTGTCACTTCGGGGCCCTGCTGGTCCTGTTCGGCTGCCCAGGATATCCCAGGTGTATTGAGATGATGAATGCTGGCTGTTTGTAAATATTTTATGTGCAATCTTGTTCATGTGATTAGAATAAGGAAACAGACATGAACAATACAGATAAGGAAAAAAAGGATGAAAGCCAAAATGTTCTTAGAAACATTCTTATACGCAGTTTACAATCAAATGTGATCATAAGCATGTTTCGTAAATGAGGCCCATTGTAGCTAATGCTGATGACAAACGCATAACCTGTTAATCCAAACATAAACAAGGTAGGGAGATCAAACCTGTTTTGGTGAGTTTTCAAAAAGAAATATTTTGACAGTTTATTCTTCATGCATAATATCACAAATGCTACAGCATAATCAAATAACAACATAAAAATTGTGAACTTGTCAGAATACAACGGTTGTTTGCTACGATAGGATGTTAAAAAAGAGCCGCTTCCCTCAGCATGTAATCACTGTCGTTGGAGGGAAACGCATCATCGTCTGTGCGACTTTTAGGGTGGGGTTACCTTTTTTATTTCAACAACATGAACCAATATTTAGTGGTATTCATACAGTTGAACAAATATACTGTACACATTTACTCATATAAATAGTCATGGGATGTGACATTTAATTAAATGTGTACTCTCAAAACGTTATACGTGCCAAAACGTTTCCAACCAGGCTCACGTCCCCTTTTGCCCCGTAATAAAAAAATACCTATTCGTAAAACTAAAATGTGATCTTGGCAAAATATACATGTAAAAATCTCATTGCTCAAACAAGGTTTCCTGGTGACTGAACCACCAGAAAACATTTACACTGGCAGCAGGTTAGCTGGCTGTGGCACACTATTCGGGGTCATTCCTATGTTCACAGGGTCCTATGTTCAACAGATTTATATGGCACATAATGGGAACATGACAAAGGGTCCTATGTTCCCAGAGTCCTATGTTCCCCAGCTCTATAGAGACCTTCAAAATCAAATAAAATGATAACCATTGGTTTTGTTGTGTTTATATAGCTGTTTTGAAGCCTTGTTCCAATAAAAAAAAAACAGGATAATATTTATGAAATATTTTAACTTGAAACAGGTCAAATATGACCCGAACACAATAGGAGGGTTAATGTGTGTTAACAGAATATTGAACTGGGGAACGTAGGACCTTGGGAACATAGATATGCTCCCCACTACTCAAGCAGCGGGGGATTCGGAATCCAGAAGTTGGCGCGTCTCTATTTCAGCGTACTAACAAAAAACACCCACCTGTAAAACTAAAATGCCTACAACACAAAAAGTTCTTGACGAAGATACTCATGTAAAAATAACGTTGTTCAAGCTAGGTTTAGCTGTCTAGCCATGTCAGAAAACTATTACAGGGCCTCTTTCCCAGCATTACTTGGACAAATCGTAATCAAACAATCGAGATGATGTCAAGACAGGGGTTTGCCACAATTTGAATGACATTTCATTTCACCAATATAAAATCCCTTCTGGGGGTGTTTTGAATAAGATATTGAGCGCCGGCTTTTTTTGGTGCCATTGCGCTTCTTAAACAGCCCTCAGGATGCTGGCAGCTGTAACGTTTTTATGACACCTAAATATACGAACGTATAAATAAATAATAACTAATTAACATCTAAAACATTTCACAGTGAGTTTTTCTTGTGATAAAATGTGTAATAATGCCTTCAATGAGGTTAGATTTTTTTTACAATGACCCCATTGATTTCGGTGAAGCATTAACTGCAGGCCCAAATGCTTGTAAACAAAGTCAAGTTTACATAATTACTTCTAAAGTAAAAAAGTAACATTGCTGAACTGTCAGTGCACTTTTGTGACAATTCAATGACCTGTTAAAGTGAGCCCAGATGCCAAATTTGTTTTATGTTTGTGTGTGGAACGGCCATTGTGATTACACAAGCCGGATGGGCCTGTGCGCTTCTGTGTTGATAATGGCAAGTTGAATGATGTCTCGCGTTCTGATGCGTATGCGATGCCTAGGGTCGCTTCTCCTCCATTTAGACACATACAGCTCTCTGTGTGCTGTGCTGGGGTCCAGAGTGAGGTGGGATGTTCAGGAAGAGCACATACACACACACACACACACACGCACACACACACAAATATACATGCACGCACGCATGCACACACACGCACACACACACAAATATACATGCACACACGCACGCATGCACGCACGCACGCATGCATACACACCACACACACACACACACACATGCGCACATATACACAAATATACATGCACACACACACACACACACACGCACACACACACAAATATACATGCACACACGCACGCATGCACGCACGCACGCATGCATACACACCACACACACACACACACACATGCGCACATATACACAAATATACATGCACACACACACACACACGCACACACACACAAATATACATGCACACACGCACGCATGCACGCACGCACGCATGCATACACACCACACACACACACACACACATGCGCACATATACACAAATATACATGCACGCACACACGCGCGCCCGCGCGTGATCAGACATGACCCATTACTTTATCCACACAAGCAGGGCATGGTTCTCCTGCCAGTATTACAGCCAACCAATCAGGAATGACCAGATGTGGCAATGGACATGTGAAGTGCACAGTAAATGCGTATGAGCACTGATTTTCTATTACCAGGATAGGACTGATATCATTTGGATAGACTGATAGAAACGTTGATCCCTGTCCTCACCCGTCCAGATACGACAGTAATAATTATATTATCATCATAACAGTGTCACATAAAATGGCCAGCCCCAGATTACAGCACCCTGAAACACAGTCAAAGCATTAAACATGATAAGGACCTTCATTCCTTATCTGATGTTGCAAAGTAAGCTACTGTGATAGTTCACAGAAATATTGCCAATGGGAACATAACAGCATTCAAAATTGTACAGTTGAAACAGAATGATCTAGAATGAAATGTTGGTCTGTTATATCTGGCACTAATTCTCTAAATCAGGTGAACTCACTCATGTTTTCCTACATTTTCACTTGTTCGGAATGAGATAATCTGCTAAATAATGTAAGGTATTGTAATGTAATCGGTTTCAACTGTCCCAAGTTCACCCTTTGGACACATAAACACTTTCGGTTTAGTTTTCTTGGAAGAGATTTACATCTTTTGTTCCACAGATAGGCTATCTGAGAGATAATCATTAACAAGGACATTTCAGTAAGGTTTATTGGCCTTATATAACAAAGTTCATGTTGACAGTGAGAAGTAAAATTGATCTAACAGTTACTTGTGATGTGAACACACTTGAATCTTTAATGAATCTGACTAAAATTAACATTTTTTTTTCCTCACAAAAATACAAGATTATTAAACTAATCTGAGTAACCTATTTCAGTCGCATGATATTCATCTGCAAACTCCATTGATTTATATTTTAAAATAACTGAAAAAAGCTAATTCTTGGCTGACCTTCATCTCCAACCCCTAACACGTCAACAAGTTGCTTTGACTCCTTCTGTAATTGTGTTGTTTGCCCAGAGGGAGTTGGATGGATTGCCCCCAGGTTAATAATCTTGTATTTTAGTGAATTATGTAAGGACAATAAATTTTATTGAAATTCTGTTAATAATGAACTCTTTGGTAGCCTAGCTATGGAACAAAAGCTGTAAATCTCTTCCAGGAAAAGTAAACCGAAAGTGTTTACATCTTCAAAAGGTGAACTTGGGACAGTTGAAACCGATTACATCACATTATAATACCTTACATTATTTAGCAGATGCTCTCATTCAGAATGACTTACAGTGTTGGAAATCATTAATACATTCAACGTGATCTATTTAGTGTCAGACCTGACAAGATTTCAAGAGAAACAAGAAAATGTAACACCACTAAACCCTTAATGCAAATGAATTATGCTAAGCAAGAAGAAATGGACTGCTAATCCTAACACAAACAGATCATATACGTAGCAAGCCCTATTCCTGCACTTTCCATGACTATGAAGTTAATGGTAGTCTGACATTTGTTGATATCAACCAATGCTAGGAATAGTTTTGATTTATCTTCACTTAACGAAAAAATTTGTTCTAAAATCTATTTAACCACAACGTGTTTCTGCAAAGGAAGGAAATTAAGTGGGAATGTGAAATCAGGGTCTTTTTCACAGACTGATGCTTTAGCCTGGGCACCTTTGACACTGAAACAGCTGTTGGCTGCCAAGCAATGTTATAATCAAGCAACTCAACAGTATTCATTTTAGTTTCATTTGGGGGCAGGGAGTGTGTGTTCACTGTATTTACTTTGTTAGATTACTTCTATTTCTCAGTGTCAACCAACAGCTTACCCCACCCAGCACATGCCAGATGCTCTAAGTAATGGGAAAGAAAATGTGAAGACTGTAAATGAGCACTGTAAATGGTAAAATAAGGCGTGAGTGCCCCCGGGCGTGCTTCCGCATGGTGCCCCTGTCGCTGAAGGGGTGAGCAGGGGAAAGATCCAGAGCAACAGAGACTCTTACATTGTGTTCACATAACAGTGCGAGTTTGAAAGCAGCAGAAACAGAAGAATAAAATAAATAAATAAAAACAAAAAAGACTAGAAAATCATTCCTGTATAGTTGATTTTGGTGGCACGGTGGTGCAGTGGGTAGCATGAGTTTCCTCTGGGTACTCCGGTTGTGAACACACTCACTGTGTGAACTAAACTGTGTTCTTGGCTAGAAATAGCTGTACGCAGTTGTCTATGACCATGAAATGCACTTTTTGTACGTCGCTTTGGATAAAAGCGTCTGCCAAATAAATGTAATGCAATGTAATGTAATGGTTTCCTCCCACAGTCTGAAAACATGCAGCTTAGGTTAACTGGAGAGCCTAAATGGCCCCTAGGTATGAGTGTGTGAGTGAATGGTGTGTGTGTGATAGACTGGGGATCTGTCCAGGGTGTATTCCTGCCCAACGCATGGGACAGGCTCCAGCCTGCCCCCCCCCCCCCCCCCCCCCCCCCCCCCCCCCCCAACCCTGAGCAGGAATGAGCGGGTACAGGTAATGGATGTATGGAACATCTGATGAACTGTTTTCCCATGGATATGCTTTGCCATCCTTGAGGCTCCATATTGAAAGGTACGCCTTACTTGCTTGTGTAATGTTAACTGCTTGTGTGATGTTTTTGTGTATAGATTGAAATTATTTTTTAAAAGAGGCAGTTAATACTGATAATTAATTAAACACTTGCCACACTTAGTACTTGACACCTAAAGTTGCATAATTTATTACTTGAAAGAGCTTTATGTGCATTTATAAATCAACATGGCTTCCGCACTTTGTGGAAACTTTTTGCAATTAATTATCAGGTTTTGCTTCAAAGAATTACGCTATTTCCATTGTGCTAGGTGAGGATGTGACATCACAGTCAGGTGTTTTAGAATGCTGTGGTGGTGGCAGAGGTATGCTGTTCGTTTTTACTGAATTCTCTGTTGCAATGGTACCTATTAAATGTACTGGGTGGTAGATTTCCTGCATTCTCTGTTGTAATAGTGCATATTAAATGTGCTGGGTGGTAGATTTACTGCATTCTCTGTTGTAATAGTGCATATTAAATGTGCTGGGTGGTAGATTTATCACATTCTCTGTTGTAATAGTGCATATTAAATGTGCTGGGTGGTAGATTTATCACATTCTCAGTTGTAATATTGCATATTAAATGTGCTGGGTGGTAGATTTACTGCATTCTCTGTTGCAATAGTGCATATTAAATGTGCTGGGTGGTAGATTTACTGCATTCTCTGTTGTAATAGTGTCAGGGTTCTGTGTTTTCCCCCTGTTCTTTCCTTGTTGGGCCGCCTGATGGCGGCACTTCCGTTTTGTGTCCTGTTTAATTGCTTTATTGTTTTTCATTATCCTATTATTGTTAGCTGGTTGTCTCGTTTGCCCTTCCCTCTCTGTGGCCTAATTGTTCATTGTGCCCTCCTGTGTCTCGTCTGTGTCATGTCTATTTAAGTTTCCCTTCCCCTTGACTCAGGTGCTGGATCCTTGTTAGTTTGTCGGTTTGTCGCCTGTTTCCCTGCCTGCTTCTTGCCTGCCTGTTGCCTGTTGCCTGTTGCCTGTTCCTTGCCTGTTCTGCTCTTTGTTGGTTTGCTGGTTTGTTTCTTGCTTGTTGCTTGTTTCCTGCCTGTTGCCCGTTAACCTGTTTGCCTGTTCCTTGCCTGCCCTGTTCTCTACGTTTTGTCGGATTTTTGTATTTTGGTTTTCCCGTGTTTTTTAAGGGTTTTCTTTGTGTTATTACTGCCCTGCGAGGCTTTTTGTTCCCTTTGTTCCCTCGTTTAAGTAAAGTTTTGTTCTTATCATTTGGAGTTTTGTGTTTTCACTCTGCGTTTGGGTCCTAACCCCCCGCAACCGTGACAAATAGTGCATATTAAATGTGCTGGGTGGTAGATTTACCGCATTCTGTTGTAGTAATGCATATTAAATGTGCTGGGTGGTAGATTTACTGCATTCTGTTTGAGTTAATTGGATCTGGTTTCTTGTAAATAGTGCTGATCTCTTCATAAGAAACTGGAGCCATTGAGAGGAGACAATTTCCCTTTTTTTTGGTAATCTTTGTTTATTTTTAAATGTGTGTTTAAACTGGAATACTGGGCCTGTCTGCTGAAGGTTACCCTGAGCTCACCTGCCTTTTGTTCCGACCTCACCTGGACAGGAGTCACCTCTTTAGCTTTTGTGTGCTTCATTACCTTTTCCTGTCCCCTGACTGAATGATTTACTCCCCAAGGGACAGACTAATTTTCCCTGCTCCTCTCAGGAGCTCTGGGTTTGATTGGAAACACTTTCCTCCACTTTGTGAAGAGGCTGCTGGATATACAAGTATGAGTGATTATGCATTTGCTTTGTTCTGAAATGTGTGAAGACAGTGGAATCTGCTGAACGTCTTGGAGCAGCATTTGGTTTCCCCTCAGTTTATTGGAGGAGCAGTGTGGTGCATCCTGGGTAAATTTCTGCTTTGATCTAATTTTGTCACTTTTAAAATGGCTGACTCAACTAACTCCTGCCCCCATAATGTGTTGAGTCCTGGTCTAGCACACTCTGTCTCTGACTCAAAGTGGACAGACTCCAGTGACTGAGTCCTGATGTAAATCCTGGTTGATTTTGAGACTAGAAGGTTCAAGCTTTCATCTTTATGTCCCTTTCATTGATAAACATGGAAAGGTTTTTTTTTTCCCCCAGTGCAGGTAATTACATTGGGCACAAGTGTAAATTGTGTATTTTCAGCTGCCTGAGACAGAAGGTAAAGCCAGCAGCAATGATGAGATGTTAAATGGATTTATTGCCATCTAGTGGTAGAATGAAGATACTGCCATTGTCTTCAGGCAGCTCAGTTGTTCAGGCAGTGAAGAAAATAAGGGAGTGTTCATCAGGTTCAGATGAAATGTATTTATTTTGAACATGATTATGCCATTTCTGCAAGTAATTAATGCTCAAACGTGGTGAAATACATCAATTTTACTAAGTTCAATGAAGCAAAACAAACTTTGAATCCAGCTTTCTCAAACAGAAAACTGAACAGTCATCACGAAAGCTATAAGGGCGGCACAGTGGTGCAGTCCTAGGTTCAAATCCCTGGGCCTTTCTGTGTGGAGTTTGCATGTCCTCCCACAGTCCAAAGACATGTCGGCAGGCTAACTGGAGACTCTAAATTGCCCATAGGGATGAGTGGATGGTGTGTGTGGCGACCTGTCCAGGGTGTATTCCTGCCTCTCTCCCAATGCATGCTGGGATAGGCTCCAGCAGCCCCCGCGTCCCTGACCAGGATAAGCAGGTATAGATAATGGATGGATGAAAGCTATATTATTGTGTAAACAGATTATCAAGCACAGATTATCAAGGCACTTAATAATGTATGACTTCGAACAGTCAAGCAAGCTGTGATGAAGAGCTGACAATATTACCAATAACACATGAAGGTTATGTGCTTTATTAATAGAAAAGACTTACTATAGGAAGCATAGAAAAAAACATAAATTTGTATTTTCGTTAAAAGTATTCTTTTTGATATAGAGAAGGTCTCAAAATTAAACTAACTTAAAATATCTCAGCCTTGTTACCATCCACGATTATGTATCCAAGCAATGGAATAATGAACAAAGCTCAGCCATGCTAACTCAGACAGTGTGTATAGATAAAAGCTGCATAGGTTATGATAGAGGTAACATCACCTTTTAGCATGTATGTGGTTTTATATGTATAATGACTGGTTGATGGTACTACCTGTATCTGAGTATCAGAGACAGCTCAGTGAAGGCTGCAAAAATGCAGTTATGTATGCATCAGTGATTATCTCTCTTTCTTAACATCAGTGATGATTTAATTTAATGCTCCCTTTTTGAAATGTGTTTTATTTTCATTGTATTTTTATTTTTAAGCTATGGCCCTTTCTTTCATAGGATTCAACTTGGTTGGGGCACTTTTTGTGATTAGCCATGATAGGTGTGAGTAGACTATTAATTAATGCCACTCAGAAAATAAATTTTCAACCTGCCTGACACAGGGGCCATATAATCCATTTAATTTAATCTCCTTCTGTTTTCATCTGGAAGGTTTCCTTCAGGTTTTTCATGGCTTGGTCTTGGGTTACATCTCTCCAAATGTGGGGAATGTCTGCAGGCTCAGCTTTATACTCCTCAGAAAACTTCTCATTAAACCTGTTGAAGACGTACTTCCAGTAGGCTGAGGCCTGGATGCTGGTGTCAGGCTGGATGCGCCAGTCAGGGTAAATGCTGTGATAGTCCTTGTATGGATGTATTTTCCACTCTGTTTCTGGTGAACCGAATGTTTTCTGGCTCGCAACATCGGAAGAGCAAATCTCGGCCACTAATTTAGAGGACTGCTTGTTTCTGTAACTCGCGATCCCCTGTGGACGGTGAATGGAAGCAAAGTGCTCTGTGTGGTCCTTGCCGCCTGCTTCACATGGGGTCTTGCAGAAGGGACACTGCCTCCCACAGCCAAACGCCCTGTTAAACAGCTCCTTCTGTGGTTGAAAGGGCAGTGAGGTCAGCCTGGCCCTCACATCTCCACCTCTCTGAAACTCTGCAGTAATGGACTGCTCCATTTCATCCACAAGCAACAACAAACACCGGGAAAAGTCTTCTGGCTTGGCAGTGTTTAAGGCCAGGATGGCTCTGAGGGGGTCTTTGGGGATGACAAGCTCCTGTAGGTCACTACAGATATTCTGAATGAACTGCTGAATGTTTTGGTTCTCCTCACCCCTTTCTGTCACTCTTTCATTGGCCTTCATCACTGCATTCTTAATGGCTTCATTTAATCGTTTAACCATCACCTTCAGGTGCTTAATCTCAATATTCCTGAGACCATCTCCCGCTGAGAACTGTTGTATCATCTGATCAAATACCCAGCCCTGCACAAAGTTCTCGTAGTTTCTTATGTAATTCACAAAGTTCTCAAAGTCATCATCTGAAAGCAGCTGCTTGAGGATTGAGAACTGGAAGAAGGATCGAGTGCTGAAATCAATGCCTTTTTGCCCTGTCAGCACTTCATCCACAAGGTCAGGGCCGAGAGACTTGGTGATGTATTCCTTCACCGCTGGTGCAAGGCAGTTGTAGGTGAACTCCTCTGCTTTCTTCTGACACTGGTCTCTTTTTTTGAACAGGTCCTTAAAGTCAGTGCAGTACTGTTCCTTGAACTGCTCCAGACAGTGGTGGGGATCATTTGTATGGATAAAATCCAAATGCATTTTTAGAAACTCTCGTGCTGCATGTCCACAGATGTGGATCTTCAGACTGGCCTGAAACTCAGCACTTGTTTCCAGATCCCTGTGCTTGTCCAGGTTTTCATCTATCATACGAAACAAGTCAATCATGTATGTGTTATGGTAATCAGACCTAGTTCTCACTTGTTCAGCTACAAACTGCCTGCTGCACTCAATGATGTAATCAACCATATTCTGTGTCTTTATCTTCCCCTCATCTTCAAAAAATGCGTTCCGTATCTTTTTAAGAATTCCTTTACTCTTCACTTTGAATGGCTCAATTCCACATTCAGATAAGTCGCCCACTGTGGACAGCATTTCATGTACTGAGCTGCCTTTCGTCTCTAAGTTAACCCACAGCTGGAGCCAGATATCTTGGACAATATCTCGTTTTTCCAGGCCAGAGAACTTCAGTTTTTCCACAGTCTCATTCCACATCTTCTCAAATTTAGCCTCCAGCTGTTTATCTGACAGATCTTTACTTTTCCTGCATTTCTTAATCAGGTCCAGCACCTTCTGCTCCATTACAGCTGTATGATTTTTCTTGATTTTCTCTAACCTGAACATACCCTCTCTAATCTCCACTGCGGCATCTAGCTTGTTTATAACAGAATGCTCTGACTCCTTCCGAATGGCTTTGGCTGAGTTGATAAATTCCCCTTTGTACTTTTCTACTAAGTGAACGTGTCCTTCAGAGCTCTTGTAGAATTCAGTGAGATTGTCCAAAATTAGCTTTTCCCCTTTAGTGAGTTCTAGGGAGGCCTCACATTTCAGGCTGCTCAGTAAGTCATTCACATTGGAGAATGGCTGAATCTGTGCTGCCACTGAACCAAAGTTTGACACCTTTGTCTCAGCTTCCATTAACCAGGAGTACATGCTCCTCCTGAAGGCCCACTCCCAGGTGTTAAACTCAGTGCAAAGCTGAGTATAAGCATCGGCCACAAGACTGTTGCGAAAACTAAAGATGAAGTTCTCATACTTCACTGCATTCCATAAACTCCTGGTCCATTCAAGGAACTCATTGAATGTGTGTGGTGAGTTCTTTCCAGATTTGTGTTGCTTAAACATCTCAATCACACTCCTTTTGAACAAATTCACAGCCTCACTGTAGCCAACATTCACCGGTGCCATGGGAGGGATGCCATGCCAGAGCCCAGGGATGTACGAGGTGTTTCTCTCTGGATCGTACTCCATGACATCACTAAATTTTTTGTTGTTTCCCCTCTTTTCCATCGTAGCTGCTGCTTGGGTCATTTCATTCAGCTGCTCCAGCAGAATCTTTCTGTCTCTCATGTTCTTGTCATGGGCAGAGATGTCTGGTACATTCTGGTGCACAAACTGACAGCAGGGTTTTCTCCCAACTTCTTTCATGCGCAGGAAGGCGTGCACCACAATCTGCAGGATGTCCTTCATCTCTGTGCAGTTCTCCATGGCAATGTTGATGACTGTGATGTCACTCAGCCCCACCACCAGAGTGGCCAGTTCATTATCGTGCTCATAACTGTCATCCAGCTGGGCCAACTCTGGTGACTTCAAACCTTCAGTGTCAATAACCATGATGTAATCACACTCAAGCTGCTCTTTAAAATCTTCTTTCACTCTGATGAGGAGCATGAAGGCCCCTCTCGTGCACCTGCCACTACTGACGGCAAACTGGACCCCGAACATGGTGTTCAGGAGGGTGGACTTCCCAGTGCTCTGCACCCCCAGTACAGTCACCACCCGGATCTTACATTCATGCAGTGTTAGTTGATGGAGTTCCTTCAGAACCTGAGTCACCCACCGCAGAGGAATGTTGGATGCATCTCCATCCACCAGCTCCAGAGGAAAGCCTTCCTGCAGCAGCTCAGCAGCCAGACGTGGCAGTCGCTGAATTTCAGAGGTGAGGCCTTTGGGATGTGTGTAGGCCGACTCGTACAGCTGACCCATTTCCCGCAAGAAGTGCTCTGTCCCCAGAGAAGAACTGGAGATCTCCCTGTCCAACTGTGCAATGCGCTCCTTGTTTTCCTCAGAATTCAGACACTGTTCCTTATACTCTGCCTGAAGGGGTGGAAGTCTTTTGCGTGACAGGTAGTCCAGGTTGATCCTCATCCACTTGAGGAAATACTTGCGCTCCTCTGTGGAACTGGACATCGCGGAGATGAAACGGGACATAGACTCTGAGATGTTGTGAGCCCTCTGCTGTGCTCTGAGCTGCTGCTTCTGTTCAGCAAGCTCATTCCTGTAAACTTCTGTGTTTTTCTCCCCAGCATTTTTCATCCTGCACTCTTCCTTCTCCAGTTTGGCCAGCTTTTTCCATGCACTCCCTTGCAAGGGCAGCTCTTTCTCCTTGAAGCTTGGTATATCAAAAATCCTTTCTGTGATTTCATCAGCCTTCTGCTTTCCATTCTTACAGCAGATGTAATCTTCATCAACATGGATTCCAAGCTCATGGGCAACAGCAGACATCCGTTCAATGCTCATTTTGATCACGTTTCCCTTTAAAATGCCACTGATAGCCAAACGCAGGGTTTTGATGAATTCTGCATCATTCATCTGCGGACCCCTTATGATGATGTTGCTGGTTTGTAGCTGTAACCTAGAAACACGTCTGTTGAAATCATCTTTATTGAAGCTCTTGCTCTGTGAATTGATGATCCAGAACCAATGAGCCTTCAGGTGCTGGGACTCCGAAAATGTGTATTCAGACCCAAAATCATCACAAAACACAAATACGGCAGCAGAGTTGTGACAAAGGAAAGTGTACTGAGTTTCAAAGTCCCTGAGGTCCCCACGGAGGTTAGCTATAGCTAGTGGCTCAGAGAAGATGTCGATGTTTCTCTTCCCACTGGGCAGATACCAGCTGATCTCCACCAGCCCATTGGAAATCCTCTTTGGGTTGTCACCACACTCCATGTTTTTGTGAACAAAGGTGTCGTGGTACTGCTGAGGGTTGCTGAGAACTTGGTTCAGAATGTGAGACTTGGACAAGCTGCTGTTTCCCAGCCTCACAAAAGAGACCATGGGGAGCTCAGAGAGAACAATGCTCTCCTCCACAAACCCTCTTTGGTCCTCCAAAGAGTGTGGCTTGTACTTTTTCACAATATCCCTCATGGCCCAGAGCATTAAAGTGCACTGCAGTGTATCACATTCAGGAAGCAGCAGAGGCACACAGAACTGGCACATGGACATTTTCAAAACCATCTCCTGCTGGAGAAAGCCATCGGAGCAGAGAAACACAGCAGTTATGAGGTCCAGGGGGTTGATCATATTGCTGTGGAGTTGTGGATTGTGCAAATTGTCCAGTAAGCTGCCCAGGGTCTGGGGTACTGTGTCCTGTTCTGAGGCGCAGCTTACACTCCTAGCAGTCACATTCACCATCATCAACCTCCTCAGGAAACACCACGGCAGAGATTTCAGAGACTGGATGCTTTCATTAGTTAAAGTCTCTCCATCAATCTCCAGCACCTTGCTCAGAGTCAGCTTGTTCTTCAGGTGGTGTTCCAGTCCCAAGTCACACACCAGCTCATCCAGACTAGTTCCTGTCATTGTGGAAAGAATTGCATTACTACATTTCTGTACAGTGACATCAGGGTTTCTGCCAGTGTATTGCAAGCCCGGCGGGCCGCCGGGCCTAAGTTGACCCCCCGCCGGGCCTAAGCATCGGGGAATTAAAAAAAATAAATTTTTAATGTATTTTTAAGATGTTTTTTAAACTACAGTTACAGTGGGGCGACTCGGTTGAAAAGCTCACCAGCGTCATCTGTTGGTTAAAACGTGAACACACTGTAGGAAAGCAGGTCTGAGATCAGTGTTCTTTACCCTCATTGTGCGTAGAGTGACGTTCAACACTTGGCGCTTCCAACTCACAAGCTAAGGTTACCTAGCAAGCCACCATTTCTTATTTATTTAGTAGGCTAATTATCCTCGTTACAAACTGCGTTATCACTTCATCTCGTTGGTAAGTACATTCTTTTTATATTAACTTAAGCAGTGTGTAGGTAACGTTAAAATAGTAGCATGAATGTAACGTTCGATATATTGTAACATTACATGACTTATTAATTGCCATCGAAATAACAACTTCACTTGTTTATTAATAACGTTAGCTTGATGAAATTGATGTGCACGACAATGTTGTCATAAAATTTTCCCGACCGTGAAAACTGCATGACTTGTTTACATTTTGGACAGATGTGGCTACAGAGTAAATCCATCCTTGTTTCCATCGCAGCACTTTCGACACAAGTAATATCGGAAAAATCCTAAAATTTCTTCTTATGGTGAAGAGTGCCTGGATGTTCAAAATGTAAACAAGTCAGGCAGTTTTCATGGTTGGGAAAATTTTATGACAACGTGGTCATGTAGCTAACTTAGCTAGCTAGCCAAACATTCAGTAACACAGATACTTACTTTGTGCCATTTAGGGATAATGTCAAGGAGGAAAGGTAGCCTACTGTGAAAGCCAAAAAACCTTAGACAGTTTTTTAAATGTTTGAATGTGCCCAGCATTCCAAGGCTTGTTGTAAGATTCAGTAGCCAATCAGGACTTGAATACAAGTTTTTTGTAGAGTGCAAAAACTTTGATATTATTTATTTAAATTTAATTTAATTTCTTTTGTTGTTGAAACCAGCATTCCAAGACTGTACATTGTTGTCAGATTCTTTGTAAGACTCTGCTGTGCTGTAAATAGTGGTTAATTTTTTTAAATGTGTGTTGAATAAATGACTTATTTATAACAACATTCACATTACGTAGTCATAATTTCAAATCTCCAGTCAGCTTTTGGCACTGACTTAATGTAGGGCCCTGTGAAATCTGTGTTATAGCTTTTTTAAATTCTCAATTCCGCGATTCCGTCCGTGGTTCTGTTATCACAGAAACTATAGGGCCCTACCTTAATGCTGCCATCAGTCTGTAGCTGGCCCGCGCCGGGCCCCCATCAAAAAAGACACTTGGCTGCCGGCCCATGCTGGGCTGCTGGGCCCTGTCAAAAGATACTTGCCACCGGGCCTAACAACTTTTCTGGGGGAAACCCTGGACATACAATCCATTTAAAATGACTAATAATAGATTGTGAATGTAATGCTTACAAAAAGGACCTGAACAATACAGCCTATTTTTATGAGGTTTTAAACGACAAGTATAAATATTAAATATGCATCCTCAAATGAATATATTTTTGTCACTGACTTGTTTGTATGGATGTTGAGCTGGTCTTGCTGCAGATGCCGTTTGGAAGGACTGCAGTGATGTTGAAAGTATAATCCATCCCAGGTCTCAGATCAGAAAGGACAGCTGTGGTGGAGTTGGGTGCACATATCTGTGATCTGGGCTCTTCTCCCTCACAGCTGTAGGTGATGTGGATCTCATGAGAAACTCCCTCCATGCTGACCAGTCTTTTCCAGCACAGTCTCACTGACCTGCTCTTCACATCAGTGGCTTCCACCCTTCCAGGGGCACATGGCTCTATTTGAGAGAACAGAGTGGAAAGGATCTCTTAGCCTTTAAACAGGATATGTAAGTTTTTATTCATTTATGTGTACCTCTACAATATAAAAAATAACAAGACAACAAATACATATTGCTGGGTTATGACTGAAAAGCTTTCTTACATAAAACATTGTACGAGCATTTATATAAAATGTCATATTGACCTTACAGTAACTGGAAAAATATATTTCACTAAGTGATGAATATTTACCTTTACAAGCCAATATAACTAACTGTATGCTTTTTCACCCCACACAATGTATCTACAAGAGGAGGTAGACCCCAGCAGCAGTATAAATTAAGTGCATTAGGGGGGTCCAGGAATATGTCAATTGGAGGAGGCCCACATGGGTAGTTTTGGTATGGACTCCCTGATCCTAGCCTGTGATTGGCCACAAATGGAATTTTTGAATATGGTGATTGAATTAATCTAATTGGCAGGAACAACAGTTCTTTGTCTCTGAAAACTATTCAAACTCATGTGTTGGACTTTATGTCTTGGAAGACTGTACTTGTACTTCTTCCCGACAGGCCGTTTTATAAAAACACCAAATAGAGCTCCTGTTTGTTATCTTTATTTTCAACACCATCATTTTTGTTACAAAATTCCTACCAGACACTGGCAGACTGAAAAGTACTACTGATCCAGGCAGACTGCATCTTCCCTAACTCTGAGTCACACTATGGCCATTAATGCACCTGTGGGGCTACCAGCCTCCGATAGCACAGGCATGGTCAGGATTTGCTCCCAGGCCAATACAGTAGAAAGATGCTTTAACAGTTTATTTTACACACTAAAAACATTTCCATTCCATATTTTATCATGTCAGGCTGCATTTAATAAAGGGTAACAGACAATATACTCTTTCATTAATTTCAAAACAGAAATTATTTGTAGATGATTTAAAAACCAGTTCCTTTGTACCTGGAGCAGGTGTGCCAGGTGTGCTGTGCTCAGGAGCTGTTGTGTCTCTCTGCTGGTTTTCAGACTCCAACGAACTTGTCTGTGATTCTTTCTTATCTTTCAAAGTTTCCTGTAAATCAGACTTTCATTTACCCCCTTTTCATCCCCCTTTTACCCACAATTTGGGAAATCTCATTTCATTGAGAACTGAGACTACATGCTGATATTTAAAAAATTTTTTAAGTACACGAAACACTGAAAAATACACACAAAGAACACTGAAAAGATCCTTTAACTTTAAGAGCTAAGTGTCTGTGGCTGTTGTGGTTATTTCTGTGGGGAACCCTGAAAAGTGCCAAACTATCGGTGCTGTATAGGTATGGGGCATACCCCCGCCAAGGCGTAACTTGGCGGGATGGCATCCCTGCCATCCCAAAATTTAATTTAATCTCCTTAAGTTTTTATCAGGAATGATTCCTTCAGGCTTTCCATGGCTTGGTATTTGGATATAAGGCTCCAAATGAAGGAAATGATTGCAGGCTGAGCTTTAAACGCCACGGCAATCTGCTTGTTAAACTTGTTGAAGACATACTTCCAGTAGCCTGAGGCCTGGATGCTTGTGTCAGGCTGGATGCGCCAGTCAGGGTAAATGCTCTGATAGTCCTTGTATGGATGGTATTTCCCCTCTGTTTTTCTTGATTTGAATCTTGCCTCACTGGCAACACTTGTCACACACTAATTTACGAGATTCCACAAATCTGTATCTCCCGATCCCCTTAGGATGGTGAATGGAAGCAAAGTGCTCTGATACCTCTTTTCCACCAACGCAAACCTAGTTCTGGTTCTGGGCTGGTGCTAGTGCCGGATCGCAGTTGGTTCAACTTGCGAACCGTCTAAGAACCGGTTTGCTTTTCCACGGGTTAGAGAGCCACGTCATTACGTCACTGTACACGTCTGTATACGTCTCCGCTTTCCCAGCAACATCGTTACCTATTAAAATTTATGTCCTGTAAAAATACACATATTAAACTGTCTAAATGTAAAACAAAAAAACCAAAAAAAAAACAGCTTCATACATATAAATTTAGTCATATATTATTACAGCCTTATTTAGTCTCTCCAGTTTTTCGCGATTCGGAATTTTCGGAATTCAACACATCAAATTGCCGCATTTTCCCCAACACTGCATAATTCGCCGTTTTACGAATTATGCAGCGTCGGGAAAAACGCTGCATTTTGTTTAAGTTGTGTTGAATTCCAAAAATTCTGAATCGCGAAAAATTGGAGGGACCTCCTATTTACTATATCAACTTTAAGACAAGCAACACGCTCGGAATTATCTCATCGCGACCTATTAAATCCAATGGCACAGACGTTGCTTAATTTCAAACTGCTTTCCTAACGGCTATTTTGCGTCCTGCGACTTGGGTTACAACAGTGAATATCAGATTCCTAGACTTACTGATAGCAACCACATCGCAAGACAGGACACTTAAACTGTATGCTAGCAAATTTATGTAAAGTTCCATTCATTTATATGGGGAGGTCGATACACGTCCCCTTAGCAACCAAAAGCTATAGCGCTGGACCACCTCTGACTTATGTAGCGGCACAGAAAAAAAAGCGAAAGTACTGAAAAAATAGTCACTGGAGGATAACAAGAACATTTTTTCCTACATAACTTGGTACAGGTTGTTACCGATATTTCGCCTATTTCATATATAGTTGCAAATCAGTTTACGTTTTCCTGTCTGTCGAACGAAGGTGGTCTCACTCTACCTGGCAGTCACAAAGTTTTAGTTTGTCTCAGTTGGTCACGATAATCCCGCCCCCAGCCCCTGACATAAGCGGTTCTTGGTTCTAGACCAGCTAATAGTTGGTGCTGCTTTGGAACCAGTTTTCTCGGCTGAGAGCCGGTTCTTTTGCTATCGAAAACGGAAGAACTGGTTCGCGATTAGACACCGGCTCCGAACCGGGACTCGAAATGCCTTGGTGGAAAAGGGACATGTGTGGTTCTTGCCGCCTGCTTCACATGGGGTCTCGCAGAAGGAACACTGCCTCCCACAGCCAAACACCCTGTTAAACAGCTCCTTCTGTGGCTGAAAGGGTAGTGAGGTCAGCCTGGCCCTCACATTCCCACCCCTCTGAAACTCTGCAGTAATGGACTGCTCCATTTCATCCACAAGCACCTTCAGACACTGGGAAAAGTCTTCTGGCTTGGCAGTGTTTAAGGCCAGGACCGCTCTGAGAGGGTCTTTGGGAATGACAGGCTCCTGTAGGTCAGTACAGATATCCTGCTATGAACTGCTGAATGTTCTGGTCCTCTTCAACCCTTTATGTTACTCTTTCATTGGCCTTCATCTCTGCAATGGCTTCAGTTAATTGTTTAACCATCGCCTTCAGGTGCTTAATTTTTATGTCCCTGAGACCATCTCCCTCTGAGAACTGCTGTACCATCTGCTCTAGTATCCAGTCCTGCACAAAGGCTTCATAATTACTTATGTAATTCACAAAGTTCTCAAAGTAATCATCTGAAAGCAGCTGCTTGAGGATTGAGAACTGGAAGAAGGATCGAGTGCTGAAATCAATGGCTTTCTTTCCTGTCAACACTTCATCTACAAGGCCAGGGCCCAGAGACTTGGTGATTATTCCTTCACTGCAGGTGCAAGACAGTTGTAGGTGAACTCCTCTGCTTTCTTCTGACACTGGTCTCTTTTACTGAACAGCTCCTTAAAATCAGTGCAGTACTGTCCACAGATGTGGATCTTCAGACTTGCTTGAACTTCAGCACTTGTTTCCAGATCACTGTGCCTGTCCGGGTTTTCATCTACCATGAGAAGCAGGTATGTGTTATGGTAATCAGACCTTGTTCTCACCTTTTCAGGCAAAAACTGCCTGCTGTACTCAATGATGTGATCAGCCATCTTTTGTATCTCTATCTTCCGCTCATCATCAAAAATCCATCTCTTTTTAAGCATTCCTGTACTCTTCACTTTGAATGACTCCATTCCACATTCAGGCAGGTCACCCACTTTGGACAGCATTTCACGTACAGAGCTGCCATTCACCTCTAAGTTAACCCACAACTGGTGGAAGATGTCTTGGATAATGTCTCGTTTTTCCAGGCCAGAGAACTGCAGTTCTTTCACAGTCTCTTTCCACACCATCTCAAATTCAGCCTCCAGCTGTTTATCTGACAGATCTTTACCTTTGCTGCAGTTCTCAACCAGGTCCAGCACCTGCTCCATTGTGATTGTGTGATTTTTCTTGATGTTCTCTAACCTGAACATACCCTGTTTCATCTCCACTGTGGCATCTTGCTTGTTTTTAAAAGAGTTCTCTTTCCTTCTGGATGGCTTTGGCTGAGTTCATGAATTTCTCCGTGTATTTCTCTACCAAATGAAGTGTCTCTCTGGTCTATCATAGAATTCATTACATTACATTACATTACAGGCATTTGGCAGATGCTCTTATCCAGAGCGACGTACAACAAAGTGTATAACCATAACCAGTGTGTTGAAAACCCTAGAGGGAAGTACAGTTCCAAGTGCAGGGAACAACCACGTAGTTTAACTTGGACCCTGTAGGTTAATCTGATTAACACAAACAAAACAGCAACAACGCAGTCTATGAAAATAATACATGCACTAGTTGAGAAGACACAAGTGCAATAACTAAGCCAACTAAGAAACAGCTTACCTAGCTACAAGCTTACAGTCAATTAGAGACTTCAGGGAGGGTGGTAGGGAGGGATGGGGAGAGGTGCAGCCTGAAGAGGTGGGTCTTCAGTTGTCGCATGAAGGTGGTCAGGGTCTCCGCTGTTCTGACCTCCACAGGAAAGTCATTCCACCATCGTGGGGCCAGAACAGACAGGAGACCGGGAAGCGCA
Organism: Anguilla pacifica; assembly: GCA_039654925.1. Classification (NCBI taxonomy): domain Eukaryota; kingdom Metazoa; phylum Chordata; class Actinopteri; order Anguilliformes; family Anguillidae; genus Anguilla; species Anguilla pacifica. Next base: position 1,527,748 of record CM077290.1, read on the forward strand.
AGTGCGAAGTGGGGGAGGTGCCAGGCGTCCTGAGGTAGCGGAACGGAGGGGTCTGGCTGGCATGTAGGGTTTGAAGATCTTGTGGAGGTATGCTGGGGCTGATCCCTTGACTGCCTGGTATGCTAGGACCAATGTTTCGAATTTGATGCGAGCCATAACAGGCAGCCAGTGGAGGGTAGTGAGCAAGGGAGTGACGTGGGAGTATCTGGAGATGTTGAAGACCAGATGAGCTGCAGAATTCTGAATGAGTTGCAGGGGTCTGATGGCAGATGCCGGTAGTCCAACCAGAAGAGAGTTGCAGTAGTCCAGGCGGAATAGTACCATTGCTTGGACCAGGAGCTGGGTTGAGTAGGTGGCGAGAAAGGGACGGATTCTCTGGATGTTGTACAGGAAAAATCTGCACGCCCAGCTTACCGCTGCGATGTTCTTGGAGAGGGAGGCTGCTCGTGCGGACTGGTGGGGGTCAAGCAGGTTATTCTGAGAGAAGAAAGCAGAGAGTTGGTTAGGTGCAGCTCGTTCAAGCATTTTGGATAGAAAAGAAAGGAGAGATACCGGGCGGTAGTTCGGGATGACTGAGGGGTCTAGTGTGGGCTTCTTCAGCAGCCCACAGGGGCGGGTGGGGCGATGACCCCCCATGACCATTATGGATTTGAATGGTCCAATCAGAAGGAAGCACGGCCTCTTATCACCAATCAGAGGCAGTGCTCCCTTTCAACAATAGAATTCCACTATATGAAAATATCAATGTACTGAAAACTGTATAAAACTAATCACCCACCAATACCTTTTTGAACTTTCTCGCTGAGTTGTTCCCGTAGCCGGCTGCTAATAAATCTTCCTGTTTTAACTACGAACTTCTGATCTGCTTATTCCTGGGATAACGGTCATTTTACCTGTTTTTGGTAATATCTTGATTAACCAACAGAGGGAGGCATAGGCGGAAATGAAGTCAGCCTTGCGCCTAGCAGACTGGCAGTTCCATAGCCCCCCTGTGACCGTGAAGTTCTCACAGGGGGTCAGCGGGGGGTAGCAGAGGTTGGAGAGGTTTGTGGAGGAAAATCCCTTCTTAGGTTCGGTGGGTGAGTCGGTGATGCAAGAATAAAGGCTAGAACTTATGATTTCTTCTAATAACCTTTTTTCTCTTTAATCAATAATCCTTTTCATATACGTAGGCCTACGGGAGGTCTCCAGTACCATAAAGATACATAGAGAGCTTCTTCGCATTATGTTTTTACATCCTTTTTATACAATCAGATCTCCTCCTACCCTGATGTATCTTCCCTTTAAAACAACCAATCCCAGCCTAGGTCAAACATATGTTTCATAAGTTAGTTTAACAATAACTATTATATAATCTTCCATTTTAATCAATAACAAATATTTCACTGCACACACTTACAGAGGAATATATATGCATGACTTGAATAACAAGTATTTGTCCTCATGGTTAACAATTGTTCCATCTTCCAGTTCCAAAGTACATGCACTTTACATACATTCACTACATGCTGTAATCCAACTGAAATATTGACTCATATACACACCACCATGTTCTAACAAACTATGTTTATATCATTACCATTACCGTGATTACTTTGATTTTCATTCATTCATTTTAATAGAATATAATCTATACATTTACTAGATATAGCAAATCAGTTCTTTCTAAGTCAGGATCCTTTCTCTTCTCTTACAACTCAAAGGTCTTCTGCACAAGACTGTTTCCCAACAGAAGTTACTTACAAAATTCCACCAAGTAAATGTTTACAATTTTCCCTCCTGCAACTGGGGTTGAAAGATTCTCTAGGTAGTAGGTCTCAGTGTACAGGGAGACCACTGTCTTTCCTTAGTTACAAATTCTTACATAACACAAAATACATATTGTTCTTCAAAGATCATCCCATAATCACATACATGTAAATATTCTTGATCAGTACAATCTTTAATAAGAAGAAATGTAAAAACATTAAAAGAATGAAGAAAAACCATACTTCCACAGGTTCCGTTGTCGAGGGGGGCCACATCGCTGGAAGCGCCTTCTGAGGGAGAGAGAGCAGACTGGAATGGGGAGCTGGCACATAGAACTGAGAGGGAGCGACACTAGCGTGTGTGTGCACCTAATTAACAATTTAAAACCTGATTCAACTAACGCGCTGATTACACCAATTCACAGTCAGTAATGACACAATAATCACAATCAATAAGCCCAAGTAACCAATCTATCAATTGTAATCATCAAAAAGCGCCAGTTTACCTAACACAATGAAGAGTTAACACACCGAAACTACAGGGAAAAGTTTAAATCTAACGCGGTACGTAATTAGCAAAGCTAAGCAGATAATTAGCCAACTCTAGGGGGACAGATTTCAGCAGCTCTACGCACCTGGATGAATTATACACTTAGAGTGAGATTGTCCAAAATGAGCTTTTCTCTTTTAGCCAGTTCTACAGAGGCCTCATATTTCAGGCTGCTCAGTAAGTCATCCACATTGGAGGATGGCAGAATCTGTGCTGCTATTGTGCCAAAGTTTGACACCTTTGTCTCAGCTTCCCTTAACCGGGAGTACATGCTTTTCCTGAAGGCCCACTCCTATGTGTTGAACTTGGTGCAAAGCTGAGTATAAGCATAAGCATCAAGAATGTTGCGGAAACTGAAGATGAAGTTCTCATACTTCACTGCGCTCCACAAACTCCTGGTCCATTCAAGGAACTCTTTGCGTATGCGATGCCTAGGGTCGCCTTCTCCTCCATTTAGACACATACAGCTCTCTGTGTGCTGTGCTGGGGTCCAGAGTGAGGTGGGATGTTCAGGAAGAGCACATACACACCACACACACACACACACACACACACGCGCGCACATACACACAAATATACATGCACGCACGCACGCATGCACGCACACACACACACAGACTTGACCCATTACTTTATCCACACAAGCAGGGCATGGTTCTCCTGCCAGTATTACAGCCAACCAATCAGGAATGACCAGACGTGGCAATGCACATGTGAAGTAAATGCGTATGAGCACTGATTTTCTATTACCAGGATAGGACTGATATCATTTGGATAGACTGATAGAAACGTTGATCCCTGTCCTCACCCATCCAGATACGACAGTAATAATTATATTATCATCATAACAGTGTACCATAAAATGGCCAGCCCCAGATTACAGCACCCTGAAACACAGTCAAAGCATTAAACATGATAAGGACCTTCATTCCTTATCTGATGTTGCAAAGTAAGCTACTGTGATAGTTCACAGAAATATTGCCAATGGGAACATAACAGCATTCAAAATTGTACAGTTGAAACAGAATGATCTAGAATGAAATGTTGGTCTGTTATATCTGGCACTAATTCTCTAAATCAGGTGAACTCACTCATGTTTTCCTACATTGTCACTCGTTCGGAATGAGATAATCTGCTAAATAATGTAAGGTATTGTAATGTAATCGGTTTCAACTGTCCCAAGTTCACCCTTTGGACACATAAACACTTTTGGTTTAGTTTTCTTGGAAGAGATTTACATCTTTTGTACCACAGATAGGCTACCTGAGAGATAATCATTAACAAGGAAATTTCAGTAAGGTTTATTGGCCTTATATAACAAAGTTCATCTTGACAGTGAGAAGTAAAATTGATCTAACAGTTACTTGTGATGTGAACACACCTGAATCTTTAATGAATCTGACTAAAATTAACATTTTTTTTCTCACAAAAATACAAGATTATTAAACTGATCTAAGTAACCTATTTCAGTCGCATGATATTCATCTGCAAACTCCATTGATTTATATTTTAAAATAACTGAAAAAAGCTAATTCTTGGCTGACCTTCATCTCCAACCCCTAACACGTCAACAAGTTGCTTTGACTCCTTCTGTAATTGTGTTGTTCGCCCAGAGGGAATTGGATGGATTGCCCCCAGGTTAATAATCTTGTATTTTAGTGAATTATGTAAGGACAATAAATTTTATTGAAATTTTGTTAATAATGAACTCTTTGGTAGCCTAACTATGGAACAAAAGCTGTAAATCTCTTCCAGGAAAAGTAAACCGAAAGTGTTTACATCTTCAAAAGGTGAACCTCGAACAGTTGAAACCGATTACATCACATTACAATACCTTACATTGTTTAGCAGATGCTCTCATTCAGAATGACTTACAGTGTTGGAAATCATTAATACATTCAACGTGATCTATTTAGTGTCAGACCTGACAAGATTTCAAGAGAAACAAGAAAATGTGACATCACTAAACCCTTAATGCAAACGAATTATGCTAAGCAAGAAGAAATGGACTGCTAATCCTAACACAAACAGATCATATACGTAGCAAGCCCTATTCCTGCACTTTCCATGACTATGAAGTTAATGGTAGTCTGACATTTGTTGATATCAACCAATGCTAGGAATAGTTTTGATTTATCTTCACTTAACGAAAAAATTTGTTCTAAAATCTATTTAACCACAACGAGTTTCTGCAAAGGAAGGAAATTAAGTGGGAATGTGAAATCAGGGTCTTTTTCACAGACTGATACTTTAGCCTGGGCACCTTTGACACTGAAACAGCTGTTGGCTGCCAAGCAATGTTATAATCAAGCAACTCAACAGTATTCATTTTAGTTTCATTTGGGGGCAGGGAGTGTGTGTTCACTGTATTTACTTTGTTAGATTACTTCTATTTCTCAGTGTCAACCAACAGCTTACCCCACCCAGCACATGCCAGATGCTCAAAGTAATGGGAAAGAAAATGTGAAGACTGTAAATGAGCACTGTAAATGGTAAAATAAGGTGTGAGTGCCCCCGGGCGTGCTTCCGCATGGTGCCCCTGTCACTGAAGGGGTGAGCAGGGGAAAGATCCAGAGCAACAGAGACTCTTACATTGTGTTCACATAACAATGTGAGTTTGAAAGCAGCAAAAACACCTTCTCAAGAATAAAAAAATAAAAACAAAAAAGACTAGAAAATCATTCCTGTACATTCGATTTTGGTGGCACGGTGGTGCAGTGGGTAGCACTGTTGCCTCACAGAAAAAAGGTCCTTGGTAGCAATCCCTGTTGGGGCCTTTCTGTGTGAGTTTGCATGTTCCCCCCGTGTCCACGTGGGTTTCCTCTGGGTACTCCGGTTTCCTCTCACAGTCCGAACACATGCTGCTTAGGTTAACTAGAGAGCCTAAATGGCCCCTAGGTATGAGTGTGTAAGTGAATGGTATGTGTGTGATAGACTGGGGATCTGTCCAGGGTGTATTCCTGCCCAATGCATGGGACAGGCTCCAGCCCCCCCCCCCCCCCCCCCCCGCCCCCCACCCCCCCAACCCTGAGCAGGAATAAGCGGGTACAGGTAATGGATGGATGGAACATCTGATGAACTGTTTTCCCATGGGTATACTTCGATATCCTTGGGGCTCCATATTGAAAGGTATGCCTTACTTGCTTGTGTAATGTTAACTGCTTGTGTGATGTTTTTGTGTATAGATTGAAATTATTTTTTTTAAAAGAGGCAGTTAATACTGATCATTAATTAAACACTTTCCACACTTAGTACTTGACAACTACAGTTGCATAATTTATTACTTGAAAGAGCTTTGTCTGCATTTATGAATCAACATGGCTCCCACACTTTGTGGAAACTTTTTGCAATTAATTATCAAGTTTTGCTTCAAAGAATTGCACTATTTAATTCATTACATAATGTTTCAGGAGCTGAGTGCTTCACACATATTGATCTGGACACAGCTCCGGGGCATGGGCTCGTTTTACCCTTCACAGTGCTGATGTTCGTCATCACATTGACTTTCCCATTGTTAGGAGCACCAGGCCTGTGCTGGGTGAGGAAGTGACATCACAGTCAGGTGTTTTGAAATGCTGTGGTTGGCACAGAGGTAAGCTGTTGGTTGGCACGTGGTAGATTTACTGAATTCTCTGTTGCAATGGTGCATATTAAATGTGCTGGGTGGTAAATTTACTGCATTCTCTGTTTGAGTTCATTGTTTCTGGTTTCTTGTAAATAGTGTAAATATTTTCAGAAGAAACTGGTGCCATTGAGAGGAGACGATGTTCCCTCTTTTTTGGTTATGTTTAAACTGGATGGGTGGACCCGTGATAGTCTGCTGCAGGTTAGCCTGAGCTCACCTGCCTTTTGCTCTGGCCTCACCTGGACAGAAGTCACCTCTTTAGCTTTTGTGTGCTTCATCACCCTTTTCCTGTCCCCTGACTGAATGATTTATTCCACAAGGGACAGACTGATTTTCCCTGCTCCCCTCAGGAGCTCTGGGTTTGATTGGAAACACTTTCCCTCCACTTTGTGAAAAGGCTGCTGGATATACAAGTATGAGTGATTATGCATTTGCTTTGTAGTTCTGAAATGTGTGAAGACAGTGGAATCTGCTGAACGTCTTGGAGCAGCATTTGGTTTCCCTTCAGTTTGTTGGAGGAACAGTGTGGTGCATCCTGGGTAAATGTCTCCTTTGATCAAATTTTTTTGTCACTTTTAAAATGGCTGACTCAACTAACTCCTGCCCCCATAATGTGTTGAGTCCTGGTCTAGCACACTCTGTCTCTGACTCAAAGTGGACAGACTCCAGTGACTGAGTCCTGATGTAAATCCTGGTTGATTGTAAGACTAGAAGGTTCAAGCTTTCGTCTTTATGCCCCTTTCATTGATAAACATGGAAAGGTTTTTCCCCCAGTGCAGGTAATTACATTCGACACAAATGTAAATTGTGTATTTTCAGCTGCCTGTGACAGAAGGTAAAGCCAGCAGCAATGATGTGATGTTAAATGGATTTATTACCATCTAGTGGTAGAATGAAGATACTGCCATTGTCTTCAGGCAGCTCAGTTGTTCATACAGTGAAGAAAATAAGGGACTGTTCATCAGGTTCAGATTAAATTAAACATTTATTTTGAATGTGATTATGCCATTTGTGCATTCAATCACAGCTCAATCTGATAAAACGCACCTTTCAGGTTCACCTTCACATGGCCTCAAAGCGCCAAACATTTACATTCAACAGCGACAGCAACGTTTATTTCCAAATATAATGCAATGGCTACTAACAAATATCCACAGAGCTTAATATGTGCATTGTTTCATCAAACACTCTTATACTGAAGTACACCATCTGTGTATATCCCCACAGTCTTAACCAAAGCAGATAGAATTCTAGGGCACAGTGTCAACATTGTTTCAAAACATTGTTTCAATGGTGTTGACACTGCACCCCAGAATACTAGTTGCTTTGGTTGTGGGGAAAGAAAATTTTAAGGAGTGTTGCTGTCAATCACCACCACTTGTGTCTGGTGGAGCCAATGTGTGATATGGCATTTCAAAAAAACACCATCAAAATGAAAGGAATGGTCTAATCCCTAATAATATTTATTTTCCATAAAAAACTGAACTGCACAAACATCACTTATCAGCCTCAGTTGAGCATATCTGTGTTTGAGGCCTCTGCTGCCCATGGCCCTGTAGGCCTCCAGTGTTATGGGAGGGAAGAGGCACAGCTGAGAGCAGACAAAGAGGATGAACAGCCCTCACACCAGATGACAATTAGATTTATTTTTTGGTTGAGAAAGCATTATTTATAACATTGGCTTTTTCAGCTGTACCATCATGTTTATAGTATGTTTGGAAAGCTGATAAGATCACTTTGGTTTGGGATTTTGAAATCATCCTGACAATTCTGTATACAGTACACTTTAATGTGACTGGAACTCAAAATTGAATCTAATTATTCACCGATTTCTATATTTATTTGATGTTGATAGAGGCTTCATCTTAGGTTTTTGATATTCATAGTCCATGTATGTATCATGGAGGATAAAATGAATACAACTGCAGTGATAGAACAACTACAGAACCTAGTACATCTCTTGTGGTTAAAAAATGAACTTGTTTTCACAGGTGCCATCATGGTCAGTGTCTCTCAGGTGGAGTTGAAGAATGCCGAATGGACAATACGTAAATGCGAGGAAGAAGTGAAAAACTGTGAAAGAGAAGTTAATAAGTATTGTGATATGTTAAAAGAAAAAGAGAGGCAAAGTATCCAAAAGAAGAATGAGATTGCAGAGTGTAAGAGGAACATAGAGCAGATCGAGCGGAGCCTGGCGCAGGTTTCCGAGCAGCCAACAGCATCACCCTCGCGCAGGAGAAAGTTAGGACAGTTGTCCACTTGTTGGACACACTGGCTGGAAGAGCGACGGTGGCCAAGACCCTCACCGAACGAGTCGTCTGCCTGCCGCCCATCGTGAACATACTGGGGGAGATCATTAAACTCACGCTTAAGATGTACGAAAACAGGAAATACGAGATCATCCGCGATCCACAGGTCAGAGCTACCATCCGAAGGCTGCAGGACATCTATAAGAAGGTGTCAGCCATTGATGATCAGCAGGCATCGAAAGAAATTCAGTTTTATTGATGGGGATGTAAACCATTCCAATAGGGCACAGTATATATATATATATATATATATATATATATATATATATATATATATATATATATATATATATATATATATATATCAGATAAAATAGTAGAAAAATGTTGCTGACATATATACATAATTACAAATTAGCCTTTTGCTTCACACACAATATATACTTAAATTATTTTAAGGTTATGATAAATTAATCCTACATCAATATGTGGACTCGGTATGGGCCATGTTACTCTAATCAGTGTATGCTTTAATGTCACTTCTGTAGAGAGCAAAATGCTATCATTGTGAGAGCAAACATGACAGCGCCCTACTGCAAGAATTTAGCGTGACAATACGAAAATTATTCTCTAGGAAATTAACACAGGAAATTACAATAAATTTCTTCTGTCATCACCTGGACTACTCACCTAATACCTGTGAACTGGAGAATTTGGAATATTTTATAGACCAATATTATATGAAAGATTTTGCCACACAATGCCACACCAAAAAACATCAGCAACGGCAACCAGCAGAAAGGGAACCAAACGTTACTGCAATTCATCTAGGGACACAGAAGGACTTCTGACTAACAAGCCTGACAGTAGTGACATTCTACACTATAAACAAGAACTTATCCACACTCAATGGAAGAATTGCACTGTAATCAAGTCTCTGCAAAAGGAGTTTCAAGAACTGAAAGATAGTTTGGAAGAATGAATCAAAAACAGCATAAAGGAATGGCTGTCTTGAAAACACAGTCAACACTGTAACTACCCAAATGACTTTCGCGGAAAAGGAAAATAAACAACCGAAAGAATCCATCCTCAACATCGAAACTCACCGCATGAGAGACAACTTAAACCACATACGATTTCTCTAGCCTATGGAGGAGAATGTTGTGGCCTAAGGCAGCACTCAGGTCAAGCAGCACAAGAACAGAGATACATTCACAATCAAGCGAGAGAAACAGATCATTCAATACTCGAGCGTGGGCTGTCTTAGTACTATGATGCTTCCTAAAACCAGACTGAAACTTCTCATACACATTATCCTGTAGAAAAGAAGAGAGATGTTGTGCTACACATTTCTCAAGGTTCTTTGATAGAAATAGCAAAGTGGGAGGTTTGAAATAGGTCTATTAGCCAGGCCTGTGGGATCCAAATTTGTTTTCTTGAGCAGGGGCTTGAAAGTTATTTAAGATGTGTCTTGCATATGGCAGGAAAGCATCATTGTTGTACCACTCCTTCTATGGTGAAGTCAGGTTTTGGATGTCAGGATCCATGGATGCAATGGATTGGCTCTGTCACCTTTAAATGTTAACATGTCCCATTAGTAAAAACTTCAAAACACAGTTTTAATATTTCAAGTTGTTTAATTCCTTACCCAGCCAACCATCTCCAGAGTCACCATCTCTCAACTTCTCTAACAGACGGCTGTTTCTAAAGAGGAAGAAGTCGTGTTTTGAAAAGATTTTAAGATTCTCTCCTTTTACAATGTACGGGAGAGTCTCTGTTAATGTAAGGCTTGATAAATGTAACACGGTCATTAACTTACTGCACAATACTGGAGCCATTTCAGGTCTGTACACGTGCAAATCAGTCCTCTACCACCTCTCTAAGGAACAGAGCAATGTGATAACGTTTGCGGGAAATTATTATAATTATAATATTATAATTATTATAATTTTTTTTTAAGTTTCGGAAGCAATTTTAAGGCACAGCCCCTAGTGGTCGGCACGCCGGCGTGCCTAGATTACTAAACTCAAACATTCGGTGCTACTGCAACCAAAGTGTGAGTTAAAAACAGAAACGCGTTGTTTTAGTTTCATTAGTAGACGATACACGACAACTATGCCGAAAACGGAGTTTCGCAGCCCCACCATTGTCGCTCTGGTCGTTCATTTAACACGCACCCCCTCCCTGCAGTCTCATCTAAAAAACACCCCCCACCCTTGACATAATGGACAATATTGTCTATCTTGGCATTCATAAAAATATTCTTTCACTACTAAAAAATCGTATTCCGTCATAGCAACAAGATAAACCCGACAATAGCCCTAAGACATGCCTATACAGCAGTGAAAACGCTGCTCACTGAATAACTAAATAAACGAGAAAAAGTTTTTAAAAATGATACCATGTCATTCTACAGTCAATATCTCGGACTAAATATTGAATAAATATACAACCTTACCATTGGTTTTACGCGTAGATATGTCCCTTTTGAGACTGCGTGGTCATATATTGTCTTGAACAATCCGTTCGGGAAGTATAGGCGCATCTGTGACGCCTGGGTATCTTCCAAAATAGCTGTGCGTAACACCCCACCTGTTGTTTACGGCGTCGTCGCCCTTTTTAGTACAGTCTGGCTTGATTGACGATTCATTTATTCAGTAGGTGAGAGTATAAGCTTTCTAACGATGTATAATTCTGCTTTTGGAATAGCGTTTTATAGGTCAGCGTAACCGAAAATGTTCTTATCATCGCATTCAGTTACGCATTCTCCGTGGTAGCAGTAAAACAAAGACGCTGCTAACAAAACGTTGTCAACTATTTTTCGTAAATTCTTGGAAAATACTATTATTATTGAGGACTTCTGAGCATAGCTAAGCCATATGTTTGCTGATAGACCTAGCTGACATCGTTTTCTGGAGCAAAACAGAAGCGAATAGAACAGTAGGCCTATCGTTTATTTACTGTCTCTGTCTCCATCTACTGAACATAGATAAGATTTCATTCATTGCTATGTAAGTATTACTTCTCAAAATACTTCGGTTATATACGTTATTTTTGAAATTGAGAGTCTTTAAATAGGTTCGTGGTATTATATAATGTGGATATTTCACACTGTAGTGTAAGCGTTAGATGGAAGTGTAATAGTTTTTGTGAAGCATGCAACAGTGATGACGTCAGAGTTGGAACATTGCCAAAACGTGGTGGACGGGTGAAAATTGTTTTCATGTTGTCTCATCCCCATACAAGAAAACATACGAGAGCACAGAGTATAGAAATACATACAATAGTTCATTATTGCACATTTAGGTACTGTACCGCATTGTGTGACAATATTTTTGCATTATTTTTTAATCTGATAGCAATGTTTCATCTTAAACCTTCATAAGGGGCTCATTTATATGCTTTATAATGGACAAAAAGCATTTTATTCAATTTTGAGAGATTTTGGATATGTTTCTGGACACCTAGCTATTTTAGACCACTGTACTGACTGAAAGCTTGTAATTCCCATTTGAAAATTATGCAACAGTGATTTTCTTGAGTCAAAACAATTGATTTTTAGTGAAATACGTGAATATGTTGTGATTTACAGCAATGCATAATTTAGACATTTTGGATAGATTTGGAGACGCTGGGTACACTGCTTAGTTTTTGCTTCATACATCTATAGTAGTTCTACATATCCACCCTTAGATTTTATGAACTTGTGGTCAAGAAGTTTTTGATCTAGCACATGTATCGTTTAACCTCCTGTATATATGCAATCTCTCAGTATTTCATTGCAAACTTAAGAACAAATTTATTTTTGATTTTTTGTCAGAACAATTGCATTTGTGGCACTTTATTTCTTCCAAAATTATGAATATATACTAATCTGCTAGTATGGTAAATTGTACAAATGTCTTGCTTCATTTAAGCCATTTTTCAAGTCTCTGTGGTGTTCACATCTGGAGTTATAAGGCTTTAAATAGGGTACCCCCTAAATGGGCAAGGATTGGCAAGATTTGGCTTGTGCCTTAAGAGGTTAAGATTAGGGCTTTATTTTTTGTTTGCAATATATCAAAACATACATCATTTAAAAGTTATGTCCTTGGGTAGTTAGTAAGATTTTCAGAGTGTTTTCTAGTAGAATTGGATGCTAGGTGATAGGGTTGTGCTGATCAAGGGATCAGTGATCATCATGAGGAATCGGCGACCTCTACTTCTAGAGACAATTTTTTGACTATTCAAAATAATGATACATCTATTATTTAATATACATCAATGAAAAAACGAAAAACAGCATGTGCACAGTGTGTTATTATGAGGTGCTGGTCTGGCAAGATACAAGCAACATGAACGGCACACTCAGAAGGAAAAGGAGAATTCATGACATCAAAGACTTGTACTGTTTAATTGCTAGTTAGGACGCATACATACTAAGTTTTTAGATCTGGCATCCAGTCCATAATGTCACTGAGCAAACAGGAGCAGGTGACTGCAGGGATGCTGTCACCTGTGCCCAAAGGGGCTGGCTGCTTTTTAACACTAGAAAGGCATTTGGACTTTAAAATTGAAATTATACAATAACAATATCCCCCTCCTTCCATGACCTTTCATAAATATTTGGGCTTAAAATAACCTTATTGTTAAAATCCTAAAAAATTGTCTCACTGAAGGCATACAGGCAGAACACCCCCCTCTCAACAATAGGTGACAGGTGCCGATACCCAGGTGTGAATGGGTTGCTCTCTACTCTGGCATGCTATCCAGCAACTGCATGACCAACGCTTTGACATACGAATTGCTTGATCAAGTGCTATCAAAACTAATTTTGCACATAATCACACAAAATTCTAATCTAATCATATGATGATGATTTACTTTGATAATTGACTACAGCGTGGGGATCAATAATTTGTCGGTGTTGTAGTTATGGAAATGACAGGTTTATAACTCTTTGGAGATAATGCCTCCGACGTACATTCATTTGTTCACTGAAACTGCGATTTTGGCTAAAATCAACTGTGTGGAATGCAGCTGATTTGTGTGCAGTCCCTGCTCACACAAACAACCAATGCTGTGCGTTTCAGTTTTTTTTGTCAGAGTACACGACGAGGAAAGTGAAGTGGCAATGAAAAGCAAAAGGAGCTGGTTAACTGAGAAAGCTGGCCAGCTAGGAGCGGCAAGCTGAAAAGCTGTCACTCTGTTTTACTTTTTTTTTCTCTCTTTAATTTTCATTTGTTGTTTTAGTTTACTGTTTTTGCCTGGAACCATTGAGGGGGAAGGGTGAAGGTTTTCATTTATTTGATTTCATATTTGTGTGGGTGCTCTCTCTCTCTCTCTCTCTCTCTCCCAGTGCCTCCCCCAGCCTCCCCCAGCCCAGTGTCTCTCCCAGCCTCCCCCAGCCCAGTGTCTCTCCCAGCCTCCCCTAGCCCAGTGCTTCCCCCAGCCCAGTGCCTCCCCCAGCCTCCCCCAGCTCAGTGACTCCCCCAGCCTCCCCCAGCCCAGTGACTCCCCCAGCCCAGTGTCTCCCCCAGCCTCCCCCAGCCCAGTGACTCCCCCACCCCAGTGTCTCCCCCAGCCCAGTGCCTCCCCCAGCTCAGTGACTCCCCCAGCCCAGTGTCTCCCCCAGCTCAGTGACTCCCCCAGCCTTCCCCAGCCAAGTGCCTCCCCCAGCCCAGTGTCTCCCCCAGCCTCCCCCTGCACAGTCTTCTCTGGGATCTGCTGAGCCAGATGGACTGTTTGCTCACCATGTTAGAGCATGCGCTGGAGCAGAGAACACAGCAGTCTCATGGTGGCATGGACTGTCATCTCTACAGAGGTCAGAGGAGCAAAGTGAAGTCTTCTGTGTCCTGTGGGGTACGTGGGGATGCTGGACTCTCTACCCTACCATGACAAAGTGTGGTGTGTCCAGCAGCCGGTGGGAGAAGCCCTTCTGCCCCAGCTGCGACCGGCGCTTCAGTGACACGGGCACCATGCGGAAGCACGCCCGGGGGCACTGGAACCTGAGGCTGCCCGTCTGCCCGCAGTGCAGCAGGACTTTCTCTGAGCACGCCAGCCTGAGGTGCCACCAGAAGATCCACCATCACCAAGATCCAGATAAACAGACTCTTAAATTGTGTTCACATTAAAGAGTGAGTTTGAAAGGAGTGAAAACACCTTTTTAATAACCAACAACAACAAAAAAACTAACAAAAAAGACAAATAATTTCTCTATATTTTAGTGTTGAGAACATGTGATTACCTTTTTTTCCCCACGTGCATGCTTTGACATCCTTGGCTCTGTACAGGAATGTATCCATTTCTTGCTTGTGTAATGCTAACTTCTGTGATGTTTTTGCATATAGTTTGAAAATTGATGCCAAAAGGCAGGTGGTTGTGGAAGAATATGCTGTTTAATCATTGTTTTACATTATATATCCTAACATATTAGTGATTTGAAATGTATTCTTTTAACAGTTTTCATGTATAATGCCTAACTCCCATATTCTTATCTTTGCGTGAGAAGAGAACATGCTCTCCAATAAAGTGCATAAATATCAAGCATGGGATAATGACATGTGCTTTGCAATACTCTGTGCAATTCTGTAAAGATTCAGGATGATTCCATAAACAGGAGATGTGCTCCCTCTCTCCTACTTTCTCTTTCTCCATGCTGAGGATTAATTGTGCACCGGTGTCTTATCTTAGGCTTGGAGGATTAATTGTTTCTTATCTTAGGCTTGCTAGACATACTGAAATGTCAAGGTTGCTATAAAAACAGTATCTTTGCATGAATTTATGAAGAGAGGTTATGTCTGGGAGATGTTTTTGTATGAGAAGTGTACATGTGGTACGCAGCCAAGTACAGAACCTAAAGATAAGATTCCCTATAAAAAGTGTGCATTTTCTTTGTTATGTTGAGTTCATTGCGGTATGCTGGGGATCCTGTCAGTCCGCACATACTGTCTTTGTGCTCCTGCAGACTCCGCAATAAAATACTTCTGGTCTGAACTTATCCTCGCTTTCAGTGTTGAGTGTGTTTCAATTCAGCATATCTAGAATTCACTATACCTGACCGAACCTACTGAGGAAACAGCAATAAGGAGTTTTTGAGTGAGGTTTTCTTCCACACGGTCACTATCAGATGACACGGTTGAGGAATGAGGCAGAGGCTGGAGTTTGGTTGAACAGGATGGTTCCTTTTTATTGAATGGAAATGAATAAATGAGTGAAGATGTATATGTGAGTTATAGGAATTCGTCTCAATAGCGGTTTTGTTCTTGGATGCACAAAATGTTTAAGGAAAAGGAGAGAGCAACAAGGGAAGTACAATATCAAGAGAGCTTTGCTTGGCTTCTTGTAGGATGTGTGTGTGTGTGTGTGCTTGCATGTGTGTGAGTGTGTGCGTGTGTGCGTGTGTGTGTGCGTGCGAGCGTGTGTGTACGTGTGTGCGTGCGAGCGTGTGTGTGCGTGTGTGTGCGTGCGAGTGTGTGTGCGTGTGTGCGTGAGCGGGTGTGTGCAAGCATGTGTGTGTACGTGTGCATGTGTGCGTGTGTGTGTGTGTGTGTGTGGACTGCAGTATCAGTTTAAATAGGGAAGGGAAGCGCACTGCATTTACCGGTGACTAATTGCCTGGAATGGAAGGTGTATGCCTCTGCACTCTGGTGGAGCTGGGGATTTTGCACACTGGGCACCGCTCCATGGATGGGCTGGTTTTACCCTTCACAGTGCTGAGGTTTGGCATCACGCTGTCTCTCCCATTATTATGAGCATCAGGCCTGTGCTGAGTGAGGAAGTGACATCACAGTCAGGAGTTTTAGAATGCTGTGGTTGGAGCAGAGGTAAGCTGTTGGTTGGTGCACGCTGGGTTTCTTGCATTCTCTGTTGTAATAGTGCATATTAAATGTGCTGGGTGGTAGATTTACTCCATTCTCTGTGGTAATAGTGCATATTAAATGCACAGGGTGGAAGATTTACTGCATTCTCTGTTGTAATAGTGCATATTAAATGTGCTGGGTGGAAGATTTACTGTATTTTCTCTTTGAGTTCATTGTTTCTGGTTTCTTGTATATAGTGTAAATCTCTTCAGAAGAAACTGGAGCCATTGAGAGGAGATGATGTTATTTTTATTTATTTATTTTTTAAATGTGTGTTTAAACTGGATGGGTGGGCCTGTGATAGTCTGCTGCAGGTTAGCCTGAGCTCACCTGCGTTTTGTTCCGGCCCCACCTGGACAGAAGTCTCCTCTTTAGCTTCTGTGTGCTTCATCACCCTTTTCCTGTCCCCTGACTGAATGATTTATTCCACAAGGGACACACTGATTTTCTCTGCTCCCCTCAGTATCTCTGGGTTTGACTGGAAACACTTTCCTCCACTTTGTGAAGAGGCTGCTGGATATACAAGTATGAGTGATTATGCATTTGCTTTGTGGTTCTGAAATGTGTGAACACAGTGGAATCTGATGAATGTCTTGGAGCAGCATTTGGTTTCCCTTCAGTTTGTTGGAGAAACAGTATGGTGCATCCTGGGTAAATTTCTGCTTTGATCTATATTTTTGTCACTTTTAAAATGGCTGACTCAATAACTCCTGCCCCCATAATGTGTTGAGTCCTGGTGTAGCACACTCTGTCTCTGACTCAAAGAGTACAGACACCAGTGACTGAGTCCTGATGTAAATCCTGGTTGATTGTAAGACTAGAAGGTTCAAGCTTTCATCTTTATGCCCCTTTCATTGATAAACATGGAAAGGTTTTTTCCCCAGTGCAGGTAATTACATTGGGCACAAGTGTAAATTGTGTATTTTCAGCTACCTGAGACAGAAGGTGAAACCAGCAGCAATGTGATGTTAAATGGATTTATTGCCATCTAGTGGTAGAATGAAGATACTGCCATTGTCTTCAGGCAGCTCAGTTGTTCAGGCAGTGAAGAAAATAAGGGACTGTTCATCAACTTCAGATGAAATTAAACATTTATTTTGATTATGCCATTTGTGCAAGTAATAAGTGCTCAAACATGTGGTGAAATACATCAATTTTACTAAGTGCAAAGAATCAAAACAAATTTTGAATCCAGCATTCTAAAAAAGAAAAATAAACAGTCATCATGAAAGCTATAAGGGTGGCATCCCTGGGCTTTTCTGTGTGGAGTTTGCATGTCCTCCCACAGTCCAAAGACATGTCGGCAGGCTAACTGGAGACTCTAAATTGCCCATAGGGATGAGTGGATGGCGTGTGTGGCGACCTGTCCAGGGTGTATTCCTGCCTCTCTCCCAATGCATGCTGGGATAGGCTCCAGCAGCCCCCGCGTCTCTGACCAGGATAAGCAGGTATAGATAATGGATGGATGGATGGCATCTTTGGGCATCAAAGGTCAATTTTCTTTTTTTCAGGAACAGTGAATTTCTATATTAAGGCTTATGAAGTGATAACAAAGGCACATAAAGTGATAACAACAATCCTTTTAACATTGTAACAAGAAATCATGTGTTTAAACTATTTGAAGAATATGAATGAATGAAAGCTATGCTATTGTGTAAACAGATTATCAAGGCGCTTAATAATGTATGACTTCAAACAGCCAAGCAAGCAGTGATGAAGAGCTGATAATATTATCAATAACACATAAAGGTTATGTGCTTTATTAATAGAAAAGATTCATTATAGGAAGCATAGAATAAAACATAAAATGTAATTTGTATTTTCGTTAAAAGTATTCTTTTTGATATAGAGAAGGTCACAAAATTAAACAAACTTAAAACATCTCAGCCTAGTTACCATCCCTGATTATGCATCTAAACAATGGAATAATGAACAAAGCTCAGCCATGCTAACTCAGACTGTGTGTATAGATAAAAGCTGCATAGGTTATGATAGAGGTAACATCACCTTTTAGCATGTACATCGTTTTATATGTATAATGACTGGTTGATGGTATTATCTGTAGCTGAGTGTCAGAGGCAACTCAGTGAAGGCTGCAAAAATGCAGGGATGTATGTATCAGTGATTCTTTCTCTTTCTTAACATCAGTGATGATTTAATTTAATGCTCCCTTTTAAAAAATATATGTGTTTTATTTTTATTGTATTTTTATTTTTAACAAATAGCCCTTTATTTCATAGGATTCAACTTGGTTGGGGCACATTTTGTGATTAGCCATTATATGTGTGAATAGATTATTAATTAATGCCACTCAGAAAATAAATTTTCAGCCTGACTGACACAGGGGCCATTCATTTTAGTCTCCTTCTGTTTTCATCAGGAAGAGTTCGTCCAGGCTTTTCATGGCTTGGTCTTGGGTTATATCTCTCCAAAGGGGGGGAATGTCAGCAGGCTCAGCATCATATTCCTTGGCAAACTGCTCATTAAACCTGTTGAAGACGTACTTCCAGTAGTCTGAGGCCTGGATGCTGGGGTCAGGCTGGATACGCCAGTCAGGGTAAATGCTCTGATAGTCCTTGTATGGATGCCATTTCTCCTCCGTTTTTCTTGACCTGAACCTTGCCTCACTGGCAACACTGGTAGAGCAGATGTTACACACTAATTTACGGGAGTCCACATATCTGTATCTCCCGATCCCCTCAGGACGGTGAATGGAAGCAAAGTGCTCTGTGTGGTTCTTTCCGCCTGCTTCACACGGGGTCATGCAGAAGGGACACTGCCTTCCACAGCCAAACACCCTGTTAAACAGCTCCTTCTGTGGCTGAAAGGGCAGTGAGGTCAGCCTGGCCCTCACATCTCCACCCCTCTGAAACTCTGAAGTAAAGGACTGCTCCATTTCATCCACAACCACCTTCAGACACTGGGAGAAGTCTTCTGGCTTGGCAGTGTTTAAGGCCAGGACCACTCTGAGAGGGTCTTTGGGGATTGCAAGCTGGTATAGGTCACTACAGATATCCTGAATGAACTGCTGAATGTTCTGGTCCTCCTCACCCCTTTCTGTCACTCTTTCACTGGCCTTCATCTCTGCATTCTCAATGGCTTCCTTTAAACTTTTAACCATCCCCTTCAGGCACTTAATCTCAATTTTCCTGAGGGCATCTCCCTCTGAGTACTGCTTTACCACCTGATCGAATATCCAGCCCTGCACAAAGCTCTCGTAGTTTCTTATGTAATTCTCAAAGTCCTTAAATTTATCATCTGAAAGCAGCTGCTTGAGAATTGAGAACTGGAAGAAGGATCGAGTGCTGAAATCCTTGGCTTTCTTTCCTGTCAACACTTCATCCACAAGGTCAGGGCCCAGAGACTTGGTGATGTATTCCTTCACTGCAGGTGCAAGACAGTTGAAGGTGAACTCCTCTGCTTTCTTCTGACACTGGTCTCTTTTATGGAACAGGTCCTTAAAGTCAGTGCAGTACTGTTGCTTGAACTGCTGCAGACAGTGACGGGGATCATTTGTACGGATAAAATTCAAATGCATTTTTTGAAACTCCCGTGCTGCATGTCCACAGATGTGGATCTTCAGACTGGCTTGAACTTCAGCACTTGTTCCCAGATCCCTGTGCCTGTCCAGGTGTTCATCTACCATGCGAAGCAGGTCTGTGATGTACGTGTTATGGTAATCAGACCTTGTTCTCACTTTCTCATCTACAAACTGCCTGCTGCACTCAATGATGTGATCAGCCATCTTTTGTGTCTTTATCTGCTGCTCATCGTCAAAAAATTTGTTCCATATCTTTTTAATCTTTCCTTGACTCTTCATTTTGAATGGCTCAATTCCACATTCAAACAAGTCACCCACTTTGGACAGCATTTCACGTACTGAGCTGCCTTTTTTCTCTAGGTTAACCCACAGCTGCCGTTTGATATCATTCACAATCTTTCGTTTTTCCAGGCCAGAGAACTGCAGTTCTTTCACAGTCTCATTCCACATCTGTTCAAATTCAGCCTCCAGTTGTTTATCTGACAGAACTTCACTTTTCCTGCATTTCTCAACCAGGTCCAGCACCTTTGTCTCCATTGTGCCTGCGTGATTTTTCTTGATGTTCTCTAACCTGAACATACCCTTTCTAATCTCCACAGCTGCCTCTAGCTTGTTTTTAACAGAGTTCTCTGTCTCCATCCGGATGGTTTTGGCTGAGTTGATAAATTCCTCCTTGTACCTCTCTACCAAATGAACGTGTCCCTCTGGTCTCTCATAGAATTCAGTGAGATTGTCCAAAATTAGCTTTTCCCCTTTAGCCAGTTCTACAGAGGCCTCATATTTCAGGCTGCTCATCAAGTTATCCACATTGGAGGATGGCTGAATCTGTGCTGCCACTGAACCAGAGTTTGACACCTTTGTCTCAGCTTGGCTTAACCAGGAGTACATGCTCCTCCTGAAGGCCCACTCCCATGTGTTGAACTCAGTGCAAAGCTGAGTATAAGCATCAGCCACAAGACTGTTGCGGAAACTGAAGATGAAGTTCTCATACTTCACTGCCTTCCACAAACTCCTGGTCCATTCAAGGAACTCATTAATTGTGTGTGGTGAGCTCTTTCCAGATTTGTGTTCCTTAAAATACTCAATCACACTCCTCTTGAACAGATTCACAGACTCACTGTAGCCAGCATTCACCGGTGCCATGGGAGGGATGCCATGCCAGAGCCCAGGGATGTACCAGGTGTTTCTCTCTGGATCGTACTCCATGACATCAGTAAATTGTTTGTTGTTTCCCTTCATTTCCATCTTAGCTGCTGCTTGGGTCATCTCATTCAGCTGCTCCAGCAGAATCTTCCTGTCTCTCAGGTTTTTGTCATGGGCAGAGACATCCGGGACATTCTGGTGCACAAACTGACAGCAGGGTTTTCTCCCAACTTCTTTCATGCGCAGGAAGGCGTGCACCACAATCTGCAGGATGTCCTTCATCTCTGTGCAGTTCTCCATGGCGATGTTGATGACTGTGATGTCACTCAGCCCCACCACCAGAGTGGCCAGTTCATTATCGTGCTCATAACTGTCATCCAGCTGGACCAACTCTGGTGA
Source organism: Anguilla pacifica (assembly GCA_039654925.1). Classification (NCBI taxonomy): domain Eukaryota; kingdom Metazoa; phylum Chordata; class Actinopteri; order Anguilliformes; family Anguillidae; genus Anguilla; species Anguilla pacifica. The sequence continues at coordinate 1,548,844 of CM077290.1, forward strand.
CTTCAAACCTTCAGTGTCAATAACCATGATGTAATCACAACCAAGCTGCTCTTTAAAATCCTCTTTCACTCTAATGAGGAGCATGAAGGCCCCTCTCGTGCACCTGCCACTACTGACGGCAAACTGGACCCCGAACATGGTGTTCAGGAGGGTGGATTTCCCAGTGCTCTGCACTCCCAGTACAGTCACCACCCGGATCTTACATGTATACCGTGTTAGTTGATCTAGTTCCTTCAGAACCTGTGTCACCCACTGCAGAGGAATGTTGGATGCATCTCCATCCACCAGCTCCAGAGGAAAGCCTTCCTGCAGCAGCTCAGCAGCCAGACGTGGCAGGTCCTGAATCTCAGGGGTGGGGCCTTCGGGGAGTGAGCAGGCCGACTCATACAGCTGACCCATTTCCCGCAGGAAGTGCTCCGTCCCCAAGGAGGAACTAGAGATCTTCCTGTCCAACTGTGCAATGCGCTCCTTGTTTTCTGAGGAATTCTGACACAGTTCCTTGTACTCGGCCTGGAGGGCTGGAAGGTTTTCGCGTGACAGGTTGTCCAGGTTGATCCTCAGCCACTTGAGGAAATACTTACGCTGTTCTGTGGAACTGGACATTGCAGAGATGAAACGGGACATAGACTCTGAGATTTTGTGAGCCCTCTGCTGTCTTCTGAGCTGCTGCTTCTGTTCTGCAAGCTCATTCCTGTAAACGTATATGTTTTCCTCCCCAGCATCTTTCATCCTGCACTCTTCCTTCTCCAATTTGGCCAGCTGTTTCCATGCAGTCCCTTGCAAGGGCAGCTCATTCTCCTTGAAGTCTGGTATATCAGATATGCTTCCTGTGATTTTATCAGCCTTCTGCTTTCCATTCAGACAGTAAATGTAATCTTCATCAACATGGATTCCAAGCTCATGAGCAACAGCAGACATCCGTTCAACACTCTTTTTGGCCATGTTTCCCTTTAAAATTCCATTGATAGCCGAACACAGTTTTCTGATTAATTCTGCATCGTTCATCTGCAGACCCTTTATGATGATGTTACTGGGTTTTAGTTTTAACTCATTAACAGATCTGCTGAAATCATCTTTATTGAAGCTTGTGGTCTGTGAATTGATGATCAAGAACAAATGATCTTTCAGGTGCTGGGAGTCCAGAAATTTGTATTCAGACCCAAAATTATCACAAAACACAAATACGGCAGCAGAGTTGTGACAAAGGAAAGCGTACTGAGTTTCAAAGTCCCTGAGGTCCCCACGGAGGTTAGCTATAGCCAGTGGCTCAGAGAAGATGTCAATGTTTCTCTTCCCACTGGGCAGATACCAGCATATCTCCACCAGCCCATTGGAAATCCTCCTTGGGGTGTCACCACACTCCATATTTCTGTGAACAAAGGTGTCGTGGTACTGCTGAGGGTTGCTGAGAACTTGGTTCAGGATCTGAGACTTGGACAAGCTGCTGTTTCCCAGCCTCACAAAAGAGATCATGGGGAGCTCAGAGAGAACAATGCTCTCCTCTACAAACCCTCTTTGGTCCTCCAAAGAGTGTGGCTTGTACTTTTTCACAATATCCCTCATGGCCCAGAGCATTAAAGTGCACTGCTGTGCATCACACTTAGGAAGCAGCAGAGGCACTGAGAACTGGCACATGGACATTTTCAAAACCATCTCCTGCTGGAGGAAGCCATCCGAGCAGAGAAACACAGCAGTTATAAGATCCAGGGGGCTGATTATGTTGCTGTGGTCCTGTGGATTGTCCAGGGTGTCCATTAAGCTGTCGAGGTTTTGGGAAGTCATGTCCTGTTTTGAGGCGCACCTCACGCTCCTAGCAGTTACATTCACCATCATCAATCTCCTCAGGAAACACCACGGCAGAGATTTCAGAGACTGGATGCTTTCATCACTTAAAGTCTCTCCATCAATCTCCAGCACCTTGCTCAGAGTCAGCTTGTTCTGCAGGTGGTGTTCCAGTCCCAAGTCACTCACCAGCTCATACAGACTGGTTCCTGTCATTGTGGAAAGAAATTGCATTACTACATTTCTGTACAGTGACATACAATCCATTTAAAATGACTAATAATAGATTGTGAATGTAATGCTTATAAAACGGACCTGAACAATACAGACTATTTTTATGAGGTTTTAAATGAGAAGTATAAATATAAAATATGCATCCTCAAATGAATATATTTTCTGTCACTGACTTGTTTGTATGGATGTTGAGCTGGTCTTGCTGCAGATGCCATTTGGAAGGACTGCAGTGAGGTTGAAAATATATTTCATCCCAGGTCTCAGATCAGTAAGGACAGCTGTGGTGGTGTTGGGTGCACATATCTGTGATCTGGGCTCTTCACCCTCTCCCTCACAGCTGTAGGTGATGTGGATCTCATGAGAAACTCCTTCCATGCTGACCGGTCTTTCCCAGCACAGAGTCACTGACCTGCTCTGCACATCAGTGGCTCTCACCATCCCAGGGGCACATGGCTCTATTTGAGAAAACGAACAATAAATTTCGAATTCTCGTTCCTGTTCGTATGTCACAATGGCCTCTTTCTCAAGAAAAAGTGCAGGATATTTATGCAAAAGATTATTAATTTTCGTGTAACTCTACAATATAAAAAATCAGAAGACAACACATATATTCACCTGCACACCTAAAAAGTACTACAGATCCTGGCAGATTCAATCCTAGATATCTTTGTACTTCAGAATTTGGAGACTTTGTAGTCCACATGAGGAAGTTTGCTTTGTACAAGTCAGTGTTTAAAACATCAGATATTAATTCTATATCACAATGACTGATGTGAGGGCCACAGGCTAACGGTCATTAGGCTCGTTCAGGCTTGACTTTTCTGGAATGAGCCGTATTTGAGACCTATTCCACAATGAAGGCACAGAAAGTTCATGAAGGGAGCAGTTGCATTTGAGCAAATAGTAAGAGACTAAGAGGTCACAGAATATACTCTGTCATTAAATTTATTGTGAGCTTAAAAAGTAATAGTCCCTGACCCTCACCAGTTAGATCACCTCAGAATTTAAAGTTTTTTTTCTGTGGCAACCAGGGGAATTAAATAGGATGGAAAATGTAAGGTGTTGAACAGCCAATCAGATATAGGGGATGATTACAGTGGTATCCAAAAGTTTGGGCACTACTCACTTGTGTGTATGTATGTTGAGCTGGTCTTGCTGCAGATGCCGTTTGGAAGGACTGTAGTGAGGTTGAAAGTATATTGCACCCCAGGTCTCAGATCAGTAAGGACAGCTGTGGTGGTGTTGGGGGCACATATCTGTAATCTGGGCTCTTCTCCCTCACAGCCGTAGGTGATGTGGGTCTCATGAGAAACTCCCTCCATGCTGACCGGTCTTTCCCAGCACAGAGTCACTGACCTGCTCTGCACATCAGTGGCTTCCACCCTCCCAGGGGCACATGGCTCTATTTGAGAGAACGGAGAGGAAATTTCGAATTCACTTACACTGCAAGCGTCCAGTTTTGCAAAAAGTCCAGGACATTTATTAAAGGTTTTATTATTTTTGTCTCTAACTTTACAATACAAAAAATCTAAAGACAACACATACCTATACTTGTACAGTTAAATCCTGGACAAAGCTACCACTATCTATGGTAATATTGGTAATAAATGTTCTAATAATAGAAATCATCAAACAAAGGGTTAGCTCATAACTTGAGCCATCAGTTTGTTTCCCCTTGTTTTCTCACATGGTACTCCAGTCATTCACTAGCTAGACGTCACAAAGGCCTCTTTCTCAAGCCACTTATCGAACAATTTTCCCATTTGCACCACCTCAATAATCTAAGTTGATAAACAGCCAGTCATTAAGCACAGATGATGATTGATGAAGATTTTTGCAAGCAACACTCACATTTAATTCAGTTCCATCGCTTGCTACTGTCACTCTCTGCAGAATACTGAGCACTAATTCCCACCAGCGAGCAGGACAAGCAATTCAGCTTGGACATGTTCTCTACACAGTTAGCGAGCTATTTAGCTGTACCCACAGTTTTGCAAACATAGTCTGGAGAAGAAAATGAAGCCACTGAGCAGATACCTCATCCAGTGATGAAGCTGTGAAGCTACTATGATTGTCTCAAGACCCTGTTACAAATTGGTTTTGTTCTTAACCAATCAGAGATCAGTGCACCTAGTCACCACAATTGGAATAGTGGTATTTGTGGTATCATATTTTTTTCTATTCTGTTCAGCCTAGAAAATCTTTTGATCCAGGAAAAAAATTTAAATGTTATTGCCTGCTTCTGTTGATTACCATAATATGAACTTTTGGAACATAATTCACCCTGGAGCGAGTTCGATGAATTTCTCATAGGAAATACATGGCAGACTCATCAATAACTCTACAGCTCTGGAAAAAATTAAGAGACCACTGCAAAATTTTCTTAAATCAGCATCTCTACATGTATGGCAACCATTCCATTCCAGTGTCTGTTGAATTCCAACACAGGCACACATCATTCTACTTAATGAGGTACTGATTAGGTGATCACCTGAACCAAATCTTATTTAACGAGGAAAAGTATAAAAACCACTGCTGTGATCATCACTATCCTCTTGCAGTAGGACCAACTGTGTGGCAAAAACAGTGCTAGTAGTACCTCAATAGTAATTGGAATCAAAAAATAACTATTGGCCATGCCAAAACAGTTGAAAAGAAAAGTTTTGAGTGAGTAAAAGAAGGGTTCAATTCTGGCTATACTGGCAGAGGGATACAGTGAGTATCAGGTTGCTTCCATCCTTAAAATGTCAAAGACGGCGGTTCATAAGAACAAGGTCAAGCAGCAGACATTGGGGACAACAAAGCTACAGACCGGCAGAGGGCAAAAACGACTCTCCACTGACCGGGATGACCGCCAACTCATTTGAATGTCACTCAACAATCGTAGGATGACATCAAGTGACCTACAAAAAGAATGGCAAATGGCAGCTGGGGTGAAGTGCACGGCGAGGACGGTTCGAAACAGGCTCCTAGGGGCAGGGTTGAAGTTGTGCAAAGCTAGAAAAAAGCCCTTCATCAATGAGAAGCAAAGAAGAGGCAGGCTGAGGTTTGCAAAAGACCATAAGGATTGGACCGTAGAGGACTGGAGTAAGGTCATCTTCTCTGATTAGTCCAATTTTCAGCTTTGCCTAACACCTGGTCGTCTAATGGTTAGACGGAGACCTGGAGAGGCCTACAAACCACAGTGAAATTTGGTGGAGGATCGGTGATGATCTGGGGGTGCTTCAACAAGGCTGGAATTGGGCAGTTTTGTCTTTGTGAAGGATGCATGAATCGAGCCACGTACAAGGTTATCCTGGAAGAAAACTTGCTTCCTTCTGCTCTGACAATGTTCCCCAACTCTGAGGATTGGTTTTTCCAGCAGGACAATGCTCCATGCCACACAGCCAGGTCAATCAAGGTGTGGATGGAGGACCACCAGATCAAGACCCTGTCATGGCCATTCCAATCTCCAGACCCGAACCCCATTGAAAACCTCTGGAATGTGATCAAGAGGAAGATGGATGGTCACAAGCCATCAAACAAAGCCGAGCTGCTTGAATTTTTGCGCCAGGAGTGGCATAAAGTCACCCAACAGCAATGTGAAAGACTGGTGGAGAGCATGCTAAGATGCATGAAAGCTGTGATTGAAAATCAGGGTTATTTCACCAAATATTGATTTCTGAACTGTTCCTAAGTTAAAACATTAGTATTGTGTTATTTAAAAATGAATATGAACTTGTTTTCTTTGCATTATTCGAGGTCTGAAAACACTGCATCTTTTTTGTTATTTTGACCAGTTGTCATTTTCTGCAAATAAATGCTCTAAATGACAATATTTTTATTTGGAATTTGGGAGAACTGTTGTCAGTAGTTTATAGAATAAAACAAAAATGTTAATTTTACTCAAACACATACCTATAAATAGTAAAACCAGAGAAACTGATAATTTTGCAGTGGTCTCAATTTTTTCCAGAGCTGTATTTCCGGGCCATGGTAACCATCTTGTGGAGGTGCCACATGCGGAAGTATAGAATTGAATGGAACCACATGACCACGTTTCCCTTCTGATTCTTATACAGTTCAATGCGGTAACTGCAATGGCTTACGGTTAAGCGAAGGTGACCCGGAAATCAATGTTTTCTGAAGATCTGATGAAAATTCACGGAGATACTGCCGTTTTTTTTATTAAGGCCACGCCCAATCTCAAATTCATTGGTTCATAGCTGCTATACTTTTAATCCCAACAAGCTGGGTTTTAGTTAAAAAGTGTACTTAGGTATCTTGAACATATTCTGCAAGTACCGTTCAAACTGGTGCAGAAATAAAAAAAAGCCTTAGGGAAAAAAAACTGTTTTGCATAATATGCAAATTAGCATAAAATCCAATATGGCAGACTTTAAATTGAAAGATGCAGCATTACTCAGGTTACTCCAGAGATTGTGTGAAAAACATTTTGTATGAATTGGACAAACAGTGTTGGAGTTATGGAATTTTAAATGGGTGAAAATTTGACCTTTAATTATTACAGAAAATATAACATGTAACATGTAAGATAATATAATGATGAGAACAGGCTGTTCAGCCCAACAATGCTCACCATTTTCCTAACTAAATTAGTGCTCTGATTACCTACAGACTAGATAGTATCTAACACTGTATCAAGCCTAGTCTTGAAAATCCCCAGAGTTTCTGCCTGTACTACGTGACCTGGCAGGCTATTGACTACTCTCTGCGTGAAAAAATTCTTCCTAATGTCTGTATGGAATGTACCTTTTGTTAATTTCCATTCATGTCCCCTTGTTCTACTGACTGAACTCAACCTGAATAATCTCTTGTAGTTCACCTTGTTGATCCCCTTTATGAATTTAAAAGCCTAAATCAAATCACCCCTGAGTCTCCTTTTACTAAGCTTGAAGAGATTAAGCATCTTAAATCTTTCCTCACAGCTTTTATCTTTCATACCAGGAATCAATTTTGTTGCTCTTCTTTGAAATTTTTCCAGAGCCTCTATATCTCTCTTGTAGTACTGTCCCAAGAACTGCACACAATACTCCAGGTGTGGTCTAACAAATGTATTGCATAAGGTAAGTATAACTTCCTTGGATTTATACTCAATACTTTTGGTTACATATCCCAGCATCCTGTTGGCCTTTTTTACTGCTACAGCACAGTGCCTAGAACCAGAAAGGCTTTGATCAGCCATTACTCCCAAGTCTTATTCAAACTGAGCACATTTCGATTTTGTTTCTCCCATAAAGTAATCCTGCCTAATGTTTTTATTTACCACATGCAGAACTTTACATTTCGCTATATTAAATTTCATTTTCCAGGTTTCCACCCACTTTCGGATTTTATTTAAATCTTTTTGGATTACTTTAGTAGCTTCCAAACTATTAGCTGGGCCTCTCAGTTTTGTATCATCTGCAGATTTGACTAATGTACTTTCTATGTCCCTGTCGAAGTCATTGATATAAATGAGGAAGAGCGGTGGTCCCAGCACCGATCCTTGTGAGACTCCACCTCTAACATCAGATAATATCACTCCTACTACTACTCTGTGTTCTACCCTGTAGCCAGATCCGAATCTACTCTGAAATACATCCTCTAATTCGTACTGTCGTCATTTTACTAGCAAGTCTCTCATGTGGTACCTTATCAAATGCCTTTTGGAAATCTAAGTAGATAATATCATACGCCTTGCTATAATCAAAACACTTAGTAGCTTCTTCAAAGAATACCAGATGGTTTGTCAGTCTGCCAAATGCCTGTAATGTAATGTAATGAAAACCATACTGGCTATCCCTAAGGATGTTGCTATTTTGAGAAATATTTCCATTGTGCCTCTAATAATAGATTCCAGTATTTTACATATTATGCAAGTTAAACTTACAGGCCTGTAGTTTCCTGGATCAGTATGGCCCCCTTTGTTATATATTGGTATTATATTACCACACTTCCAGTCCTCAGGTATTTCTCCAGCTTCTAAGGACTGTCGAAAAATACCTGCCAATGGTTTAAAACTTTTCTCAGCTAACTCTTTGAGTACCTCATGGGTACATGCCATCAGGACCTGCTGCCTTGTTTGTCTTTAGTTTAAGTAATTCATGCAGTACTTCTTTATCCTCTATTTCAATATCTCATAAGACCTTCTGAGTACTGAATATGCCTTCCAGTCTATTAGTAACCTCTTCTGTAGTAAAACTCTCAACAAAATAACTATTTAAGGCATCAGTACTATCTTTATTCTTAGAAAGCAATGCTCCTTCATTGTTTTTGATGCACCTGATATCCCCTTTGACTTTCCTTTTCCTACTACAGTATTGAAAGAAACATCTGGGATTAGTTTTTGCATCTACGGCAATTTGCCTTTCAAAGACCCTCTTGACTTCCCATAGTTCTTTTTTAACCTTAGCACACATATTGCACTATTCATCCCTATTACTCTCAGTGCTGTCATTTTTATACATCTTCTACATTTTTTTTTTCTCAAACTCTCCCGTATGGCTTTGTTCATCCACTGGGGGGAGGGCTTCTTCCACATACTTTTCCTTACCTTAAATAAATTTACTTTGCGCCACAGGAATAGCCCTTTTGAACCTACCCCACTTTTCATTCACAGCCTTGCAGTTAAGAAGTTTCACCCAGTCAACATTACTTTAATTTTCTCACAGATGGTTGAAATTGGCTCGTCTAAAATTAAAAATTCTGGCCATAGAGGAGGCCTTGTCAATTTGCCATAATACATCAAATCTAACTGCAGAATGATCACTAGTCCCAAGTGGCTCAATTACCTCTATGCTACAAATTCTGTCCAGATCATTACATAGCACCAGATCCAGAATTGATATCCCTCTTGTGGGCTGATTGACATACTGTGCCAAAAAAAGGTCATTTATAACATCTGAAAATTCTTCTTCACATTTTCTTTGTCCTGTCATCATTTCCCAATTAATAGCGGGGTAATTGAAGGCACCCATAATAATAGTCTCACAATCCTGACAAGCTTGTTTTATTTTTCCAAAAAGCATTGAGTTCACACTACTGTCTGAAGCTGGCCGCCTGTAACGACCTGCAAAACACAGCTACAGCAAATCTAAGCACCCCTAACCCTGGGCAACACTACTGCCAAGCATGAATCTGCAGGCTACCGGCCACAGTCAGCACTGGCATGGTCAGAATTTGATCCTGGGACATGGGGCCTACCCATACAGTAGAAAGGTGCCTTAACAGTTCATTTCACATGCTAAAAACATTTTAATTCCATATTTCATCATGTCAGGTTGCAGTTAAAAAGGGGTCACAGGAAACATACTCTCTGGTTAAGTTTGTTGTGCGCTCACAAAGCACTGCATGCCACAGCACTAGACCCTGACTGTCACCAGGTAGGTCAACTGGAAGCTCATTTGTTATCTACTATGGCAACCTGCGAAAGTAAAGTGTTGGTATCGTGTAACCAATCAGATATCCAGTAGGGGACGATTAGGTGGTCAGATGTAGGGAGTCTGTTTTCTGTAGGAATCGGGCCAGGACCAGGGCCCCTTCTCCTACACTGTGCCCCCATCACTAAGCTGGGACACTGGATTTCTGTTTATTCCAGAGGGAAGAGTGCCCCCTGCTGGCCCAACAATACCTCTTTCTGCAGAAAATGAGTTTTCCAAGGAAGCCTCCCATCCAGATATCAATCGAAAAAACAAGCTTTCAAAACACACTTGTGCCGGGGCCTCTCCATGAGATCCTCACCTTTACTGATGATCTCATCTTTAGATGCACTCACACTCTCCTTTGAATCTTCAGGTTCCTTCAATGAAAAATCATCACATGCTGTATATTCATATTATGCAAGTCTTTTTAGTCAATTATGAATGCTAGCTTATATATTTAGGAGTTGGTATTTTATTGTTGGACTTTCGCAGCACTGGTGTGAGTTTCACTATGTGCACAATTTATGATGAAATATGAGCAAACCAACAATGCCCTGAATAATAAATTATTAAAGTCTTTACTTTGTCAGAACGATTATTAACAATGAGAACCATTCTTAAGAAATTTACCTTAGCCTCATCTTCAAAGTACTCCACAGCATCTTCGAATACCTGCAACAGAGCCACGCCCAAACCCCAGTGAAAGAGCTGCAGCAGAGTTTAATTTGGTTTGAGTGTCTTTGGCAAGTGCGGCAGAGCTGAGTATTGCAGCTGAGACCTGTCAGTCATCCAAGCTGACCAATCACATGCTTCTGAGACTGAGAGTTTTGGGTTTGTCTGAATGTGACTATAGGAATATGGCTTTGGAGCAGACATCTTAAACCAAAATCTTGGAGGGCTGCAGTGCCTGGTGGTTCTTGGTGTGTTTCAGCACTTATGTGCCTAATTTAAGTTGCCGTTTGCCTAAAAAGATCTTTGTTCCCAAGGCCTAAATGGGGTGCTGACAAGAAAATTACAACAACAAAAACAGTCAAGGTTCTGGCCCTCCAGGACTGGAGTTAAACCTGCAGGTACTGCGGCCCTCCAGGACTGGAGTTAAACCTGGAGGCACTGCGGCCCTCCAGGACTGGAGTTAAACCTGCAGGCACTGCGGCCCTCCAGGACTGGAGTTAAACCTGCAGACGCTGCGGCCCTCCAGGACTGGAGTTAAACCTGCAGACGCTGCGGCCCTCCAGGACTGAAGGTAAACCTGCAGACGCTACGGCCCTCCAGGACTGGAGTTAAACCTGCAGACGCTGCGGCCCTCCAGGACTGGAGTTAAACCTGCAGACGCTGCGGCCCTCCAGGACTGGAGTTAAACCTGCAGACGCTGCGGCCCTCCAGGACTGGAGTTAAACCTGCAGACGCTGCGGCCCTCCAGGACTGGAGTTAAACCTGCAGGTACTGCGGCCCTCCAGGACTGGAGTTAAACCTGCAGGTACTGCGGCCCTCCAGGACTGGAGTTAAACCTGCAGACACTGCGGCCCTCCAGGACTGGAGTTAAACCTGCAGGCACTGCGGCCCTCCAGGACTGGAGTTAAACCTGCAGACACTGCGGCCCTCCAGGACTGGAGTTAAACCTGCAGACACTGCGGCCCTCCAGGACTGGAGTTAAACCTGCAGACACTGCGGCCCTCCAGGACTGGAGTTAAACCTGCAGACACTGCGGCCCTCCAGGACTGGAGTTAAACCTGCAGACACTGCGGCCCTCCAGGGCTGGAGTTAAACCAGCAAACACTGCATTCCTCCAGGATTGGAGTTTGGTTAGTCCCTGCTCTGGGGTTTGTGTAAGAACTCTCACCTCCTCCTCCTCCTCCTCCTCCTCCTCCTGTGCAGTACACACAGTGTGTTTGGTGTCTTTACTCAAAGTCCCATCCATGATGACAGTATCTGCTAAAACACTCTTTGCGTCTGACTTAGCTGGGTCTGCAGAAGAGGGCTGGGACTGGGCCAGGCAGGAGGATGGGTTCTCTGGTGCTGGTTCTGGGCCCAGACTGGATGTGTTGTTTGTGGTCTCCCACTGATACTCAGAATCTGCACCAGAGATGTTCAGAGACAGACCACAGTCACACTCCCTGGTATAAAAGGTGCAAGGAAGTGGTCCACAATCCTTATCATCCACCCCAAGTCGAAATTTGATAATTGGAATTCATAATAATGATGTGAATCAGGGTAAACTCATAGCCCATATTTATAAGTTATTAAATGAGAAGTCTTAATATTAAATATGCATTCACCCCATACAATGTACCTTCAAGAGGAGGTAGACCCCAGCAGCAGTATAAATTAAGTTCATTAGGGGATTCAAGGATATGTCAATTGGAGGAGGCCCACATGGTTAGTGTTGGCATGGACTCCCTGATCCTAGACCGTGATTGGCCACAAATGGAATTATTGAATATGGTGATTGAATGAATCTAATAGGCTGGAACAACAGTTCTTTTGCTCTGAAAACTACATAAACTCATGCATTGAACTTTATATTTTTGAAGACTGTACCTGTACTTCTTCCTGACCGGTCATTATATAAAAACATCAAATAGCCTCCTCAAATCTAAGCACCCCTAACCCTGGGCAACACTACTGCCAAGCATGGATCTGCGGGCTACCGGCCACAGTCAGCACTGGCATGGTCAGAATTTGATCCTGGGACATGGGGCCTACCCATACAGTAGAAAGGTGCCTTAACAGTTCATTTCACATGCTAAAAACATTTTAATTCCATATTTCATCATGTCAGGTTGCAGTTAAAAAGGGGTCACAGGAAACATACTCTCTGGTTAAGTTTATTGTGCCCTCACAAAGCACTGCATGCCACAGCACTAGACCCTGACTGTCACCAGGTAGGTCAACTGGAAGCTCATTTGTTATCTACTATGGCAACCTGCGAAAGTAAAGTGTTGATATCGTGTAACCAATCAGATATCCAGTAGGGGACGATTAGGTGGTCAGATGTAGGGAGTCTGTTTTCTGTAGGAATCGGGCCAGGACCAGGGCCCCTTCTCCTACACTGTGCCCCCATCACTAAGCTGGGACACTGGATTTCTGTTTAGTCCAGAGGGAAGAGTGCCCCCTGCTGGCCCAACAATACCTCTTTCTGCAGAAAATGGGTTTTCCAAGGAAGCCTCCCATCCAGATATCAATCGGAAAAAAAAGCTTTGAAAACACACTTGTGCCGGGGTCTCTCCATGAGATCCTCACCTTTACTGATGATCTCATCTTTAGATGCACTCACACTCTCCTTTGAATCTTCAGGTTCCTTCAATGAAAAATCATCACATGCTGTATATTCATATTATGCAAGTCTTTTTAGTCAATTATGAATGCTAGCTTATATATTTAGGAGTTGGTATTTTATTGTTGGACTTTCGCAGCACTGGTGTGAGTTTCACTATGTGCACAATTTATGATGAAATATGAGCAAACCAACAATGCCCTGAATAATAAATTATTAAAGTCTTTACTTTGTCAGAACGATTATTAACAATGAGAACCATTCTTAAGAAATTTACCTTAGCCTCATCTTCAAAGTACTCCACAGCATCTTCGAATACCTGCAACAGAGCCACGCCCAAACCCCAGTTTAAAAGCTGCAGCAGAGTTTAATTTGGTTTGAGTGTCTTTGGCAAGTGCGGCAGAGCTGAGTATTGCAGCTGAGACCTGTCAGTCATCCAAGCTGACCAATCACATGCTTCTGAGACTGAGAGTTTTGGGTTTGTCTGAATGTGACTATAGGAATATGGCTTTGGAGCAGACATCTTAAACCAAAATCTTGGAGGGCTGCAGTGTCTGGTGGTTCTTGGTGTGTTTCAGCACTTATGTGCCTAATTTAAGTTGCCGTTTGCCTAAAAAGATCTTTGTTCCCAAGGCCTAAATGGGGTGCTGACAAGAAAATTACAACAACAAAAACAGTCAAGGTTCTGGCCCTCCAGGACTGGAGTTAAACCTGCAGGTACTGCGGCCCTCCAGGACTGGAGTTAAACCTGCAGGCACTGCGGCCCTCCAGGACTGGAGTTAAACCTGCAGACGCTGCGGTCCTCCAGGACTGGAGTTAAACCTGCAGACGCTGCGGCCCTCCAGGACTGGAGTTAAACCTGCAGACGCTGCGGCCCTCCAGGACTGGAGTTAAACCTGCAGACGCTGCGGCCCTCCAGGGCTGGAGTTAAACCTGCAGACACTGCGGCCATCCATGGCTGGAGTTAAACCAGCAAACACTGCATTCCTCCAGGATTGGAGTTTGGTTAGTCCCTGCTCTGGGGTTTGTGTAAGAACTCTCACCTCCTCCTCCTCCTCCTCCTCCTCCTCCTCCTGTGCAGTACACACAGTGTGTTTGGTGTCTTTACTCAAAGTCCCATCCATGCTGTCAGTATCTGCTAAAACACTCTTTGCGTCTGACTTATCTGGGTCTGTAGAGGAGGGCTGGGACTGGGCCAGGCATGAGGATGGGTTCTCTGGTGCTGGTTCTGGGCTAAGACTGGATGTGTTGTCCTTGGTCTCCACCAGATGCTCAGAATCTGCTGCAGAGATGTTCAGAGACAGACCAGTCATACTCCATGGTATATGAGGTCCAAGGAATGGTCCCCAACCCACATCATCCACCCCAAGTCAAATTTTGATAATTGGAAATCATAATAATGATGTGAAAAAGGGTAAACTCATAGCCCATATTTAAAAGGTTTTGAATGAGAAGTCTAAATATTAAATATGCATTCACCCCATACAATGTATATGCAAGAGGAGGTAGATCCCAGCAGCAGTATAAATTAAGTGCATTAGGAGGTCCAAGGAAAAGTTAATTGGAGGAGGCCCACATGGTTAGTGTTGGTATGGACTCCCTGATCCTAGCCTGCGATTGGCCACAAATGGAATTTTTGAATATGGTGATTAAACAAATCTAATAGGCTGGAACAACAGTTCTTTGTCTCTGAAAACTATATAAGCTCATGTATTCAACTTTATATGTTTGAAGACTGTACCTGTACTTCTTCCTGACCGGTCATTTTATAAAAACATCAAATAGAGCTCCTGTTTGGTATCTTTATTTTGAGCACCATCATTTTTGTTACAAAATTCCTACCAGACACTGGCACACTGAAAAGCACTACTGATCCAGGCAGACTGCATCTTCTCTAACTCTGAGAGACACTACGGCCATTAATGCACCTGTAGAGCTACCGGCCTCCGATAGCACAGGCATGGTCAGGATTTGCTCCCAGGCCAATACAGTAGAAACATGCTTTACCAGTTTATTTTACACACTAAAAACATTTCCATTTCATATTTTATCATGTCAGACTGCATTTAATAATGGGTAACAGAAAATACACTCTATTCATTTCAGAACTAAATTTCAAAAACTGAAGTGATTTGCATATGATTTTAAAACCTGTTCCTTTGTACCTGGGGCAGGTGTGCCAGGTGTGATGTGCTCAGCAGGTCTTGTGTCTCTCCGCTGGGTCCCAGATTCAAACACACTTGTCTGTGATTCTTCCTTTTCTTTCTGCTCTTTAAAAGTTTCCTGTAAATCAGACCTTGATTTACCCTCCTTTTCGCCCCCCTTTTTACCCACAATTTGGGAAATCTCATTTCATTGAGAAGTGAGATTACACACCAATATTTTAAAAAATGTTTTATGTACATGAAACACTGAAAAATACACACAACGAACATTGAAAAGTTCACACTGCGTCCCTCCAGGACTGGAGTTTGGACCCTGTTCTGGGGTTTGTGTAAGAACTCTCACCTTCTTCTTCTCCTGTGCACTACACACAGTGTGTTTGGTGTCTTTACTCAAAGTCCCATCCGTGCTGTCAGTATCTGCTGAACCACTCTTTGCGTCTGACTTATCTGGGTCTGTAGAGGAGGGCTGGGACTGGGCAGGGCATGAGGATGGGTTCTCTGGTGCTGGTTCTGGGCCCAGCCTGGATCTGTTGTCCTTGGTCTCCACCAGATGCTCAGAATCTGCTGCAGAGATGTTCAGAGACAGACCAGTCATACTCCCTGGTATATGAGGTCCAAGGAAGGGTCCCCAACCCACATCATCCACCCCAAGTCAAATTTTGATAATTGGAAATCATAATAATGATGTGAAAAAGGGTAAACTCATAGCCCATATTTAAAAGGTTTTGAATGAGAAGTCTAAATATTGGGATGGCAGGTATGCCATCCCGCCAAGTTACGCCTTGGCGGGGGCATGCCCCATACCTATACAGCACTGAGAGTTTGGCACTTTTCAGGGTTCCCCACAGAAATAACCACAACAGCCACAGACACTCAGCCCTTATTGGGATGGCAGGTATGCCATCCCGCCAAGTTACGCCTTGGCGGGGGCATGCCCCATACCTATACAGCACCAAGAGTTTGGCACTTTTCAGGGTTCCCCACAGAAATAACCACAACAGCCACAGACACTCAGCCCTTAAAAACATTAAATTCTGTACATTCTGACCCCATTTCAACAGACAGATTTCATAAACAACTTCACATGTCCACACAATAAAGCCCCAAACTAAGGGGATTTTGCGTTTTCTCCTTCTTCTTCTTCTTCTCTTTCTTCTTCTTCTTCTTCTTCTTCTTCTCATTCTTATTTTTCCTGCCGCCTATCCCACTAATAACATGTCTGCCCATTGGACATTTTACCGACACCCGCCAAATCTTCACGTACACCACCCAATGAAAAACTCGCATACACACGCAAAATACCCATATCTTCTTACTCTGAAACTTTTCCAGTACAAACAGCTAGTCAGTCGGTGGCCTAGTGGGTAAGGTTACAGTCTTGGGAACACAGGATCGTAGGTTCAAGCCCAGCTAGGAACGCGTTACTTTAACCTGCTTTTACCCTCACTAATAAACACGCAAAATACCCGTATCGTTTTACTCTGCAACTTTTTCAGTACAACCAGCTAGTCTGCCGGTGGTCTAGTGGATAAGGTTATAGTCTTGGGAACACAGGGTCGTAGGTTCAAGCCTAGCTAGGAACGCGTTTCTTTAACCTGCTTTTACCCTCACTAATAATTGTCTACTACTTCTCAATTATTGCTTTTGCACCATATCTACCAGCCGTTCCCCGACGTACCGTCTGCACGTTCAATTGTTAACCGGCTACAATATTGCAAAGCCATATGGATTCAACGGGAGCTCTTCTGTGCTTACTCGCCTGTTTTCTTTAAAACCACGGACAGGTTTGCTAATGATATTTCACACATTGCACAGCTATGTCATGGTGCTGCCCTAACAAAGTGACAGACTAGTAAACCTCCGCTTGAAGGATCGAATCCCGCCTCGCCCTGAGGCAGATAATTCCCTCTTTTACACTAACGTTCTCTTAGGCTTATATTTGCTTTACCAAAACTCACTAATGGCCACCCATATGCATTTCATGACGGCAAATGTATTCCTTTTATTAAAAAGTTACACCACTTCACCGCTGTGCCATTTCTACTAACTACATTTCTTCACTTGGCTACCGTACAAAACCTTCTTATCAGCAAACGCCACGTTTCTACATTCATGTTACCTCGCTCCCTTCTCTATCTAGCCACATACAAACAATTACTATGTATGTACGTTCTGCAACTCCCCATTAAAATATTACATTTAAAATCATAATTCACTCTCAATTATAACTACTAGTACTGAACATGAAAAAAAAACAGCAGTGCAATACATTTCATATGTTACTTAACCCTCCACTTTAACAGCTAACGCTTTATAGCGACTGGTATATATACCGTTCGATAAGGAATATAAGCTCGCTCATGGTCACTCCATTTACTTCGCACTATACTCCGTGATCATGTCAACCTTCACCTACATGCCCATTCTGCTAAAAACATATTGTTTCAACTACGCAATTTCATAATTTCATCCTCATTTCTCTCAAACTGTTGTTATTTTCTCATATGCAAAGCCTGCTGGGACATATGCGTCTGCTCCTATTCTCCACTATCATGTTTTCCGGTTCTAGTTTAGCAAAACAGCGAAGAGGATTCCTACCTGCAGATAAGCCTATCAAAATTCCTTATAAACCTTACAAACACTAAAAGTGCATCTCCACGAAATAACAGACAACGGAGCAGGACAGAAGGCTACACAAGTTGCGACCTAGGGAGTTATAATTCTACGTGCTTGCTGATTCTTTTGTCAGTCAAGGCTCGTTGGATGGACGTCAAATCCGTGAGTACATACACTGGCCATATTTCATCTGCGTTTCTCATACGTTTATGCTTACGCCACCGCACGCTTTCTGACAGCCACTGTTTTGCATATATAGCAAACCCAAACTGCTGAACGGTACACGCTCATCAGACTGTACAAATTCACACAACGATAGCCATAATCCACTACCGTTTCTTACAGGGTCACTTCGCATTTCTCACTCTCATAATAAAACGCTTTGCAAAAAGAAATGATATCTCATAAAAAAGCACGTTTTCAACGTACAAAAATGCCAAGTTACTCAAAAGTACTGATATCAAAATGACGCCAAGTTACGGTACTACAAACAATATAGGCTATCTTGCCTTACCGAAATGACATAAGATGTATTTCAAACCAATGCTACCCAATGTTTCCTCAATTCTTTCAAGTCACTTGGCCCTGTGTTTTGTAATCTTACCATTTCACAATGTCATGCAAACTTTGTGTCAGATCAAAGAGTCAAATATTTCGAATTGCCTCATAGAACACATTGAAATTAATGTACAAAACTGCTGCTGAGTAACTACAGGAAGCATCTCCAGAAAACATGTTTATACTTGCTTCTAAACTGAATTTGAGTACATGTGCAAGTTATTGTATATTTGCTACGTACAATAAATACTGCATGTACAATACATATTGTACATACATACATACATAGAGAACTTCTTTATCCCCATGGGGACATTTCCCTCCCAGCATGTTACATTCACATTTACGAACACACATTTATACCAAGAAACATACTATCATTCACGCAACAGAAAGGCTGGGCAGCGAAATACATACATACCAATACAAATTGGACATATACACGCCTATTCAATCAATCTTGACTGTGAGAGAGCCATCCACACATATGTTTGGCCTGTCCATGTAGTGCATGCTTATACACACAGGGCCAAGTGACTTGAAAGAATTGAGGAAACATTGGGTAGCATTGGTTTGAAATACATCTTATGTCATTTCGGTAAGGCAAGATAGCCTATATTGTTTGTAGTACCGTAACTTGGCGTCATTTTGATATCAGTACTTTTGAGTAACTTGGCATTTTTGTACGTTGAAAACGTGCTTTTTTATGATTAAATATGCATTCAGCCCATACAACGTATATACAAGAGGAGGTAGACCCCAGCAGCAGTATAAATTAAGTACATTAGGAGGTCCAAGGAAAAGTTAATTGGAGGAGGCCCACATGGTTAGTGTTGATATGGACTCCCTGATCCTAGCCTGCGATTGGCCACAAATGGAATTTTTGAATATGGTGATTAAACAAATCTAATAGGCTGGAACAACAGTTCTTTGTCTCTGAAAACTATATAAGCTCATGTATTCAACTTTATATGTTTGAAGACTGTACCTGTACTTCTTCCTGACCGGTCATTTTATAAAAACATCAAATAGAGCTCCTGTTTGGTATCTTTATTTTGAGCACCATCATTTTTGTTACAAAATTCCTACCAGACACTGGCACACTGAAAAGCACAGCTGATCCAGGCAGACTGCATCTTCCCTAACTCTGAGTGACACTGCGGCCATTAATGCACCTGTGGGGCTACCGGCCTCCGATAGCACAGGCATGGTCAGGATTTGCTCCCAGGCCAATACAGTAGAAACATGCTTTACCAGTTTATTTTACACACTAAAACCATTTCCATTTCATATTTTATCATGTCAGACTGCATTTAATAATGGGTAACAGAAAATATACTCTATTCATTTCAGAACTAAATTTCAAAAACTGAAGTGGTTTGCATATGATTTTAAAACCTGTTCCTTTGTACCTGGGGCAGGTGTGCCAGGTGTGATGTGCTCAGCAGGTCTTGTGTCTCTCCGCTGGGTCCCAGATTCAAACACACCTGTCTGTGATTCTTCCTTTTCTTTCTGCTCTTTAAAAGTTTCCTGTAAATCAGACCTTGATTTACCCTCCTTTTCGCCCCCCTTTTTACCCACAATTTGGGAAATCTCATTTCATTGAGAAGTGAGATTACATACTAATATTTTAAAAAATGTTTTATGTACATGAAACACTGAAAAATACACACAACGAACATTGAAAAGTTCACACTGCGTCCCTCCAGGACTGGAGTTTGGACCCTGTTCTGGGGTTTGTGTAAGAACTCTCACCTTCTTCTTCTCCTGTGCACTACACACAGTGTGTTTGGTGTCTTTACTCAAAGTCCCATCCGTGCTGTCAGTATCTGCTGAACCACTCTTTGCGTCTGACTTATCTGGGTCTGTAGAGGAGGGCTGAGACTGGGCAGGGCATGAGGATGGGTTCTCTGGTGCTGGTTCTGGGCCCAGCCTGGATCTGTTGTCCTTGGTCTCCACCAGATGCTCAGAATCTGCTGCAGAGATGTTCAGAGACAGACCAGTCATACTCCCTGGTATATGAGGTCCAAGGAATGGTCCCCAACCCACATCATCCACCCCAAGTCAAATTTTGATAATTGGAAATCATAATAATGATGTGAAAAAGGGTAAACTCATAGCCCATATTTAAAAGGTTTTGAATGAGAAGTCTAAATATTAAATATGCATTCACCCCATACAATGTATATGCAAGAGGAGGTAGATCCCAGCAGCAGTATAAATTAAGTGCATTAGGAGGTCCAAGGAAAAGTTAATTGGAGGAGGCCCACATGGTTAGTGTTGATATGGACTCCCTGATCCTAGCCTGCGATTGGCCACAAATGGAATTTTTGAATATGGTGATTAAACAAATCTAATAGGCTGGAACAACAGTTCTTTGTCTCTGAAAACTATATAAGCTCATGTATTCAACTTTATATGTTTGAAGACTGTACCTGTACTTCTTCCTGACCGGTCATTTTATAAAAACATCAAATAGAGCTCCTGTTTGGTATCTTTATTTTGAGCACCATCATTTTTGTTACAAAATTCCTACCAGACACTGGCACACTGAAAAGCACAGCTGATCCAGGCAGACTGCATCTTCCCTAACTCTGAGTGACACTGCGGCCATTAATGCACCTGTGGGGCTACCGGCCTCCGATAGCACAGGCATGGTCAGGATTTGCTCCCAGGCCAATACAGTAGAAACATGCTTTACCAGTTTATTTTACACACTAAAACCATTTCCATTTCATATTTTATCATGTCAGACTGCATTTAATAATGGGTAACAGAAAATATACTCTATTCATTTCAGAACTAAATTTCAAAAACTGAAGTGATTTGCATATGATTTTAAAACCTGTTCCTTTGTACCTGGGGCAGGTGTGCCAGGTGTGATGTGCTCAGCAGGTCTTGTGTCTCTCCGCTGGGTCCCAGATTCAAACACACCTGTCTGTGATTCTTCCTTTTCTTTCTGCTCTTTAAAAGTTTCCTGTAAATCAGACCTTGATTTACCCTCCTTTTCGCCCCCCTTTTTACCCACAATTTGGGAAATCTCATTTCATTGAGAAGTGAGATTACATACTAATATTTAAAAAAATGTTTTATGTACATGAAACACTGAAAAATACACACAACGAACATTGAAAAGTTCACACTGCGTCCCTCCAGGACTGGAGTTTGGACCCTGTTCTGGGGTTTGTGTAAGAACTCTCACCTTCTTCTTCTCCTGTGCACTACACACAGTGTGTTTGGTGTCTTTACTCAAAGTCCCATCCGTGCTGTCAGTATCTGCTGAACCACTCTTTGCGTCTGACTTATCTGGGTCTGTAGAGGAGGGCTGGGACTGGGCAGGGCATGAGGATGGGTTCTCTGGTGCTGGTTCTGGGCCCAGCCTGGATCTGTTGTCCTTGGTCTCCACCAGATGCTCAGAATCTGCTGCAGAGATGTTCAGAGACAGACCAGTCATACTCCCTGGTATATGAGGTCCAAGGAATGGTCCCCAACCCACATCATCCACCCCAAGTCAAATTTTGATAATTGGAAATCATAATAATGATGTGAAAAAGGGTAAACTCATAGCCCATATTTAAAAGGTTTTGAATGAGAAGTCTAAATATTAAATATGCATTCACCCCATACAATGTATATGCAAGAGGAGGTAGATCCCAGCAGCAGTATAAATTAAGTGCATTAGGAGGTCCAAGGAAAAGTTAATTGGAGGAGGCCCACATGGTTAGTGTTGATATGGACTCCCTGATCCTAGCCTGCGATTGGCCACAAATGGAATTTTTGAATATGGTGATTAAACAAATCTAATAGGCTGGAACAACAGTTCTTTGTCTCTGAAAACTATATAAGCTCATGTATTCAACTTTATATGTTTGAAGACTGTACCTGTACTTCTTCCTGACCGGTCATTTTATAAAAACATCAAATAGAGCTCCTGTTTGGTATCTTTATTTTGAGCACCATCATTTTTGTTACAAAATTCCTACCAGACACTGGCACACTGAAAAGCACAGCTGATCCAGGCAGACTGCATCTTCCCTAACTCTGAGTGACACTGCGGCCATTAATGCACCTGTGGGGCTACCGGCCTCCGATAGCACAGGCATGGTCAGGATTTGCTCCCAGGCCAATACAGTAGAAACATGCTTTACCAGTTTATTTTACACACTAAAACCATTTCCATTTCATATTTTATCATGTCAGACTGCATTTAATAATGGGTAACAGAAAATATACTCTATTCATTTCAGAACTAAATTTCAAAAACTGAAGTGGTTTGCATATGATTTTAAAACCTGTTCCTTTGTACCTGGGGCAGGTGTGCCAGGTGTGATGTGCTCAGCAGGTCTTGTGTCTCTCCGCTGGGTCCCAGATTCAAACACACCTGTCTGTGATTCTTCCTTTTCTTTCTGCTCTTTAAAAGTTTCCTGTAAATCAGACCTTGATTTACCCTCCTTTTCGCCCCCCTTTTTACCCACAATTTGGGAAATCTCATTTCATTGAGAAGTGAGATTACATACTAATATTTAAAAAAATGTTTTATGTACATGAAACACTGAAAAATACACACAACGAACATTGAAAAGTTCACACTGCGTCCCTCCAGGACTGGAGTTTGGACCCTGTTCTGGGGTTTGTGTAAGAACTCTCACCTTCTTCTTCTCCTGTGCACTACACACAGTGTGTTTGGTGTCTTTACTCAAAGTCCCATCCGTGCTGTCAGTATCTGCTGAACCACTCTTTGCGTCTGACTTATCTGGGTCTGTAGAGGAGGGCTGGGACTGGGCAGGGCATGAGGATGGGTTCTCTGGTGCTGGTTCTGGGCCCAGCCTGGATCTGTTGTCCTTGGTCTCCACCAGATGCTCAGAATCTGCTGCAGAGATGTTCAGAGACAGACCAGTCATACTCCCTGGTATATGAGGTCCAAGGAATGGTCCCCAACCCACATCATCCACCCCAAGTCAAATTTTGATAATTGGAAATCATAATAATGATGTGAAAAAGGGTAAACTCATAGCCCATATTTAAAAGGTTTTGAATGAGAAGTCTAAATATTAAATATGCATTCACCCCATACAATGTATATGCAAGAGGAGGTAGATCCCAGCAGCAGTATAAATTAAGTGCATTAGGAGGTCCAAGGAAAAGTTAATTGGAGGAGGCCCACATGGTTAGTGTTGATATGGACTCCCTGATCCTAGCCTGCGATTGGCCACAAATGGAATTTTTGAATATGGTGATTAAACAAATCTAATAGGCTGGAACAACAGTTCTTTGTCTCTGAAAACTATATAAGCTCATGTATTCAACTTTATATGTTTGAAGACTGTACCTGTACTTCTTCCTGACCGGTCATTTTATAAAAACATCAAATAGAGCTCCTGTTTGGTATCTTTATTTTGAGCACCATCATTTTTGTTACAAAATTCCTACCAGACACTGGCACACTGAAAAGCACAGCTGATCCAGGCAGACTGCATCTTCCCTAACTCTGAGTGACACTGCGGCCATTAATGCACCTGTGGGGCTACCGGCCTCCGATAGCACAGGCATGGTCAGGATTTGCTCCCAGGCCAATACAGTAGAAACATGCTTTACCAGTTTATTTTACACACTAAAACCATTTCCATTTCATATTTTATCATGTCAGACTGCATTTAATAATGGGTAACAGAAAATATACTCTATTCATTTCAGAACTAAATTTCAAAAACTGAAGTGGTTTGCATATGATTTTAAAACCTGTTCCTTTGTACCTGGGGCAGGTGTGCCAGGTGTGATGTGCTCAGCAGGTCTTGTGTCTCTCCGCTGGGTCCCAGATTCAAACACACCTGTCTGTGATTCTTCCTTTTCTTTCTGCTCTTTAAAAGTTTCCTGTAAATCAGACCTTGATTTACCCTCCTTTTCGCCCCCCTTTTTACCCACAATTTGGGAAATCTCATTTCATTGAGAAGTGAGATTACATACTAATATTTAAAAAAATGTTTTATGTACATGAAACACTGAAAAATACACACAACGAACATTGAAAAGTTCACACTGCGTCCCTCCAGGACTGGAGTTTGGACCCTGTTCTGGGGTTTGTGTAAGAACTCTCACCTTCTTCTTCTCCTGTGCACTACACACAGTGTGTTTGGTGTCTTTACTCAAAGTCCCATCCGTGCTGTCAGTATCTGCTGAACCACTCTTTGCGTCTGACTTATCTGGGTCTGTAGAGGAGGGCTGGGACTGGGCAGGGCATGAGGATGGGTTCTCTGGTGCTGGTTCTGGGCCCAGCCTGGATCTGTTGTCCTTGGTCTCCACCAGATGCTCAGAATCTGCTGCAGAGATGTTCAGAGACAGACCAGTCATACTCCCTGGTATATGAGGTCCAAGGAATGGTCCCCAACCCACATCATCCACCCCAAGTCAAATTTTGATAATTGGAAATCATAATAATGATGTGAAAAAGGGTAAACTCATAGCCCATATTTAAAAGGTTTTGAATGAGAAGTCTAAATATTAAATATGCATTCACCCCATACAATGTATATGCAAGAGGAGGTAGATCCCAGCAGCAGTATAAATTAAGTGCATTAGGAGGTCCAAGGAAAAGTTAATTGGAGGAGGCCCACATGGTTAGTGTTGATATGGACTCCCTGATCCTAGCCTGCGATTGGCCACAAATGGAATTTTTGAATATGGTGATTAAACAAATCTAATAGGCTGGAACAACAGTTCTTTGTCTCTGAAAACTATATAAGCTCATGTATTCAACTTTATATGTTTGAAGACTGTACCTGTACTTCTTCCTGACCGGTCATTTTATAAAAACATCAAATAGAGCTCCTGTTTGGTATCTTTATTTTGAGCACCATCATTTTTGTTACAAAATTCCTACCAGACACTGGCACACTGAAAAGCACAGCTGATCCAGGCAGACTGCATCTTCCCTAACTCTGAGTGACACTGCGGCCATTAATGCACCTGTGGGGCTACCGGCCTCCGATAGCACAGGCATGGTCAGGATTTGCTCCCAGGCCAATACAGTAGAAACATGCTTTACCAGTTTATTTTACACACTAAAACCATTTCCATTTCATATTTTATCATGTCAGACTGCATTTAATAATGGGTAACAGAAAATATACTCTATTCATTTCAGAACTAAATTTCAAAAACTGAAGTGATTTGCATATGATTTTAAAACCTGTTCCTTTGTACCTGGGGCAGGTGTGCCAGGTGTGATGTGCTCAGCAGGTCTTGTGTCTCTCCGCTGGGTCCCAGATTCAAACACACCTGTCTGTGATTCTTCCTTTTCTTTCTGCTCTTTAAAAGTTTCCTGTAAATCAGACCTTGATTTACCCTCCTTTTCGCCCCCCTTTTTACCCACAATTTGGGAAATCTCATTTCATTGAGAAGTGAGATTACATACTAATATTTAAAAAAATGTTTTATGTACATGAAACACTGAAAAATACACACAACGAACATTGAAAAGTTCACACTGCGTCCCTCCAGGACTGGAGTTTGGACCCTGTTCTGGGGTTTGTGTAAGAACTCTCACCTTCTTCTTCTCCTGTGCACTACACACAGTGTGTTTGGTGTCTTTACTCAAAGTCCCATCCGTGCTGTCAGTATCTGCTGAACCACTCTTTGCGTCTGACTTATCTGGGTCTGTAGAGGAGGGCTGGGACTGGGCAGGGCATGAGGATGGGTTCTCTGGTGCTGGTTCTGGGCCCAGCCTGGATCTGTTGTCCTTGGTCTCCACCAGATGCTCAGAATCTGCTGCAGAGATGTTCAGAGACAGACCAGTCATACTCCCTGGTATATGAGGTCCAAGGAATGGTCCCCAACCCACATCATCCACCCCAAGTCAAATTTTGATAATTGGAAATCATAATAATGATGTGAAAAAGGGTAAACTCATAGCCCATATTTAAAAGGTTTTGAATGAGAAGTCTAAATATTAAATATGCATTCACCCCATACAATGTATATGCAAGAGGAGGTAGATCCCAGCAGCAGTATAAATTAAGTGCATTAGGAGGTCCAAGGAAAAGTTAATTGGAGGAGGCCCACATGGTTAGTGTTGATATGGACTCCCTGATCCTAGCCTGCGATTGGCCACAAATGGAATTTTTGAATATGGTGATTAAACAAATCTAATAGGCTGGAACAACAGTTCTTTGTCTCTGAAAACTATATAAGCTCATGTATTCAACTTTATATGTTTGAAGACTGTACCTGTACTTCTTCCTGACCGGTCATTTTATAAAAACATCAAATAGAGCTCCTGTTTGGTATCTTTATTTTGAGCACCATCATTTTTGTTACAAAATTCCTACCAGACACTGGCACACTGAAAAGCACAGCTGATCCAGGCAGACTGCATCTTCCCTAACTCTGAGTGACACTGCGGCCATTAATGCACCTGTGGGGCTACCGGCCTCCGATAGCACAGGCATGGTCAGGATTTGCTCCCAGGCCAATACAGTAGAAACATGCTTTACCAGTTTATTTTACACACTAAAACCATTTCCATTTCATATTTTATCATGTCAGACTGCATTTAATAATGGGTAACAGAAAATATACTCTATTCATTTCAGAACTAAATTTCAAAAACTGAAGTGATTTGCATATGATTTTAAAACCTGTTCCTGTGTACCTGGGGCAGGTGTGCCAGGTGTGATGTGCTCAGCAGGTCTTGTGTCTCTCCGCTGGGTCCCAGATTCAAACACACTTGTCTGTGATTCTTCCTTTTCTTTCTGCTCTTTAAAAGTTTCCTGTAAATCAGACCTTGATTTACCCTCCTTTTCGCCCCCCTTTTTACCCACAATTTGGGAAATCTCATTTCATTGAGAAGTGAGATTACATACTAATATTTAAAAAAATGTTTTATGTACATGAAACACTGAAAAATACACACAACGAACATTGAAAAGTTCACACTGCGTCCCTCCAGGACTGGAGTTTGGACCCTGTTCTGGGGTTTGTGTAAGAACTCTCACCTTCTTCTTCTCCTGTGCACTACACACAGTGTGTTTGGTGTCTTTACTCAAAGTCCCATCCGTGCTGTCAGTATCTGCTGAACCACTCTTTGCGTCTGACTTATCTGGGTCTGTAGAGGAGGGCTGGGACTGGGCAGGGCATGAGGATGGGTTCTCTGGTGCTGGTTCTGGGCCCAGCCTGGATCTGTTGTCCTTGGTCTCCACCAGATGCTCAGAATCTGCTGCAGAGATGTTCAGAGACAGACCAGTCATACTCCCTGGTATATGAGGTCCAAGGAATGGTCCCCAACCCACATCATCCACCCCAAGTCAAATTTTGATAATTGGAAATCATAATAATGATGTGAAAAAGGGTAAACTCATAGCCCATATTTAAAAGGTTTTGAATGAGAAGTCTAAATATTAAATATGCATTCACCCCATACAATGTATATGCAAGAGGAGGTAGATCCCAGCAGCAGTATAAATTAAGTGCATTAGGAGGTCCAAGGAAAAGTTAATTGGAGGAGGCCCACATGGTTAGTGTTGATATGGACTCCCTGATCCTAGCCTGCGATTGGCCACAAATGGAATTTTTGAATATGGTGATTAAACAAATCTAATAGGCTGGAACAACAGTTCTTTGTCTCTGAAAACTATATAAGCTCATGTATTCAACTTTATATGTTTGAAGACTGTACCTGTACTTCTTCCTGACCGGTCATTTTATAAAAACATCAAATAGAGCTCCTGTTTGGTATCTTTATTTTGAGCACCATCATTTTTGTTACAAAATTCCTACCAGACACTGGCACACTGAAAAGCACAGCTGATCCAGGCAGACTGCATCTTCCCTAACTCTGAGTGACACTGCGGCCATTAATGCACCTGTGGGGCTACCGGCCTCCGATAGCACAGGCATGGTCAGGATTTGCTCCCAGGCCAATACAGCAGAAAGATGCTTTAACAGTTTACTTTACACAC
The DNA here is from genome assembly GCA_039654925.1 of Anguilla pacifica. Classification (NCBI taxonomy): domain Eukaryota; kingdom Metazoa; phylum Chordata; class Actinopteri; order Anguilliformes; family Anguillidae; genus Anguilla; species Anguilla pacifica. The sequence continues at coordinate 1,576,829 of CM077290.1, forward strand.
TAAAACCATTTCCATTCCATATTTTATCATGTCAGGCTGCTATTAATAAAGGGTAACAGACAATATACTCTTTCATTAATCTCAAAACTGAAATTATTTGTAAATGGTTTGAAAACCTGTTTCTATGTACCTGGGGTAGGTGTCCCAGGGGTGATGTGCTCAGCAGGTCTTGTGTCTCTCTGCTGGGTCTCAGATTCCAACAAACTTGTCTGTGATTCTTCCTGTTTTTTCTGCTCTTTAAAAGTTTCCTGTAAATCAGACCTTGATTAACCCCCCTTTTCACCCCCTTTTTACCCACAATCTGGGAAATCTCATTTCATTGAGAAGTGAGATTATATGCTGATATTTAAAAATAATTTCAACTGCATGAAACACTGAAAAATACACACAACGAACACTGAATAGATCCCACTGAATAGATCTCCAGGACTGTTTATGTAAGAACTCTCACCTCCTCCTCCTTCTCCTCCTGCTCATCCTTCCCCTTCTCCTCATTCTCCTCCTCCTCCTGTGTAGTACACACAGTGTGTTTGGTGTCTTTACTAAAAGTCCCATCCATGCTGTCAGTATCTGCTAAAACACTCTTTGCGTCTGACTTAGCTGGGTCTGCAGAGGAGGGCTGGGACTGGGCCAGGCATGAGGATGGGTTCTCTGGCGCTGGTTCTGGGCCCAGACTGGATCTGTTGTCTGTGGTCCCCTCCTGATATTCAGAATCTGCACCAGAGATTTTCAGAGACAGACCACAGTCACACTCACAGGTATAAGAGGTCCAAGGAAGTTTAGATCAAAACTGAAATTCTTTGTATATGATCCAGTTCCTTTGTACCTGGGGCAGGTGTGCCAGGTGTGATGTGCTCAGCAGGTGTCGTGTCTCTCTGCTGGTTCTCTGATTTCAACCAACTTGTCTGTGGTTCAACCTTTGTTTTCTGCTCATTCAAAGTTTCCTGTATATCAGACTTTAATTTACTCCCCTTGCATCCCCTTTTACCCACAATTTGGGAAATCTCATTTCATTTATAAGTCTTGTCGCGCGTCACGATTACCTGTTTATACACAGAAATATGCTCTAAAATGCTAGGTATACATGCTCTGATTTATATTTCATCCTTATATTAGGCTACTGGGGGTGTGTCCCTAGTTCCCTCCCTGATATTTTATAAGCAGCTAAAAAAAATACAAGCCTTTTCGTTTTTGTATTGTCCTTGCAAAAAAAAAAAAAAAAGGAACCTGAGGAAAAGGCAAACTTAAGGCGCGTTTCCACCGCAGGAACTTTACCGCGGAACTAGGAACCTTTTGAGGAACTACGTGCGTTTCCACCGTAGGAACTAGGGTCTAAATTTAGTTCCGGGGCTTTATTTTACCTCCAAAAGGTTCCTGCTCGGGGGGTAGTACTTTCCGAAAGTACAGGAACCTTTTGGGTGGAGCTTACAGCGCTGAACATTTCTGATTGGTCGAGTACACGCAGCATTTTTTTGTATTTATTTTCAACCGCCATGTTTGAAAATATGCAGCCGCAAACCAATTTATTTTCATAATAACTTCAAATCAAACTTATGTTATGCGGCGCAGTAGCCTAGTTTTAGTTATAGCCTGCCAACGTCTTGGAATTATAACGTGTGCTCTTCTGTTCTTTTCTTGCTTTAGTATTCGTTTTATAAAATGCTAAGCATTCGTGCTGGGACAGCATATTACGTACCAAAACATTCAAACGGATTAATTCGGTTGCTGAATATTTTCTTCCGGATTTTCTTTGTTAGTCCGTTGTAATTGACTCAAAACGTTTGATACAGTTATGTGAGGTATGCGGTAGTTCTGCGTAATTCACATTGTTGATGCAGTAAAAGCAAACTGGAAATCACCTTCCGCACTTTTTGTCAGAGAAAAATAACAGGTTAATTCTAGTAATCGTCGCTTTAGCTTTTTCTGACTGCCGTAATTTTACTCTGCCATTCTTCAATTCCACAAAAAGACCAGGAAGACTATGGACTAATTTATGGTGCATGGTTCGCATCTGGAGGGCACACTTCGCTGCTCGGCTAGCAGTAACTTCGAAGGAAAGCAAACGGTGGCTGTACCACTGCTAATTTAAATTTTCACGCAAGTCCGAGTTTTCGTTCTATTCTTGTCATTTTGCGATTAGCCTATATGGAATTGACAATGAGAAAGTAATCAAACAGCAAATTGTTTACAACGTGTGCATGTTTTCTGCTGTTGTTGCCAGTTATATTGGAAATGTGAATGCATTCTGTCGCTTCGGATGTCAAGACATGAAAGTGAATGTTCGCATAAAAACATAATGAATGTGCTTGAGAGGATATATAAAACAGTTACAATCTGACTATTGGCCTGTTATATCCTTTTTGTTGCATAACAACGGTCCAAGTTCAACTACCAACGACAGTTTTGCTTGACAACGGTAAAATATGCCCAAACGGCTGCAGAAGAATATTTCAATTCCAGGTGATTAAATTGATAAAAAAAATCAATAAATACAAAAGTAACCATATATAGTCATTGTTGGTAACCCGTTGTATATAAGTGGAATAAACCCCTCCGGGCTGTCCCGGTTATTAGAAAATAATGTAGGCTACTTCGGTGGTAGTATGGGGTTACAGAATAAATCATAGGACAGATGGACCGACGACAACGTCGCTATTTTACACGTCAGCGAACTAATTTGCCTAATCTTCGCGGAACTTTAGACCCCGGTGGAAACGCAGGCAACCATTGTTTGAAGGAACCTTTTAGTTCCTGGAAAAGTAGTTCCTGGGACTAAAAGTTCCGGGTAATTTGGTGGAAACGCGGCTTTAGTTTCGCTATTTTATTTTGCGGAGGGGTGGGGTAAATTTGAAAATACACCACAGAAAGACGTAGCCTATTGAATGATGCAGAAGTGAATGCACCGAGCAGCGGTTTGTTAGCTCGAGTGTTGGAAGGTAGTTTTTAACCAACCATTGCTCAGCCTATTTGAATTCTCCGATGTCTTCGTTCGCCGTGCTTTCAAAAGGGGCTTGTTAATAAAAATCAGATAATCCACAGAGCTTTAAAAATCATATTATTTAGTGGTCTTGCCGATGAAAATGCGCCTATTTTATAAATGAAGTTGTAACCAAGCCTTTATTGCACTTGTACTTCAAAGCTTCCGGTGTTCATGGCGTTGTGGTGTTCATATCTCTTCAAGATTAAACTGTTACGATATCTTTTTGATGATTAGCTGATTTTACTAAATCTGATCCTATAAATGTTTTGACGTGAATGACAAGACGACACGGTAATTCCCAATGGTTGATTACGGATTATTTATTATTATTATGATCATTACATATTCTTCATAAAATTGGCACGCTTCTTAACCAAGCAAATGAATTAATACAGTTTGAGATTGATTATTATGCAGGCTACGTTGCGATTTAAGATAATGGTAATTCTTGAAAGCGTTTACTTTCTCGCGTATTTACATGAGTTAACGAGATATTACCAGATTAACAAACTGAAAAAGGTGTCTCGCCAAGTATTCACTTAACCCACAATCAACAGTCGTGAACAAACGTGAAATACACGATGTAATCCCACTGCAGACTGCGAGAGCTACTAGGAATGTAGAGCTTTAAGCAAGCCTTTGCGCGACACAAACGGAACCAGTGGAGACACGCTACGCGCCGCGCCGCGCTGCTTCGCCGTGCTGCTTCGCCGTGCTGCTTACGCGACGCTTACGCCGGGCACCCACCGCACGCGTCGCGTAAGCGTCGCGTAAGCAGCACGGCGAAGCAGCACGGCGCGGCGCGTATCGTGTCTCCACCTGTTCCGTTTGTGTAATAATAATCTCATAAAAAAGCACGTTTTCAACGTACAAAAATGCCAAGTTACTCAAAAGTACTGATATCAAAATGACGCCAAGTTACGGTACTACAAACAATATAGGCTATCTTGCCTTACCGAAATGACATAAGATGTATTTCAAACCAATGCTACCCAATGTTTCCTCAATTCTTTCAAGTCACTTGGCCCTGTGTGTATAAGCATGCACTACATGGACAGGCCAAACATATGTGTGGATGGCTCTCTCACAGTCAAGATTGATTGAATAGGCGTGTATATGTCCAATTTGTATTGGTATGTATGTATTTCGCTGCCCAGCCTTTCTGTTGCGTGAATGATAGTATGTTTCTTGGTATAAATGTGTGTTCGTAAATGTGAATGTAACATGCTGGGAGGGAAATGTCCCCATGGGGATAAAGAAGTTCTCTATGTATGTATGTATGTACAATATGTATTGTACATGCAGTATTTATTGTACGTAGCAAATATACAATAACTTGCACATGTACTCAAATTCAGTTTAGAAGCAAGTATAAACATGTTTTCTGGAGATGCTTCCTGTAGTTACTCAGCAGCAGTTTTGTACATTAATTTCAATGTGTTCTATGAGGCAATTCGAAATATTTGACTCTTTGATCTGACACAAAGTTTGCATGACATTGTGAAATGGTAAGATTACAAAACACAGGGCCAAGTGACTTGAAAGAATTGAGGAAACATTGGGTAGCATTGGTTTGAAATACATCTTATGTCATTTCGGTAAGGCAAGATAGCCTATATTGTTTGTAGTACCGTAACTTGGCGTCATTTTGATATCAGTACTTTTGAGTAACTTGGCATTTTTGTACGTTGAAAACGTGCTTTTTTATGAGATATCATTTCTTTTTGCAAAGCGTTTTATTATGAGAGTGAGAAATGCGAAGTGACCCTGTAAGAAACGGTAGTGGATTATGGCTATCGTTGTGTGAATTTGTACAGTCTGATGAGCGTGTACCGTTCAGCAGTTTGGGTTTGCTATATATGCAAAACAGTGGCTGTCAGAAAGCGTGCGGTGGCGTAAGCATAAACGTATGAGAAACGCAGATGAAATATGGCCAGTGTATGTACTCACGGATTTGACGTCCATCCAACGAGCCTTGACTGACAAAAGAATCAGCAAGCACGTAGAATTATAACTCCCTAGGTCGCAACTTGTGTAGCCTTCTGTCCTGCTCCGTTGTCTGTTATTTCGTGGAGATGCACTTTTAGTGTTTGTAAGGTTTATAAGGAATTTTGATAGGCTTATCTGCAGGTAGGAATCCTCTTCGCTGTTTTGCTAAACTAGAACCGGAAAACATGATAGTGGAGAATAGGAGCAGACGCATATGTCCCAGCAGGCTTTGCATATGAGAAAATAACAACAGTTTGAGAGAAATGAGGATGAAATTATGAAATTGCGTAGTTGAAACAATATGTTTTTAGCAGAATGGGCATGTAGGTGAAGGTTGACATGATCACGGAGTATAGTGCGAAGTAAATGGAGTGACCATGAGCGAGCTTATATTCCTTATCGAACGGTATATATACCAGTCGCTATAAAGCGTTAGCTGTTAAAGTGGAGGGTTAAGTAACATATGAAATGTATTGCACTGCTGTGTTTTTTTTTCATGTTCAGTACTAGTAGTTATAATTGAGAGTGAATTATGATTTTAAATGTAATATTTTAATGGGGAGTTGCAGAACGTACATACATAGTAATTGTTTGTATGTGGCTAGATAGAGAAGGGAGCGAGGTAACATGAATGTAGAAACGTGGCGTTTGCTGATAAGAAGGTTTTGTACGGTAGCCAAGTGAAGAAATGTAGTTAGTAGAAATGGCACAGCGGTGAAGTGGTGTAACTTTTTAATAAAAGGAATACATTTGCCGTCATGAAATGCATATGGGTGGCCATTAGTGAGTTTTGGTAAAGCAAATATAAGCCTAAGAGAACGTTAGTGTAAAAGAGGGAATTATCTGCCTGAGGGCGAGGCGGGATTCGATCCTTCAAGCGGAGGTTTACTAGTCTGTCACTTTGTTAGGGCAGCACCATGACATAGCTGTGCAATGTGTGAAATATCATTAGCAAACCTGTCCGTGGTTTTAAAGAAAACAGGCGAGTAAGCACAGAAGAGCTCCCGTTGAATCCATATGGCTTTGCAATATTGTAGCCGGTTAACAATTGAACGTGCAGACGGTACGTCGGGGAACGGCTGGTAGATATGGTGCAAAAGCAACAATTGAGATGTAGTAGACAATTATTAGTGAGGGTAAAAGCAGGTTAAAGAAACGCGTTCCTAGCTAGGCTTGAACCTACGACCCTGTGTTCCCAAGACTATAACCTTATCCACTAGACCACCGGCGGACTAGCTGGTTGTACTGAAAAAGTTGCAGAGTAAAACGATACGGGTATTTTGCGTGTTTATTAGTGAGGGTAAAAGCAGGTTAAAGTAACGCATTCCTAGCTGGGCTTGAACCTACGATCCTGTGTTCCCAAGACTGTAACCTTACCCACTAGGCCACCGACGGACTAGCTGTTTGTACTGGAAAAGTTTCAGAGTAAGAAGATATGGGTATTTTGCGTGTGTATGCGAGTTTTTCATTGGGTGGTGTACGTGAAGATTTGGCGGGTGTCGGTAAAATGTCCAATGGGCAGACATGTTATTAGTGGGATAGGCGGCAGGAAAAATAAGAATGAGAAGAAGAAGAAGAAGAAGAAGAAGAAGAAAGAGAAGAAGAAGAAGAAGGAGAAAACGCAAAATCCCCTTAGTTTGGGGCTTTATTGTGTGGACATGTGAAGTTGTTTATGAAATCTGTCTGTTGAAATGGGGTCAGAATGTACAGAATTTAATGTTTTTAAGGGCTGAGTGTCTGTGGCTGTTGTGGTTATTTCTGTGGGGAACCCTGAAAAGTGCCAAACTCTCGGTGCTGTATAGGTATGGGGCATGCCCCCGCCAAGGCGTAACTTGGCGGGATGGCATACCTGCCATCCCAATAATAATAATAATAATAATAATAAATAATCCGTAATCAACCATTGGGAATTCCCGTGTTGTCTTGTCATTCACGTCAAAACATTTATAGGATCAGATTTAGTAAAATCAGCTAATCATCAAAAAGATAGCGTAACAGTTTAATCTTGAAGGGATATGAACACCACAACGCCATGAACACCGGAAGCTTTGAAGTACAAGTGCAATAATGGCTTGCTGACAACTTCCTTTACAAAATAGGTTTATTTTCATCGGCAAGACCACTAAATAATCTGATTTTTAAAGCTCTGTGGATTATCTGATTTTTATTAACAAGCCCTTTTTGAAAGCACGGCGAACGAAGACATCGGAGAAGTCAAATATGCTGAGCAATGGTTGGTTAAAAACTACCTTCCAACACTCGAGCTAACAAACCGCTGCTCGGTGCATTCACTTCTACATCATTCAATTGGCTACGTCGTTCTGTGGTGTATTTTCAAATTTACCCCACCCCCTCCGCAAAATATGATAGCGAAACTAAGTTTGCCTTTTCCCCTGGTTCCAGTTTTTTGTTGTTGTTTGTTTTGTTTTTTTCTGCAAGGACAATACAAAAAAAAAAATCTTTGTATTTTTTTAGCTGCTTATAAAATATCAGGGAGGGAACTATGGACACACCCCCAGTAGCCTAATATAAGGATGAAATATAAATCAGAGCATGTATACCAGCATTTTAGAGCATATTTCTGTGTATAAACAGGCCATCGTGACGCGCGACAAGCCGAAAAAATAGAACAGAAGCGAAAAACTACGCTTCAGTTCGCTTGTGTCGCGCGAGCTTCGCAGCCGGTTCGCGACGCGTTCGCATCTGGTGGAGACGACGTCGCCCGCTGCCGTTGTAATAACAGTACTTCAACTACGCTTCAGTTACGCGCGTAATACGCGCGTAGTGCGCTCGCGGTCGATACGCGTGCGGTGGGTGCCCGGCTTTACGGTGGGTGCCCGGCGTAAGCAAGCCTTTGCGCGACACAAACGGAACCTGTGTAGACACGCGACGTGCCGCGCCGTGCTGCTTCGCCGTGCTGCTTACGCGCTGCGCTACGCGTGCGGTGGGTGCCCGGCGTTACATACAGATTTTATACGTAGAAAGCCCTATTTCTGCACGGTCCTGTGCTAAAAGCCTGGTATTAGTATGACCTTTCTCGATATTAACCAATGCTCAGATATTTTGTTTTTAACTTCACTTACCAGAAAAATCCGTTCTATAATCCAACAACGTTTTTCCGTAAAAGAAGAAAGCAAAGCGTGAACTTGAAATCGTAATCTTTTTCACCAGACTGATGCTCCTTCAAGAGGCTGGCATGGATGTGTCAGTGACTTCTGTCCACAGAAAATATCACAAACAGAACTAGAGAAAACTATGAAGGAACTATAAAAATAAATCCCTCGCAAGGAAAACAAAGCCTGAGGGGGGATAGCTAAACCAAAGCTACGAGGCGCAGGTATACTGCTCAACACCACGGTGTATACACCAGATTTATGCCTGTCTAACCAATAACTAAAATAAATAAAAACAAATTTTCTCTGACAGTTTGGCGTAGTCGGTTTAGTTTTTTGGTCTCTGGCACAAATTTTCCCTTGCATATGCTGAGGTCTGTACTTGTGGGAGTAGTTGCCTATTCATTAGAAAGGGAGGGGAATAACCGAGGGGGGGGGGGGGGGGGGGGGGGGGGAATCAAATAGATCACGTGATTTCTCAGAAAGTCTTGTTGCTAGTTTCAGTTTCAGAGAGGACCCGCGGTGAACGGGTGAATAGTTAAGCTTAACTTCCCTTAACTTTTCCCGTTCGTTCTCAACGGTAGTTCTTAACACTACGGATGTAATATATTTTCGGCCGCACGTTGATTTCGCGGCGGTTTTATCTGCTAAAACAATCTTTGCGTCTGACTTATCTGGGTCTGCAGAGGAGGGCTGGGACTGGGCCAGGCATGAGGATGGGTTCTCTGGTGCTGGTTCTGGGCCCAGACTGGATCTGTTGTCTGTGGTCCCCACCTGATATTCAGAATCTGCACCAGAGATTTTCAGAGACAGACCACAGTCACACTCACAGGTATAAGAGGTCCAAGGAAGTTTAGATCAAAACTGAAATTCTTTGTATATGATCCAGTTCCTTTGTACCTGGGGCAGGTGTGCCAGGTGTGATGTGCTCAGCAGGTGTCGTGTCTCTCTGCTGGTTCTCTGATTTCAACCAACTTGTCTGTGGTTCAACGTTTGTTTTCTGCTCATTCAAAGTTTTCTGTATATCAGACTTTAATTTACTCCCCTTGCATCCCCTTTTACCCACAATTTGGGAAATCTCATTTCATTTATAAGTGATTAATTACATCCTGATATTCTAACAAAAAAAATCGTTATGCACAAAAAAAAAAAAAACAATGAAAACTCCACACAGAATATTTTCAGCAGAATGACTATTTCTGCTGTTTCATCTGAAATAAGCAATAGTGAAATGACTGGATGCAATCTAATCAAATGGGAGAAAATTATTGCAATTTAGTGTACTACCCGCATCTGTCCTAACTGAAATACTGTTCCGTCCCGGATGGCCTGAAGGAACGACATTTTCGTCTCTGTTCTTAACTTTCCCCATTCATTCTCAATGGTAGTTTTTAACGTTACGAGTGTAATATAGTTTTGGCCACACGCTGTCGTGGCGCTGTTCCGTCCTGAATGAATGAATGACGCCGTATAAACAGTACAAATTCAAATGTTAAATGCTCGCGAGGCATTTTGCGGTTATTTTGGGGTACCTACCGGTAAGTCTTAATAATTTTATTACAAACAGGTTCCTATTTTATATTGATGTCATCGAGGTATTCTGTCATTATTTCAGCTAAAAGATCAGTAGTTTCATTTTTCCTATTTGACTTCATTATTGGTTTTCACGTCCCGTTTGTTGGCTTGTCCGTACATAATAACACTTCTAAGTGAGAATATTGCAGGTAAATGGGACATGTGTACATGTGCACGTTTGTGTCTTAATATATCAGCTATTATTAACATGGCCCTGCAATCATATTAGGGTTTAGTTTACAATATGTTTAATTTCCCCCTCACTATATTATTGCTGGTATCATCATCATTAGTAGTATTGCCCCCTTTACATGTGCCTTGTGTAACACGTCACGGTCTAGACATAATTAAAAAAAAAAATATTACTCTTATTACACTATTGCTGTCAAGGCAATAAGTAGTGCCATCTCTAATTGTTCATTGTCAGTACTGTCATTCAGCCATTTTAACAAACGCTTTGCTATCTATATGTTTCTATACTTACTATTATTATTATTATTAGTCAGATTAACTATTCAATATAGTACAGGACACAGTACAAATATTGCTGCCTCCACCTTCAGACAATATAGAATTTGTGTAATGCAATTCATATTAACTACCCCCTCCCACCTTATCCCCTGGATTGACAGCACACAAAAAAGGGAGATCAGTGGAAAATCATTATAATAACAATAATAATTTTCATGTTGAGAATTTGAAAATACTGGGTGATAGAGCTACACAAGGTTGTGTATCAAAATGGCAAAATATAAGGTCAAGGGCATAAAGAACCTACCATTTATACAGCATTATGATGTACATTTCCCATGAAAATATAAACCCTCTCAAAATTTTACTGTCCAGGTCTCTGTTTTAGAGTTAAGGTTATTTCATTATGGCGAGAATTCATCAACTGTAGAGATCCACCTTGGCCTACCAGGCCCTTTATGATTACTGAGCTCACCAGTGCTCTCGTTCTTAATGACGTTCCAAGCGGTTGACTTTGGTAAGCTTAAGGATTGGCCTATGTCTCTGACTGTTTTTTTCATATATCCCAGCCTCATAATGGCTTCCTTCCATTGGCATACCTTATAATTGTACTGAAGAAGCAATTGAACACACCTGACTAATCAGAAGCACATGTGAAACCATTTGTCCTGAACATATGACACCCTGAAAACATGTATGTACATCCCCAATTCTAAAAAAGTCAGGACGGTAAATAAAATGCAAATAAAAACAGAAAGCAGTAATTTGTAAATGTGCTTTGGCTTGAAAAATATTGCCCATATTTAATAAGAGTTATTAAAATAAATGGTAATGTTACACAGTGGTAAACACTCGACTGTCCCAACTTTTTTGGAGTGTGTTGCAGTCAACAGATTTGAAATGAGTGTATATTTTCAAAAAACAATTAAATTCTCAAGGTAAAACATCAAATAATGTGCTGTTGTAGTGTTTTAAATATGGTACAGGGTAAATAAAATTTACACTATTTACATTATCACTCCCTTTTGTTTTTATTAGCATTTTCCATACTGCCCCAACTTTTTTGGAATTGGGGTTGTATGTATGTATAGATAGTGCTGTTATTTCTACAGGGTGAAACCAAAATACATTAGAGTAGCCTTTCATAAAAGCTGAGCGCTGATAGCTGCACTTTAACCACATATGATCTGTTTGAATACAAATCTAAAATTATGAAGTACAGCAGCAAGTAAAGAAAATATGGCTTTGTCCCTAACATTATGGAGCTCACTGTATATAAAAATATAATTTGTGCTTCAGAAGTGGCCCATGAAGTACTTGTTTAAAGCAGACCAATGCCAGTACTCCGCTTAACACCCAAGCTCCGAGGAGCTTCAGGAGACCCAGCAGCTGTGGCAGCATGTGACTGCAGGGAGTCTGACTGCATGTGTGCCAGTTGTCACCTTGCAGCCTTGGTAAATCCACCTGCTCCAGTCCCAGCCCCAATCCCATTTTATGCTTGTGCATATCAACCCTGCTAATACTGTTATGAACAAAAATACAAATATAGCTGTACATTTACACTTGGCTGTTGTTGTGTTTATATGTTTATTAAGAATTGTAATATGTAATGTTGTAATCTTATTTGTACTGTTGCAATAATTGATCTGATGTAAATACTTTGATAACTTTATATGTATTGATTTGGCAGAAAAGATTTCCTGATCCTCTCCATAATAAAATGGAGGTGGAGAACAAATATCATGTTAATATCAAACCTAAAAAAGAAGAAGCCATATCTGAGACACTTCTGTGAAAAACAAATCAATTATAAACAATTATTTATTTGCCCATGGGTGGATTCGTACCATAATTTCCATGTCACACGTTACACCTATACATGGCTGGCCCCCGCGGTGAACGGGTGAATAGTTAAGCTTAACTTCCCTTAACTTTTCCCGTTCGTTCTCAACGGTAGTTCTTAACACTACGGATGTAATATATTTTCGGCCGCACGTTGATTTCGCGGCGGTTTTATCTGCTAAAACAATCTTTGCGTCTGACTTATCTGGGTCTGCAGAGGAGGGCTGGGACTGGGCCAGGCATGAGGATGGGTTCTCTGGTGCTGGTTCTGGGCCCAGACTGGATCTGTTGTCTGTGGTCCCCACCTGATATTCAGAATCTGCACCAGAGATTTTCAGAGACAGACCACAGTCACACTCACAGGTATAAGAGGTCCAAGGAAGTTTAGATCAAAACTGAAATTCTTTGTATATGATCCAGTTCCTTTGTACCTGGGGCAGGTGTGCCAGGTGTGATGTGCTCAGCAGGTGTCGTGTCTCTCTGCTGGTTCTCTGATTTCAACCAACTTGTCTGTGGTTCAACGTTTGTTTTCTGCTCATTCAAAGTTTTCTGTATATCAGACTTTAATTTACTCCCCTTGCATCCCCTTTTACCCACAATTTGGGAAATCTCATTTCATTTATAAGTGATTAATTACATCCTGATATTCTAACAAAAAAAATCGTTATGCACAAAAAAAAAAAAAACAATGAAAACTCCACACAGAATATTTTCAGCAGAATGACTATTTCTGCTGTTTCATCTGAAATAAGCAATAGTGAAATGACTGGATGCAATCTAATCAAATGGGAGAAAATTATTGCAATTTAGTGTACTACCCGCATCTGTCCTAACTGAAATACTGTTCCGTCCCGGATGGCCTGAAGGAACGACATTTTCGTCTCTGTCCTTAACTTTCCCCATTCATTCTCAATGGTAGTTTTTAACGTTACGAGTGTAATATAGTTTTGGCCACACGCTGTCGTGGCGCTGTTCCGTCCTGAATGAATGAATGACGCCGTATAAACAGTACAAATTCAAATGTTAAATGCTCGCGAGGCATTTTGCGGTTATTTTGGGGTACCTACCGGTAAGTCTTAATAATTTTATTACAAACAGGTTCCTATTTTATATTGATGTCATCGAGGTATTCTGTCATTATTTCAGCTAAAAGATCAGTAGTTTCATTTTTCCTATTTGACTTCATTATTGGTTTTCACGTCCCGTTTGTTGGCTTGTCCGTACATAATAACACTTCTAAGTGAGAATATTGCAGGTAAATGGGACATGTGTACATGTGCACGTTTGTGTCTTAATATATCAGCTATTATTAACATGGCCCTGCAATCATATTAGGGTTTAGTTTACAATATGTTTAATTTCCCCCTCACTATATTATTGCTGGTATCATCATCATTAGTAGTATTGCCCCCTTTACATGTGCCTTGTGTAACACGTCACGGTCTAGACATAATTAAAAAAAAAAATATTACTCTTATTACACTATTGCTGTCAAGGCAATAAGTAGTGCCATCTCTAATTGTTCATTGTCAGTACTGTCATTCAGCCATTTTAACAAACGCTTTGCTATCTATATGTTTCTATACTTACTATTATTATTATTATTAGTCAGATTAACTATTCAATATAGTACAGGACACAGTACAAATATTGCTGCCTCCACCTTCAGACAATATAGAATTTGTGTAATGCAATTCATATTAACTACCCCCTCCCACCTTATCCCCTGGATTGACAGCACACAAAAAAGGGAGATCAGTGGAAAATCATTATAATAACAATAATAATTTTCATGTTGAGAATTTGAAAATACTGGGTGATAGAGCTACACAAGGTTGTGTATCAAAATGGCAAAATATAAGGTCAAGGGCATAAAGAACCTACCATTTATACAGCATTATGATGTACATTTCCCATGAAAATATAAACCCTCTCAAAATTTTACTGTCCAGGTCTCTGTTTTAGAGTTAAGGTTATTTCATTATGGCGAGAATTCATCAACTGTAGAGATCCACCTTGGCCTACCAGGCCCTTTATGATTACTGAGCTCACCAGTGCTCTCGTTCTTAATGACGTTCCAAGCGGTTGACTTTGGTAAGCTTAAGGATTGGCCTATGTCTCTGACTGTTTTTTTCATATATCCCAGCCTCATAATGGCTTCCTTCCATTGGCATACCTTATAATTGTACTGAAGAAGCAATTGAACACACCTGACTAATCAGAAGCACATGTGAAACCATTTGTCCTGAACATATGACACCCTGAAAACATGTATGTACATCCCCAATTCTAAAAAAGTCAGGACGGTAAATAAAATGCAAATAAAAACAGAAAGCAGTAATTTGTAAATGTGCTTTGGCTTGAAAAATATTGCCCATATTTAATAAGAGTTATTAAAATAAATGGTAATGTTACACAGTGGTAAACACTCGACTGTCCCAACTTTTTTGGAGTGTGTTGCAGTCAACAGATTTGAAATGAGTGTATATTTTCAAAAAACAATTAAATTCTCAAGGTAAAACATCAAATAATGTGCTGTTGTAGTGTTTTAAATATGGTACAGGGTAAATAAAATTTACACTATTTACATTATCACTCCCTTTTGTTTTTATTAGCATTTTCCATACTGCCCCAACTTTTTTGGAATTGGGGTTGTATGTATGTATAGATAGTGCTGTTATTTCTACAGGGTGAAACCAAAATACATTAGAGTAGCCTTTCATAAAAGCTGAGCGCTGATAGCTGCACTTTAACCACATATGATCTGTTTGAATACAAATCTAAAATTATGAAGTACAGCAGCAAGTAAAGAAAATATGGCTTTGTCCCTAACATTATGGAGCTCACTGTATATAAAAATATAATTTGTGCTTCAGAAGTGGCCCATGAAGTACTTGTTTAAAGCAGACCAATGCCAGTACTCCGCTTAACACCCAAGCTCCGAGGAGCTTCAGGAGACCCAGCAGCTGTGGCAGCATGTGACTGCAGGGAGTCTGACTGCATGTGTGCCAGTTGTCACCTTGCAGCCTTGGTAAATCCACCTGCTCCAGTCCCAGCCCCAATCCCATTTTATGCTTGTGCATATCAACCCTGCTAATACTGTTATGAACAAAAATACAAATATAGCTGTACATTTACACTTGGCTGTTGTTGTGTTTATATGTTTATTAAGAATTGTAATATGTAATGTTGTAATCTTATTTGTACTGTTGCAATAATTGATCTGATGTAAATACTTTGATAACTTTATATGTATTGATTTGGCAGAAAAGATTTCCTGATCCTCTCCATAATAAAATGGAGGTGGAGAACAAATATCATGTTAATATCAAACCTAAAAAAGAAGAAGCCATATCTGAGACACTTCTGTGAAAAACAAATCAATTATAAACAATTATTTATTTGCCCATGGGTGGATTCGTACCATAATTTCCATGTCACACGTTACACCTATACATGGCTGGCCCCCGCGTGGGAGGAGCGTGTGCTTCACCTTTAACTGTGGAAATAACAGTTTTTGTATTTGACTCAATTCTTAATATATTACTGGAGGTATATTAATTATTTTTTTTACTACAAACAACCTACACCCCTTGGCTATGATTACACACCACAATGAAATCTCTGGGACATACGATTCATTAGCAATCTGACTGAAAGTACCAAGAGTGAGATGTTACATTTAACCCCGAGGTTGGTAAAGTGGTCCCACATCGGGTTTCATTGAGCTACGGTGAACATTCTTCATAAGGAGGAGGCCTGAGATTTACAGTGTTCAATGTCATTTAAAAAATTTTAAGTAAAAAAAAATCAATACAACCAGATGCCAGTAAATTATATCAGATGTTTTCTTTTAACAAAACCGCCAGGGGTCTGTTGAGCCTGAATGAACTGATTTAAACAGGGTTTTAAATGGAGGGTGTGAAGGCATGTGGGCGGCAGTGTTGTATAATGGGTAAGGAACTGGCCTTGTAACCTAAAGATCACAGGTTCCATTCCCGGGGAGGAACCGGCCGTTGTACCCTTGAGTAAGGTGCTTAACCTGCATTGCTTCAGTATATATCCAGCTGTATAAATGGTTGCAATATAAATGATATGGAAAAAGTTGTGTAAGTAACTTATTGGATGGCGCTTTATCCCACAGTAAAACAATGATCCCAAAAATACTGCTAAAGCAACAAGGGAGTTTTTCAAAGCCAAAAACTGGTAAATTCTTGATTGGCCGAGTAATTCACTCAATCTGAATCGAATTGAACATGAGTTTCATATGCTGAAGAGGAAATTTACGGCAACTAGTCCCTGAAACAAGCAGGAGATGAAGATGGCTGCAGTCCAGGCCTAGCAATACACAAGAAGATACTCAAAATGTTATAGGTTGGGGATGGAAGGGGGTAATAATGCCATCTTAGGAGGTGGGTCTTCAGTCTGCATTTTAGATTATTTGGTTTATTATTTAGATTAATTTGTGTTTAATGCTTTGAATGTCATTCAGGGCTGTAGCGGATACATTTTTCTAAAAGGATGTTCAAAGATTCTGTGCGAAGGAATGGTCAAAGGACCCCCCCAGTATGTTCACTAATCTCATAAAACACTGTAAGACTATAAAACGTGAAAAATGTTTTAGCACACGCAAAACCAGTAACACAACCAATGACTGGACATGGTATTTGTTTTGCACCTATCATGGTCGTGTTATTAACTTTGCGTGCGCTAAAAGGTTTTGCACGTGGTAAAGGTTTTAATAAATCAGGCTCTTAACGTCTTTTGTCCTCAGAGGTTGGACGCGCTTCTTCCATTTGTATATTTAACTGAATGTCTTTATGTTAAAATGTGTTCAACGCTGTGTTAATTCATGGTCAGTCCTTTACACGTGGTACCAGATGTCCCAAAACGAAGGCTACATGCTTTAAGTTGTATTTAATGGGCTACCTCCACCAACACTGTTTTTAAGGACACAATTTGCGAGCCGTGGCAGACCAGACATGATGTACATGCCTGAGTCACATTCTACAAGAGCACATTGAGATTTCTAAAATACCACACAATTTGCATATTAGCATCGTTCGCTAGTATGTTACCATAATATTTGAAAAACTCACTAGCCGACTAACTGGACAACTAACATTCCAGGGCGTAGTGACACATTAACAGCTTCAGCTGCCAATCAAGGCGAGACTTGACCATGTCTCCTTTGACTGAAGACGTGTTTCTTTATCTTTAGCCTTTGATAATGAAAAGTGCTCACCAGTGCTGATCTGTAATATAGATGCGTGTGCTCTTTCTTTGTCTTCAGACACAGTGAACCCTATGTGGAAGTGATGAAGTGCAAAATTATAGAAGAAATCTATCTGAAATAATCAGAGGTAATGTTGATTAATAACTAGTTTACCATTATACATTATGCTGTGACCCTGAGACATCCCTGCCTGCCCTCCCCTCTGTGTGATACCATTTGTTCACTTTACTGTATGAAAGGGAGTTGTGCTCTTTTCTCCAGGGAGGGCTTTACATCTGTAAGGTACAGTTTTGAGTGTTCCTCCCACTGCTGAAGATTGGTGAAGCCACAAATGCCACAAGTTATAATTTGCAAACAGCAACTGGAAGACCAGGCCATAGGCCTACCAGGTGGAAGGGTCAAACGTACAAACAGATTACCCCCCTGGAATACTAGGCTATGGACAATTCCCGGTGAAGGGGTCGACAGGGCAGGGCAAGGCTGGACACTGATGGAAATAAACCTGGTTGCAATGCATCAACAGTGCCACAGCACAAGAAATGTGCATGAATGAAGAACTGAATGTGAAAGAGGGATAAGAGTGAAAGAAATGTATATGAACGTGGAACTGAATGTGAAAGAGGCAGTGATTAGGTACATGTATAAGAATAAATGTGGGAATGTGGTTGTAGCAGGCTGAGTGCCACCGCTCGGTTAAGAGACGAGAGAGACGAGAGTTATTTCAGGACGCGAATGCGTCTTTTTATTTCACAGCCGCCACGCGGCTTTCGGTTTCATACCAAACACAATGGTTGTTGCTGACTCTCTGGTCAGCACTTCCTCCGTCTCCAGTCAGTCCCCCTTCTGCCTCCGTAGATCGCCTTTTAAGCGTCCAGGCTCACTGTCGAGGTAATCAGCACATTGTCAATTAATCAAACAATTAAACATCGGTGCTGATTAGTAATCCCCAACAGCTGTGGCGCAGAGTTCCGAGAACCGCCCCGCCCACTCTCTCTCTGCAGCCAACGCAAAACCATGCCCACCCTACCACATACCCCCACCGCCCGACTTAGGTCGGGGAGTCATCCGGCCGATGACCGACCCCCCCCCCCCCCCCCCTTCGGGGCGAGAGAGGAAGTCCGCCACCACCATCTGTGCCCCCGGCCTATGAACCACCTTGAAATTAAAGGGCTGTAGAGCCAGATACCAACGGGTGATTCGCGGGTTGGTATCCTTCATGCGGTGGAGCCATTGGAGGGGAGCGTGGTCCGAACAGAGGGTGAATGGGCGACCCAGAAGGTAGTAGCGCAGGGACTCGACCGCCCACCGGATGGTGAGGCAATCCTTTTCTACCGTGCTGTACCTCGCCTCCCGCTGGGCTAGTTTGCGGCTGAGGTACAGCACCGGGCGATCGACTCCCTCCACCTGCTGGGTCAAAACAGCCCCCAGCCCTCTGTCCAACGCATCGGTCTGCAGGATAAAAGAAAGAGAGAAATTAGGGGTGAACAAGAGTGGCTCCCCGCAGAGGGCTTCCTTTACCCTCTCAAACGCTCGCTGGCACGGCTCCGTCCACTGGACCGGATCTGAGGCACCTTTGCGAGTTAAATCAGTCAAGGGGCTGGTCAGCTGTGAGAACGCCGGAATAAACCGCCTATAGTAGCCGGCCAACCCCAAGAACCTCCTCACCTCTTTTTTTGTCTTGGGTCGTGGACAGGTTGCAATCGCCGTGGTTTTATCCACTAGAGGTTGCACCTGTCCACTTCCCATGTGGTACCCCAAATACCGTACCTCCGCTCGGCCAATCGCACACTTCTTTGGGTTAGCCGTGAGCCCCGCCTGCCTCAAGGACTCAAGCACCGCCCCCACATGCTGCACATGCTGCGCCCAGCTGCTACTGTGGATGACAACGTCATCCAGATAGGCAGCAGCATACGCAGCATGCGGACGCAGCAGCCGATCCATCAGGCGCTGGAAGGTGGCTGGGGCCCCGAACAACCCAAACGGAAGTGTTCGGAATTGGTACAAAGCGTCCGGAGCGGAGAAAGTCGATTTCTCTTTGGACTTTGCAGAGAAGGGAATCTGCCAATAGCCCTTAGTCAGATCCAGTGTCGAGAAAAAACGAGCCGTGCCCAGCCGATCCAGGAGTTCTTCGACCCTAGGCATAGGATAGGCATCAAAATGTGACACAGCATTCACTTTCCTATAGTCCACACAGAACCGAATAGAGCCATCCGGCTTACTTACCAGCATGATGGGGTTAAATCTGTTTCGCTCCCTCTCTATCAGCACGCTCCACCTGATAGTCAACCTCCCCAACTCGCCGTGTGACCACGAAGGGCCCTTGCCACTTGGCGAGTAATTTTGTACTGGAGGTTGGAAGTAATACCAGGACTTTATCTCCCGGCAAGAATTTTTTTAGTTTCGTCCCTCTATTGTAGTGCCTCTGCTGACGTTCCTGAGCCTCGAGCAAATTCTCCCGTGACAACCAACCCAGTGTATGGAGTTTTGCTTGCAGGTCCATGACGTATTGCACCTCATTTTTGCTGGGGCTTGGACCGTCCTCCCAGCTTTCTTTAACTAGGTCCAATATTCCCCAAGGTTTTCTATCGAATAATAGCTCAATGGGAGAAAATCACGTGGAGGCTTGGGGAACCTCCCGCACTGCAAATAATAGAGGGACTAACCATTTATCCCAATTTCGGCTATCGTCATGAATGAACTTTCGAATCATGGACTTCAGAGTTCTATTAAACCGCTCCACAAGCCCATCTGTTTGGGGATGGTATACACTGGTTCGAATAGAGCGAACGCCCAATAATCCGTATAGCTCATTTAGTGTACGTGACATAAACGAAGTGCCCTGGTCAGTCAGAATCTCTTTCGGGATTCCGATGCGGGAGATAATTTGAAACAGAGCTTGTGCAACACTCTTAGCTGAAATATTGCGCAACGGCACTGCTTCGGGATACCGGGTCGCATAATCCACCAAGACCAACACGAAACGGTATCCCTGGGTGCTCCGTTCAAATGGCCCGATGAGGCCCATAGCGATTCTATCAAAGGGAACCTCTATTGAGGGTAGTGGGCGCAAAGGCGCTTTTGGGGTGGCCGGGGTGTTCACTAATTGACATTCGGGACAGGACGCACACCACCGACGTACGTCCGCCCAAATGCCCGGCCAGTAAAACCGAGCCATTATTCGATGTAATGACTTATCATACCCTAAGTGTCCCGCCATGGGGTTGTAATGAGCCGCCTGGAAAACCATTTCCCGGCGGTTTTTTGGTACCAACAACTGGGCCGTTTCTTCACTGGTCTGAGCGTCATGACACACTCGATACAACATGTCCCTAATAATAGAAAAATAAGGGTGTGAGAGTACAGCATCAGGGTGCACCTGCTGACCATCAATGCGCATCACTTGGTCATAGGCAAAGCGTAAGGTGTCGTCCCGAGACTGCTCGAGTGGGAAATCCTCCGCGGATTGGAACACAGGACCCCGGGGAGTCTCAACCTGAGGCTCGCCTGGGTCTCTCCCCGCCCCGGCCGTGTCGGACGGCCCTGCGTCACCACCGTCAACAGCACAGACGTCACACGTCCCTATCGGTCGTGATCGCACCCCCAGCATGTTTCTAGAAATCTCCCTAAATCCCGCCCAATCAGTACCCAAGATTAGGGGATGCGCAAGCCGGGAGCTAACCGCAGCCTTCACGATATGCGTTTTTCCCTGGTAACAAATTTCCATGGGTACTACCGGATACTTGTGCACATCTCCATGCACACACCGAATGGAAACCCAGGGTGCCTTTACCAATGCCTCGGTTCGAACCAGGTTTTGCTGGATCAGGGACTGCATAGCCCCCGAATCCAACAGCGCCCGGTGTTCACTCCCTTGCACCCTTACCGGGATGCAGTACGCTCCCACCTGATCGGGAGCGGAAGTGGGCAGCCCGACCACCTGGACCACCTGCCCCACTTCCATAAGTGGACAGTCGCGGTGCAGATGACACGGCTGTCCGCACCGCCAACACCCCGGTCTGAGCGTCTGAGGATCCCTCTGCGAGCCGGACCCCCCCCGCCACTGAGCCTGGACCTGGAGAGGGAGTCGGAAAAGAGGGGGGATTCGTTTGAGGGAAGGGAGGGGGCAGAGCCCTGGGGACAGGGGAGGGGCCAGTATGAGGAGGGGGTCTCCTCCTGGGCGCCGGTTCCAGCCGTGCTTGCTACTGGGAGCTGGGGTATAGCGCTAGGTGGTCCTCAGCCAGAGTGACCGCCCCCTCTAGGTTGGTCGGGCGATGGCACCGCACCCAATTGACCGTTCCCTCCGGCAAACTGTCCAGGAACTGCTCCAGGATGACCTGCTCTACCACGCCCCCGGCGGACCGGATCTCTGGTTGCAGCCAACGCCGGGCCATATGAGTTAGCCTTTGAGCGTACGCGAAGGGATGGTCATCCGCCACCAGGTTTGCCGTCCGGAACCGGCGCCTGTAATCCTCCGGGCTGCAGCCCAGTCGGTCCAGAATCGCCCTCTTCACTGTCTTGTAGTCCGCCCAGGCTCCGGGCGGAAGCCCATGCGCCGCCTGTTGGGCTTCCCCAGTTAAGAGGGGCAGGAGGTGTACTACCCACTCCTCGTGGGGCCACTGGCACGCCTCCGCTGCCACCTCAAAACTCTCCACGAATGCCTGTATGTCGTCTTCTGCGGTCATTTTGGGGAGGTGGATCCGGAGAGGGGATCGGGACGGCGGGTCCCAGGAGCTTGTTTCCCTGGCGGCAGCCAGCTGTCGCAGCGCCTGTGTCTGGAGGGAGGCTTGTGCACGCAGAGCCTCCATCTGCTCTGCGTGTACGGCCGCCTGCCGCTCCTGCATTTGGGCCATTCCCTCCAGCATCCACGCCAGCGCTACGAGAGGCTGCGCCGTCTCGCTCCGGTTCAGGTTCGGATCCATTTCTGATCTACCCTCTCTCTCTGTTTCGCTGTCTCGCTTCCTGCCGTCCCCCGCACGGGCCACCACTGTAGCAGGCTGAGTGCCACCGCTCGGTTAAGAGACGAGAGAGACGAGAGTTATTTCAGGACGCGAATGCGTCTTTTTATTTCACAGCCGCCACGCGGCTTTCAGTTTCATACCAAACACAATGGTTGTTGCTGACTCTCTGGTCAGCACTTCCTCCGTCTCCAGTCAGTCCCCCTTCTGCCTCCGTAGATCGCCTTTTAAGCGTCCAGGCTCACTGTCGAGGTAATCAGCACATTGTCAATTAATCAAACAATTAAACATCGGTGCTGATTAGTAATCCCCAACAGCTGTGGCGCAGAGTTCCGAGAGCTGCCCCGCCCACTCTCTCAATGCAGCCAACGCAAAACCACGCCCACCCTACCACAGGGGTTTGATAGATTCCAGATTTCAAGGAAGCTCTAAATGCTGAGTATGGTAACAAGTCTCAAGATTGAGTTTCTGAGATTCCTAGTCTTAAAAGGAACCTCTGAGTACCAAGCCAGGTAAGATGTTTCAGGATATGAGTTTCTAATAATGGATTTCAAGTCTCAAAGGGACCTCTGAGTACTAAGCCAGACATAGAAATATAAAAATAAAATCCCTCACAAGGATAACAAATCCTGAGGGGGGATAGCTAAACCAAAGCTACGAGGCGCAGGTATACTGCTCAACACCACGGTGTATACATCAGATTTGTGGAATATAAAATAGAATCAAATTATTCACCATCCTTTATATGTATTGGATGTTGGTAGTGGCTTAGTCACACATTTTTAATAGTGATAGTCAATGTTTGTACCATGTAAGTAACTGAAGAGAACTGCAGTGATTGAAAATCTGTAGAACCCAGTAAATCTCACAGTTAAAAAATGAACTTGTTTTCACAGGTGCCATCATGGTAGGTGTCTCTCAGATGGAGTTTGAGAATGCCAAATGGGCAATACGGAAATGCGAGGAAGAAGTGAAAAAATGTGAAAGAGAAGTTAATAAGTATTGTGATACGTTAAAAGAAAAAGAGAGGCAAAGTATGCAAAAGAAGGATGAGATAGCAGAGTGTAAGAGGAACATAGAGCAGATCGAGCGGAGCCTGGCGCAGGTTTCCGAGCAGCGGAACAGCACCACCCACGCGCAGGAGAAACTTAGGAGAGCTGTTCACTTGTTAGGTACACTGGCTGGAAGAGCTAAGGTGGTGAAGACCCAAACTGAACAAGTCGTCTGTCTGCCACCTGTCATGAACATACTGGGAGAGATCATTGAACTCATGCTTCAAATACTCAAAAACAGAAAATATGAGATCCTCAGTGATCCAGAAGTCAGTGCTGAAATCCAAAGCCTGCAGGACATCTACAAGAATGTGTCAGCCTTTAAGGACCAGCAGGCATTGAAAGAAATTCAGTTTTATTGATGGGGATTTAAACCATTCCAATATATATATCAGATAAAATAGTAGAAAAATGTTGCTGACATATATACATAATTACAAATTAGCCTTTTGCTTCACACACAATATATACGTTAATTATTTTAAGGTAATGATAAATTAATCCTACATCAATATGTGAACTCGATATGGGCCATGTTACTCTAATCAATGTATGCATTAATGTGAAGATGTCACTTCTGTAGAGAGAAAACTGCTATCATTGTGAGAGCAAACAAGGCAGCAACCTGCTGCAAGAATTTCGCGTGACAATACAAAAATTATTCTCTAAGAAATTAAGACAAGAAATTACAATTCCTTCTGTCATCGCCTGGACTACTCACCTAATTCCAGTGAACTGGAGAATTCGGAAGATTTCATAGACCAATATTATGAAAGATTTTACTCACACAAACAACCAAAGCTGTGCGTTTCAGTTTTCTTTGTCAGAGTACACGACGAGGAAAGTGAAGTGTCAATGAAAAGCAAAAGGAGCTGGTCAGCTGAGAAAGCTGGCCAGCTAGGAGCGGCAAGCTGAAAAGCTGTCACTCCGTTTTACTTTTTGTTGTCTTTGTTATTTTCATTTGTTGTTTTAGTTTATTGTTTTTGCCCGGAACCATTGAGGGGTAAGGGTGAAAGTGTTCATTTATTTGATTTCGTATTTGTATGGGTGCTCTCTCCCTCCCCCCCCCCCCCCCTCTCCCTTCCAGGGGCGTCACACCGGCGTGTGGCAAACCTCTTCTTGTTTGCCTGCTAAAGAAGTGTTTTCTTTGACACTTTGCCTATAAGGCCAACATCCCAGAGTCATCTCTTCACTGTTGCAGATGAAACTGATGTTCGGTGAGTACTGTTCAATGAATCTGTCAGCAGAAGACCTATGAGGGGTCTGTTTCTCAAACTAGAGACTGATGTACTTGTCCTCGTGTGCAGTTGTGCATCTGGGCCTTTCACTTCTATTTCGGTCCTGGTTATTCATAGCACTCACACTGACACCCCAGCCCAGTGACTCCCCCAGCCTCCCCCAGCCCAGTGTCTCCCCCAGCCTCCCCCAGCCCAGTGTCTCCCCCAGCCCAGTGTCTCTCCCAGCCCAGTGACTCCCCCAGCCCCCCCCAGCCCAGTGCCTCCCCCAGCCCAGTGTCTCCCCCAGCCCAGTGTCTCCCCCAGCCCAGTGTCTCTCCCAGCCCAGTGTCTCCCCGAGCCCAGTGACTCCCCTAGCCCAGTGTCTCTCCCAGCCCAGTGTCTCCCCCAGCCCAGTGACTCCCCCAGCCCAGTGTCTCTCCTAGCTCAGTGACTCTCCCAGCCCAGTGACTCTCCCAGCCCAGTGTCTCCCCCAGCCCAGTGACTCTCCCAGCCCAGTGTCTCCCCCAGCCCAGTGACTCCCCCAGCCTCCCCCAGCCCAGTGTCTCCCCCAGCCTCCCTCAGCCCAGTGCCTCCCCCAGCCTCCCCCAGCCCAGTGACTCCCCCAGCCCAGTGTCTCTCCTAGCTCAGTGACTCTCCTAGCTCAGTGACTCTCCCAGCCCAGTGTCTCCCCCAGCCCAGTGACTCCCCCAGCCCAGTGCCCCCTCCAGCCCAGTGTCTCCCCCAGCCTCCCCCTGCTCAGTCTTCTCTGGGATCTGCTGAGCCAGATGGACTGTTTGCTCACCATGTTAGAGCATGCGCTGGAGCAGAGAGCACAGCAGTCTCATGGTGGCATGGACTGTCAGCTCTGCAGAGGTCAGAGGAGCAAAGTGAAGTCTTCTGTGCCCTGTGGGGTACGTGGGGATGCTGGACACTCTACCCTACCATGGCAATGTGTGGTGTGTCCAGCAGCTGGTGGGAGAAGCCCTTCTGCTCCAGCTGCGACCGGCGCTTCAGTGACACGGGCACCATGCGGAAGCACACCCAGGGGCACTGGAACCTGAGGCTGCCCGTCTGCCCGCAGTGCAGCAGGACTTTCTCTGAGCGCGTCAACCTGGTGCCACCAGAAGATCCACCATCACCAAGATCCAGATAAACAGACTCTTAAATTGTGTTCACATGAATGAGTGAGTTCGAAAGCAGTGAAAACACCTTTTGAAGAACAAAAAAAAATCTAACAAAAAAGACAAATCATTCCTGTATATTTTAGTGTTGAGAACATTTGATTAACTGTTTTTCCCATGGGTATGCTTTGACATCCTTGGCTCTGTACGGGAATGTATCCATCTTGCTTGTGTAATGCTAACTTCTGTGATGTTTTTGCATATAGTTTGAAAATTGATGCCAAAAGGCAGGCGGTTGTGGAGGAATATGCTGTTTAATCATTGTTTTACATTATATATCCTAACATATTAGTAATTTGAAATGTATTCTTTTAACAGTTTTCATGTATAATGCCTAACTCCCATATTCTTATCTTTGCATGAGAAGACAACATGCTCTCCATTAAAGTGTATAAATATCAAGCATGGGATAATGACGTGCTTTGCAATTCTGTAAAGATTCAGGATGATTCCATAAACAGGAGATGTGCTCCCTCTCTCCTACTTTCTCTTTCTCCATGCTGAGGATTAATTGTGCACCGGTGTCTTATCTTAGGCTTGGAGGATTAATTGTGTCTTCTCTTAGGCTTGCTAGACATACTGAAATGTCAAGGTTGCTATAAAAGAAGTATCTTCGTATGAATTTATGAAGAGAGGTTAAGTCTGAGAGATGTTTTTGTATGAGAAGTGTGCATGTGGTACGCAGCCAAGTACAGAACCTAAAGATAAGGTTCCCTATAAAAAGTCTGCATTTTCTTTGTTATGTTGAGTTCATTGCGGTATGCTGGGGATCCTCTGTCAGTCCGCACATACTGTCTCTGTGCTCCTGCAGACTCCGCAATAAAATGCTTCTGGACTGAACTTATCCTTGCTTTCAGTGTGTTTCAATCCAACATATCTAGAATTCACTAAACCCGACTGAACCTACTGAGGAAACAGGAATGAGGAGTTTTTGAGTGAGGTTTTCTTCCACACGGTCGCTATCAGGTGACACGGTTAAGGAATGAGGCAGAGGCTGAAGTTTGGTTGAATAGGATGGTTCCTTTGTATTGAATGGAAATTAATGAATTAGTGAAGATGTATATGTGAGTTATAGGAATTCGTCTCAATAGCGGTTTTGTTCTTGGACGCACAAAATGTTCAAGGAAAAGGAGAGAGCAACAAAGGAATTACAATATCAAGAGAGCTTTGCTTGGCTTCTTGTAGGATGTGTGTGCTTTCATATGTGCGAGTGTGTGTGTGTGCGCGCGTGTATGTGTGTGTGGGTGTGTGTGTGTGTGCGTGTGAGCATGTGTGTGTGCGTGTGTTTGTGTGTGCATGCGAGCGTGTGTGTGTACGTGTGCATGTGTGCGCGTGTGTGTGGACTGCAGTATCAGTTTAAATAGGGAAGGGAAGCGCACTGCATTCGCCATTGACTAATTGCCTGGAATGGAAGGCGTACGCCTCTGCACTCTGGTGGAGCTGGGGATGTTGCACACTGGGCACAGCTCCATGGATGGGCTGGTTTTACCCTTCACAGTGCTGAGGTTTGGCATCACGCTGTCTCTCCCATTATTATGAGCATTAAGCCTGCGCTGAGTGAGGAAGTGACATCACAGTCAGGAGTTTTAGAATGCTGTGGTTGGGGCAGAAGTAAGCTGTTGGTTGGTGCACGCTGGGTTTCTTGCATTCTCTGTTGTAATAGTGCATATTAAATGTGCTGGGTGGTAGATTTACTCCATTCTCTGTTGTAATAGTGCATATTAAATGTACTGGGTGGAAGATTTACTGTATTTTCTCTGAGTTCATTGTTTCTGGTTTCTTGTATATAGTGTAAATCTCTTCAGAAGAAACTGGAGCCATTGAGAGGAGATGATGTTCTATTTTAGGTTATTTTTTATTTTATTTTTTTTAAATGTGTGTTTCAACTGGATGAGTGGGCCTGTGATAGTCTGCTGCAGGTTAGCCTGAGCTCACCTGCCTTTTGCTCCGGCCTCACCTGGACAGGAGTCTCCTCTTTAGCTTCTGTGTGCTTCATCACCCTTTTCCTGTCCCCTGACTAAATGATTTATTCCCCAAGGGATAGACTGATTTTCCCTGCTCCCGTCAGGAGCTCTGGGTTTGACTGGAAACACTTTCCCTCCACTTTGTGAAGAGGCTGCTGGATATACAAGTATGAGTGATTATGCATTTGCTTTGTGGTTCTGAAATGTGAGAAGACAGTGGAATCTGCTGAACGTCTTGGAGCAGCCATTGACTAATTGCCTGGAATGGAAGGCGTACGCCTCTGCACTCTGGTGGAGCTGGGGATGTTGCACACTGGGCACAGCTCCATGGATGGGCTGGTTTTACCCTTCACAGTGCTGAGGTTTGGCATCACGCTGTCTCTCCCATTATTATGAGCATTAAGCCTGCGCTGAGTGAGGAAGTGACATCACAGTCAGGAGTTTTAGAATGCTGTGGTTGGGGCAGAAGTAAGCTGTTGGTTGGTGCACGCTGGGTTTCTTGCATTCTCTGTTGTAATAGTGCATATTAAATGTGCTGGGTGGTAGATTTACTCCATTCTCTGTTGTAATAGTGCATATTAAATGTACTGGGTGGAAGATTTACTGTATTTTCTCTGAGTTCATTGTTTCTGGTTTCTTGTATATAGTGTAAATCTCTTCAGAAGAAACTGGAGCCATTGAGAGGAGATGATGTTCTATTTTAGGTTATTTTTTATTTTATTTTTTTTAAATGTGTGTTTCAACTGGATGAGTGGGCCTGTGATAGTCTGCTGCAGGTTAGCCTGAGCTCACCTGCCTTTTGCTCCGGCCTCACCTGGACAGGAGTCTCCTCTTTAGCTTCTGTGTGCTTCATCACCCTTTTCCTGTCCCCTGACTAAATGATTTATTCCCCAAGGGATAGACTGATTTTCCCTGCTCCCGTCAGGAGCTCTGGGTTTGACTGGAAACACTTTCCCTCCACTTTGTGAAGAGGCTGCTGGATATACAAGTATGAGTGATTATGCATTTGCTTTGTTGTTCTGAAATGTGAGAAGACAGTGGAATCTGCTGAACGTCTTGGAGCAGCATTTGGTTTCCCCTCAGTTTGTTGGAGAAACAGTGTGGTGCATCCTGGGTAAATATCTGCTTTGATCTAATTTTTGGTCACTTTTTAAATGGCTGACTCAACTACCTCCTGCCCCCATAATGTGCTGAGTCCTGGTGTAGCAATACTCTGTCTCTGACTCCACCATGAGCACAGACTCCAGTTACTGAGTCCTGATGTAAATCCTGGTTGATTGTAAGACTAGAAGGTTCAAGCTTTCATTTTTATGCCCCTTTCATTGATAACGATGGAAAGGTTTTTGTTTTTCTTTTCGACAATACAGGTAATTACATTCGGCACAAGTGTAAATTGTGTTTCTTCAGCTGCCTGTGACAGAAGGTAAAGGCAGCAGTAATGATGTGATGTTAAATGGATTTATTGGCATCTAGTGGTAGAATGAAGATACTGTCATTGTCTTCAGGCAGCTCAGTTGTTCAGGCAGTGAAGAAAATAATGGACTGTTCATCAGGTTCAGATGAAATTAAACATTTATTTTGAATGTGATTATGCCATTTGTGCAAGTATTAAGTACTCAAACGTGGTGAAATACATCAATTTTACGAAGTGCAAAGAAGCAAAACAAATTTTGAATCCAGCTTTCTAAAAAAGAAAAATAAACAGTCATCATGAAAGCTATAGTGGTGCAGTCCTAGGTTTGAATCCCTGGGTCTTTCTGTGTGGAGTTTGCATGTCCTCCCACAGTCCAAAGACATGTCAGCAGGCTAACTGGAGACTCTAAATTTCCCATAGGGATGAGTGGATGGTGTGTGTGGCGACCTGTCCAGGGTGTATTCTTGCCTCTCACCCAATGCATGCTGGGATAGGCTCCAGCTGCCCTTGCGTCCCTGACCAGGATAAGCAGGTATAAATAATGGATGGATGGGTGGCATCTTTGGGCCTCAAAGGTCAATTTTCTTTTTTTCAGAAACAGTGAATTTCTATATTAAGGCTTATAAAGTGATAACAATCCGTTTAACATTGTAACAAGAAATCGTGTGTAACTATTTAGAGAATATGAATGGATGAAAGCTATGCTATTGTGTAAACAGATTATCAAGGCACTTAATAATGTATGACTTCAAACAGGCAAGCAAGCGGTGATGAAGAGCTGATAATATTACCAATAATACATGAAGGTTATGTGCTTTATTAATAGAAAAGACTTATTATAGGAAGCATAGAAAAAAACATAAAATGTAATTTGTATTTTCATTAAAAGTCTTCTTTTTGATATAGAGGTCACAAAATTAAACAAACTTAAAATATCTCAGCCTAGTTACCGTCCCTGATTATGCATCCAAGCAATGGAATAATGAACAAAGCTCAGCCGTGCTAACTCAGACAGTGTGTATAGATAAAAACTGCATAGGTTATGGTAGAGGTAATATCACCTTTTAGCATGTATGTGGTTTTATATGTATAATGACTGGTTGAGGGTATTACCTGTATCTGAGTATCAGAGACAGCTCAGTGAAGGCTGCAAAAATGCAGTTATGTATGCATCAGTGATTATCTCTTTCTTAACATCAGTGATGATTTAATTTAATGCTCCCTTTTTGAAATGTTTTTTTTTTTTTTAACCTATGGCCCTTACTTTCATAGGATTCAACTTGGTTGGGGCACTTTTTGCGATTAGCCATGATACGTGTGAGTAGGCTATTAATTAATGCCACTCAGAAAATACATTTTCAACCTGACTGATACAGGGACCATATAATCCATTTAATTTAATCTCCTTTTGTTTTCATCTGGAAGGATTCCTCCAGGCTTTTCATGGCTTGGTCTTGGGTTATATCTCTCCAAACGTGGGGAATGTCAGCTTGCTTAGCGTCATATTCTTTGGCAAACTGCTCATTAAACCCGCTGAAGACGTACTTCCAGTAGTCTGAGGCCTGGATGCTGGTGTTAGGCTGGATGCGCCAGTCAGTGTAAATGCTTTGATAGTCCTTGTATGGATGCCATTTCCCCTCCGTTTTTCTTGACCTGAACCTTGCCTCACTGGCAACACTGGTAGAGCAGATGTCACACACTAATTCACGGGAGTGAATCGCCTCAGGACGGTGAATGGAAGCAAAGTGCTCTGTGTGGTATTTTCCGCCTGCTTCACATGGGGTCTTGCAGAAGGGACACTGCTTCCCACAGCCAAACACCCTGTTAAACAGCTCCTTCTGTGGCTGAAAGGGCAGTGAGGTCAGCCTGGCCCTCACATCCCCACCTCTCTGAAACTCTGCAGTAATTGACTGCTCCATTTCATCCACAAGCACCTTCAGACACCGAGAAAAGTCTTCTGGCTTGGCAGTGTTTAAGGCCAGGACCACTTCAAGGGGGTCTTTGGGGATGACAAGCTCCTGCAGGTCACTACAGATATTCTGAATGAACTGCTGAATGTTCTGGTCCTCCTCACCCCTTCCTGTCACTCTTTCACTGGCCTTCATCTCTGCATTCTTAATGGCTTCCTTTAATCGTTTAACCATCACCTTCATGTGCATAATCTCAATTTTCCTCAGGCCATCTCCCTCAGAGAACTGCCTCACCATCTGCTCAAATATCCAGTCCTGCACAAAGCTCTCGTAGTTCCTTATGTAATTCACAAAGTCCTTAAAGTTATCATCTGAAAGCAGCTGCTTGAGGACTGAGAACTGGAAGAAGGATCGAGTGCTGAAATCCTTGGCTTTCTTTCCTGTCAACACTTCATCCACAAGGTCAGGGCCCAGAGACTTGGTGATGTATTCCTTCACCGCAGGTCTAAGACAGTTGTTGGTGAACTCCTCTGCTTTCTTCTGACACTGGTCTCTTTTATGGAACAGGTCCTTGAAGTCAGTGCGGTACCGTTCCTTGAACTGCTGCAGACAGTGACGGGGATCATTTGTATGGATAAAATCCAAATGCATTTTTAGAAACTCTCGTGCTGCATGTCCACAGATGTGGATCTTCAGGCTGACCTGAAACTCAGCACTTGTTTCCAGATCCCTGTGCTCGTCCAGGTTTTCATCTATCATAAGCAACAAGTCAATCATGTATGTGTTATGGTAATCAGACCTAGTTCTCACTTGTTCAGCTACAAACTGCCTGCTGCACTCAATGATGTAATCAACCATCTTCTGTGTCTTTATCTTCTGCTCATCTTCAAACAATTTGTTCCATATCTTTTTAAATATTCCTTTACTCTTCACTTTGAATGGCTCAATTCCACAGTCAGACAAGTTGCCCACTTTGGACAGCATTTCACATACTGAGCTGCCTTTCATCTCTAAGTTAACCCATAGCTGGTGGAAGATATCTTGGACAATATCTTGTTTTTCCAGGCCAGAGAACTTTAGTTCTGCCACAGTGTCATTCCACATCTGTTCAAATTCATCCCCCAGCTGTTGATCTGACAGAACTTTACTTTTCCTGCATTTCTCCACCAGGTCCAGAACCTTTTGCTCCATTACAGCTGTATGATTTTTCTTGATGTTCTCTAACCTGAACATACCCTTTCTGATCTCCACAGCTGCCTCTAGCTTGTTTTGAACAGAGTTCTCTGTCTCCTTCCGAATGGTTTTGGCTGAGTTGATAAATTCCTCCTTGTACTTCTCTACTAAGTGAACGTGTCCTTCAGACCTCTTGTAGAATTCAGTGAGGTTGTCCAAAAAGAGCTTTTCCCCTTTAGTGAGTTCTAGGGAGGCCTCATATTTCAGGCTGTGCAGTAAGTCGTCCACCTTTGAGGATGGCTGAATCTGTCCTGCTATTGTGCCAAAGTTTGACACCTTTGTCTCAGATTGGCTTAACCAGGAGTACATGCTCTTCCTGAAGGCCCACTCCAATTTGTTGAACTCAGTGCAAAGCTGACTATAAGCTTCAGCCACAAGGCTGTTGCGGAAACTAAAGATGAAGTTCTCGTACTTCACTGCCTCCCACAAACTCTTGGTCCACTCAAGGAACTCAGTGAATGTGTGTGGTGAGCTCTTTCCAGATTTGTGTTCCATTAACGTCTCAATCACACTCCTCTTGAACAGATTCACAGACTCACTGTAGCCAGCATTCACCGGTGCCATGGGAGGGTTGCCATGCCAGAGCCCTGGGATGTACCAGTTGTTTCTCTCTGGATCGTACTCCATGACATCAGTAAATTTTTTGTTGTTTCCCCTTTTTTCCATCTTAGCTGCTGCATGGGTCATCTCATTCAGCTGCTCCAGCAGAAGCTTCCTGTCTCTCATGTTCTTGTCATGGGCAGAGATGTCTGATACATTCTGGTGCACAAACTGACAGCAGGGTTTTCTCCCAACTTCTTTCATGCGCAGGAAGGCATGTACCACAATCTGCAGGATGTCCTTCATCTCTGTGCAGTTCTCCATGGCGATGTTGATGACTGTGATGTCACTCAGCCCCACCACCAGAGTGGCCAGTTCATTATCATGCTCATAACTGTCATCCAGCTGGGCCAGCTCTGGTGACTTCAACCCTTCAGTGTCAATAACCATGATATAATCACAACGAAGCTGCTCTTTAAAATCATCTTTCACTCTGATGAGGAGCATGAAGGCCCCTCTCGTGCACCTGCCACTACTGACGGCAAACTGGACCCCGAACATGGTGTTCAGGAGGGTGGACTTCCCAGTGCTCTGCACCCCCAGTATAGTCACCACCCGGATCTTACAGTCATACTGTGTTAGTTGATGGAGTTCCTTTAGAACCTGAGTCACCCACTGCAGAGGAATGTTGGATGCATCTCCATCCACCAGCTCCAGAGGAAAGCCTTCCTGCAGCATCTCAGCACACAGACGTGGCAGGTCCTGAATCTCAGGGTTGTGGCCATTGGGGAGTGAGCAGGCTGACTCGTACAGCTGACCCAGTTCCCGCAGGAAGTGCTCTGTCCCCAAGGAGCAACTGGAGATCTTCCTGTCCAATGCTGCAATGAGCTCCTTGTTTTCAAGAGAATTCTGACACTGTTCCTTGTACTCGGCCTGAAGGCGTGGAAGGGTTTTGCGTGACAGGTTGTCCAGGTTGATCCTCAGCCACTTGAGGAAATACTTGCGCTCCTCTGTGGAACCGGACATTGCAGAGATGAAACGGGACATCGAATCTGAGATTTTGTGAGCCCTCTGCTGTGCTCTGAGCTGCTGCTTCCGTTCTGCAAGCTCATTCCTGTAAACTTCAATGTTTTTCTCCCCAGCATTTTTCATCCTGCACTCTTCCTTCTCCAGTTTGGCCAGCTGTTTCCATGCAGTCCCTTGCAAGGGCAGCTCTTTCTCCTTGAAGCTTGGTATATCAGAAATCCTTTTTGTGATTTCATCAGCCTTCTGCTTTCCATTCTTACAGTAGTCACAATCTTCATCAACATGGATTCCAAGCTCATGGGCAACATCAGACATCCGTTCAATGCTCATTTTGACCACGTTTCCCTTTAAAATTCCACTGATACCCAAACGCAGGGTTTTGATGAATTCTGTATCATTCATCTGCGGACCCTTTATGATGATGTTACTGGGATTTAGCTCTAACTCAGAAACACATCTGCTGAAATCATCTTTATTGAAGCTCTTGCTCTGTGAATTGATGATCCAGAACCAATGATCTTTCAGGTGCTGGAAGTCCAGAAATTTGTATTCAGACCCAAAATCATCACAAAACACAAATACGGCAGCAGAGTTGTGACAAAGGAAAGCGCACTGAGTTTCAAAGTCCTTGAGGTCCCCACGGAGGTTAGCTATAGCCAGTGGCTCAGAGAAGATGTCAATGTTTCTCTTCCCACAGGGCAGATACCAGCTGATCTCCACCAGCCCATTGGAAATCCTCCTTGGGGTGTTACCGCACTCCATGTTTCTGTGAACAAAGGTGTCGTGGTACTGCTGAGGGTTGCTGAGAACTTGGTTCAGGATCTGAGACTTGGACAAGCTGCTGTTTCTCAGCCTCACAAAAGAGACCAGTGGGAGTTTAGAGACAACAATGCTCTCCTCCACAAACCCTCTTTGGTCCTCCAAAGAGTGCGGCTTGTACTTTTTCACAATATCCCTCATGGCCCAGAGCATTAAAGTGCACTGCTGTGTATCACATACAGGAAGCAGCAGAGGCACAGAGAACTGGCACATGGACATTTTCAAAACCATCTCCTGCTGGAGAAAGCCATCCGAGCAGAGAAACACAGCAGTTATGAGGTCCAGGGGGTTGACTCTGTTGCTGCTGGCCTGTGGATTGCACAGGGTGTCCATTAAGCTGCCCAGGGTCTGGGGTCCTGTGTCCTGTTTTGAGGCGCACCTCACACTCCTAGCAGTCACATGCACCATCATCAACCTCCTCAGGAAAGACCACGGCAGAGATTTCAGAGGCTGGATGCTTTCATCACTTGAAGTCTCTCCATCAATCTCCAGCACCTTGCTCAGAGTCAGCTTGTTCTTCAGGTGGTGTTCCAGTCCCAAGTCACTCACCAGTTCATCCAGACTAGTTCCTGTCATTGTGGAAATAAAATGAATTGCATTACTACATTTCTGTACAGTGACACACAATCCGTTTAAAATTACTAATAATAGATGTGAATGCAATGGTTACAAAAAGGACCTGAACAATTCAGCGTATTTTTATGAGGTTTAAAATGACAAGTATAAATATTAAATATGCATCCTCAAATGAATACATTTTGTCACTGACTTGTGTGTATGCATGTTGAGCTGGTCTTGCTGCAGATGCCGATTGGAAGGACTGCAGTGATGTTGAAAGTATATTTCATCCCAGGTCTCAGATCAGAAAGGACAGCTGTGGTGGAGTTGGGTGCACATATCTGTAATCTGGGCTCTTCTCCCTCACAGCCGTAGGTGATGTGGATCTCATGAGAAACTCCCTTCATGCAGACCGGTCTTTCCCAGCACAGAGTCACTGACCTGCTCATCACATCAGTGGCTTCCACCCTCTCAGGGGCAGATGGCTCTATTTGAGAGAACGAACAAGAAATTTCGAATTCACTTATACTGCAAGCGTCCAGTTTTGCAAAAAGTCCAGGACATTTATTAAAGGTTTAATTATTTTTGTCTGTTACTTTACAATACAAAAAATCTACAGACAACACATACCTACACTTGTACAGTTAAATCCTGGACAAAGATACCACTATCTACGATAATATTGGTAATAAATGTTCTAATAATAGAAATCATCGGACAAAGGATTAGGTCATAACTTGAGCCATCAGTTTGTTTCCCCTTGTTTTCTCACATGGTACTTCAGTCATTCACTAGCTAGACGTCACAATGGCCTCTTTCTCAAGCCACTTCTCAAACAATTTTCCCCTTTGCACCACCTCAATAATCTAAGTTTATAAACTGCCAGTCATTAAGCACAGATGATGACAGATGAAGATTTTTACAAGCGACACTCACATATAATTCAGTTCCATCGCCTGCTACTGTCACTCTCTGCAGAATACTGAGCACTAAATCCCACCAGCGAGCAGGACATGCAAATCAACTTGGACATGTTCTCTACAGTATGCGACATCTTCAGTCTCACAATTAGTACCAAAAAGTCAGAAGTAATTTATCGGCCTGTCCCAGGTAAGGTTTATCAGAAACCTTGCATCGCAGTGAAGGGATTAACTCCCAACGCTGTAGACAGCTTCACCTATCTACGCAGTACTTTATCCAGATGTAGGTGAAGAAAGCAACTGCAGGAATACTAAGGCCAGCAGTGCATTTGGGAGGCTGCGAGTCAAATTCTGGGAACGAAGAGACATCAGCCTCAACACAAAACTGGATGTTTACCAGGCTGTAGTAATTCCGACAGTACTTCATGCTTGTGAATCATGGACCATCTATACGCCACAGAGTTAAACCATTTTCACATTACATGTCTTTGCAAACTGCTGAGAATCAGGTAGTAGGACAAGACCCTCGACACAGAGGCTCCCACCCATTGAGGTCTGCACAATGTGCCACACCATGTTGCAGAAAGCCCAAGCTTGATGGGCTGGACATGTCCTATGCCTGGACAATGACCGCCTTCTTTTTATACGTGAACTGGAAGAAGGAAAGTGCCCAGTTGGGAGACCTAATTTGCATGTTAAGGATAGCCTAAAAACCTTCATGAAAAAAAAATGTAGGAATCTTTGTTGACATCTGAGAAAGGCTTGCATCTAATCGCACTTTGCATGGCAAAGCCAGATCCACAATGGATCAGGGACTGCAGAAAAAACATTGCATAGCCAAGGCCGAATGCAAGTGTGCTGCATGAAAAGCCAGAGCTGCTGGCATCTCCATCACAGCAAACATTAGCATCACATGGAGCTGAGTTTTAGAAGAGGGACCACATCTCAAATGCTCCCCTTCCGCTTATTCCCTATAAGAAACCTACCTGCCCAGAGCACCTGTTCCTTGGCTCTCGTTTACACGTGGCTCACTTTTGCTCTTGTTTACGTATGGTTTGCTTTCCTTAGGAAACTTGCATTTCGAATCCACTTACTGAATCCTGAAAATGTAGATGCAAAGAATTTTAAACAATAGCCAGGACCAGCTACACTTACATCTGCATCCCTGGTTACGTAATACAGTATGCAGGGCAGGAATTTCACGGGGGTCATGAGGGCCATGGCCGCCATGCCCCATCAATTTGGCCTTATGCCCTTCAAAAAATTATATGCCCTGCGGCCACAGTGGCTTTGATGCTCCGCCCACACTGCCCCAGCTGATTTCGCCGTTTTCTCCTCTGCCTCTTTCCTGTCAATACGGTTTTTAGACACCGAAGTCTTTTGTTGAGATTCTGAATTCTTCTTGGGCAGCATCAAGTGAAACGCTACGCACAACCAGTGGTTGGTTCGATTTCGAGCCTAGTCCACCGGAAAACCGAGCTATTTATAACGATAGTATGTGTTCGAAAGGATCACACCAGCTGTAGCGTGAACACAGTGTCTGTTTACTTCCACATTCAGGATACCCACAGACAGAGCAACACAATTCAATAGCCATATAGTTTGACACAAATTTAGAACCGGCCAACCAGGAGACTTAATCGACCTCATCCTGATGCGCCAATGCCGCAAAGCTGTGACTGAGTAAACTTCTGAGAAGAGAAGGTCGACTGAGCTGAGGTAAGGAAGTTTGATAAATTAGTGAATGAATAAGACAAGAAACTCAACATATAATGTTACGCATTGCTCGTATATCGCTAAAACAACGTTGACTTAGCTGACCTAGTGGCCCAAGAAGTGTTACGTGCCTAATGAGTATTATAGCTTAATGTTTGTAACATTAATGTTAACAAATGTAACGTTAGCTAACGCTTGCTAGCTAGCTGTTAAATCAATGTTATGTGCCTAGTGAGTATTATAGCCTATTATATCCCATCCCCATCTTCAAACGAGTCCAGTGACTCTGATTAATCCAGGACTGAGCGTGTATGAATTTTTGACTCAGGAGTTTGTACAAATATTATTAAATAAAATTATTTTGTGAAATAAACAGCTTTTTAAAATTTATTTATTTCACTAATAGTTATACTATGTATTAAAAATAAAATCATCCTTAACCCTTAAGTTAAATTCATTATTTCCGTGGATTTAAAATCATTGTTTTATTTGATGGCCTTGCTGCCCTGGCATTTGGCCGTTGTGCCCTCAAAAAATTGAGTACACCAAAGGCCAAGTGGCCTTGCCCCTAAAATGATGAAATTCCAGGCTGGCCCCTTGGAAAACTGAAGTGAGCCTCAGCCATGTTCTTGGCCTAATTAAGCTTTCTGCACAGTTGAACATGTTACTATCGAGAAATCATTGAAAATGTATAGAAATAGGACTGTTTTTTGGTAAGGAGGTGGTTTTATTTTTAAACAGTCCAGGCTATGACGGGAGGACATAAAATTTTAAATCTGGGTTTGTTATCTGTACAGTCCACCATAAAACAACATTTTGGCATTTTTGTAATCTTGATAATCCACTGACTGCTAACTATATGGAGCACACAAATAGATTGCTTTCTCCAATTGTGGGGGTGTAGCCTATTACAGGTGAGTTGATGCACCTGTAATAAGCTACGCCCCCACAATTGGGAAAAAATGCCAAAACGGTCACACGGGGCAACACAGGAGGGAGATAAACCGTTGTAGTTTATGGGCGTTCCTGGCTTGTGGTTACCAGGTTACAGAACTAAACAAGTAGGCTAGACACGATTGCACATTTGTTTCAGCAACGTTTGTCACGCTGCCTTCACTCCCATTGGTAGTCGCCGTGTCGCATCGCTCAGTATTTGCATAAAATAGACCTCTAGTCTATTTTCGCCCCGCCTACTTCGCTTTGGAATGGCCACTTGTCTCTTGTCGCTGTAAGTCGCCAATTCTCATTGAAAATGAACATTCGCCGGTCGCTTGTCTCTCTCCTGTGTCGCCCCGTGTGACCACGGGGTATAGCGAAGAACAGATCTCTTGTGAGCGTATATAAGCTCTCTGAAACAGGTGCAAACCATCAGTCGCAGTCAGAGGGAATCTTGGAATGCCCTCAGGCGGTACTGAAAACTACCACACTCAGTTACCTGAAACAGCACTCAGCCTCCTCAACAGGGATACTGAGTAGCCGATTAGCACGAAACTGCGTCGATTAGCACAACCCATGACGCTGCACAGCAAACGGAATAAGGAACCATGACCAGGGGCGCCCGCAGGATTCTCGTTCATGGTATGCACACTCAAAAAAGTTGTGCCACACACAACCTACAAATGGCAGCAGCTCATTTTCGGCAAACGTAGAGGAACCATCAAGGCCTATTGACGTAAACAGAAGTGAATGAGAGAGCCTGGAGCACGAGAGAAAAGGACAAAAACGGAATAGTGTGACAAAGACTGCACTGCGAAACAAGCCACGTTTGAAAAGAAATTGGTTGATTGGAACATAGCTTACTACATAATAAGAAAGGACTGATCCAGCCAAAACATGATTTGGCTCTCATTTTACCGTAGTTTTGAGTTAATAAATGCAGCCGTGCGTTTTTTATAAACACGTTTTCTTTCTATTTTAGATTACTTAGATGCCAGCTAGCTAACTTGCTAGCACTGAACCCAATGATGGAGGGCTAGCATCCAAGGATTTTAAACGCATTTTGAAAGAAACAATAAACGTCGATTAGATAAATACTAAAGCAAATGTGTTTCTTGGTCGCTAGCTCATTATGTGCACCAAAACAGTAACCCAACCCTGGTTTTACATGTTTACGCTCTGATTAAAAGGATGAAACTTAGCCTACCTTAAAATGAAAGATTCTCCTGGTCCCTGTCTTTATGAATACTCATTAGAGCCAATCCGGTCAATCGTGTCTCTGTCATACTGTTCCTCAGGTATGTCTTTAAACGTCTCAAGCAGCTGAATGACTTTTCCGCCGAAGCAGTCCAGACAGGCATCTGCATCTGCCAAGTCCAGACTGGGCATCACTGGTTTATATTCCTGTTTGATATCATGCCACAGATTATCAGTCAGCATAGTCAGTTTGCCAGGCATGAGGTACTGTGCTTTCAGCCTCGGCAAAGGGCTGCACACTCGATCGTCTAATTCCGTTCGTAGATGATCCAAAAATGGGAGAAAAAGGTTGAGCCTCCAGTATTCTTTTGGTGTAGCAGCAGAGATGTTCGATCGCATAGTCTGAATTGCCCACTCGTCGAGGCATTGAGGGGGCCACCTCCAGTTTCCCAGCCAAGTCACACACTTTCATCCACAGGCCACAAAAAGTATTGTCAGGGCGTTTGCAGTCAAGCAGTGAAACAATGTTGCTTGCTTGTTGGCTTGCTGTCTCTAGATCACAGGATGGACTTTGTAGTCCATTGCTTAATGGGGTTAGGTATTGCAGTAGGCCTTGACACACAACCACACTAATTATGAAGTCGAATGACTCCATTGCTCTCGTGGGTGACACTGCTGTATTACTGCATGAGCGATCTGGCTCTGACTGAAGACCAGAAATCGTGGTGTGCACGTCCACGTAGTTGTTCATGACTAACTAGTATCAGAAAATTTCTGGAGTCGCTGTTTTGTATCACTGTCATCAAAATAGCAGTGTAGTCTTTTTGGAGAGGCAGTTACTAAAGACAGAATTTCTTTAACTGAATCAAGTGCATTGTGAACAACAGGGAGTGTTGTAGCATCGACAATAGCCAGACTCAATGCATGACTTTTACAGTGCACATACTGTGCAGACGGGTGGAGTTCCCTGATGCGTGTTTGCACGCCCCAAAACCTTTCCACTCATGTTCCCAGCCCCGTCATAGTCTTGCCCAACTAAATTCTCTGGATTAAGATCAGATCGTTTAAGATAGTCCACAATCAGTTCAGTAAGAGCCACCCCTGCCGTATCCGATGTGCTCACAAACCCCAAGAAGTCCTCTCGCACTCGTGTATTAGCCCGCAGTAGAGTCCACGTAACGCACAACTAAAGCTACTTGTTCAGTGTTGCTGATATCGGCTGTCTCGTCGACAAGTACAGAA
Source organism: Anguilla pacifica (assembly GCA_039654925.1). NCBI lineage: Eukaryota > Metazoa > Chordata > Actinopteri > Anguilliformes > Anguillidae > Anguilla > Anguilla pacifica. The sequence continues at coordinate 1,617,915 of CM077290.1, forward strand.
TAACATTTAGCTTTCCTGCACTTATCCAGTGTGTCGTTCAGAATTTGACTCCCACAAAGTTCAGTAAGTTCGTTCTGTATACGGTGGCTGCAGTAATTGGCATTACCTGGTGCTAGCTGCAAGTAAACTCTCAGGTCAGCATCACCCCTTGCCCGGTATTCCAAAAGGGTTCGGAAATTGCTCTGGCTATCGGCGTGACCACGAATGGCCTGTTTACCACAGAGTGCTATCAAGTCAACAATAGCCTTTAAACCACACCTACTGTGTTCAATGCTCTGTATGAACGACCCAATGCAGTAGTGATGGATTCCTGTCTACTGTCACACACACGTTAAAAATCTGCTGCTCGTTTCTGTGCATGTAAATGTCCAGACGATGATACGTGCTTCATCACAATCTTCTTAGCGTTGCTCCAGTCATGAAGAGGTTTGGTCCTGAGAACTGTAACACCACAGGAAAACAAAATGCAAGCTGTGCAAAACACTCAATCTTTAGCTTCGCTGTAATTTTACGTGGGGTACAGTGATTCATTGAAAAGAACTTTGGGAACCATTCTCATGCGCCAGTCCCTATCTGGTTTAATTTTGTCCCGAAGCACCCTAAGCTTGACTGCATCTGACGCAACTTTTAGGTCTTCTGGATTGGCAAGGCCAATATTGTTCAGATCCATCAGGGACGCTTGGCTGTGTTTTACCAACAGGCGGCTAGCATGAACGTTAGCATGGACATTACCCTCTTCCAGTGATTCTCCACTCTCCTGGTGGTCAATGTGTCTGCTATGATCCAATATGTGCCCATTATCCAATAATTCACCCGATGTACCTAGTGTGTACGTTTCCAACGTGTTTTCTGCTGCTGCAAGCTCTTCTAAGTCCTCAGCATGCTCTGGCTCTGCTGTTGATAATGCTAACTCATCAGTGACGGCTAAGTTAGGCTCCACTGCCTGCTTGTTTTTTTTGCGTTAAATTAAATAAGTTCAATTAAACTACATTGCTTTCTTTTCGGAATTTTAGACATTTCGACTTTATTTAAATTTACTTTCCGCTAATTCCGCTTAATCAAATAATCAAAACTGATCAAAACTGCCAGCCAGCCTTGTGCCACTGCTAGGGTACGCAGTGTGCGTAGCCTATTTGGCGTACAGGTGGGGGCGCCACTGACCATGACAACAGTGTAATCAAATAACAATATATAAATCTCCAGTTTGCCAGAATATAACTGTTGTTTCCTATAATACGATTTTTTTAATTATCCGCTTCCCTCTGCATGTAATCACTGTTGTTGGACATGCAGAATGCTTCTGTTTTTCTTCTTCTTTAAAATTCTGTTAGCTGCTGTTGCTTCCAATTGCGTTCAGGAAAGGAAGAGTCTTAATCGAATTCGATGGTGAAAGACAGTTTAGTTCTTTAATTCTTGGTTCCAGGTCTGTGTGGTCTTACGAGCTTCTCCAGTTTAACAACAACTATCAGGGCTGGCCCGACCCAGGGACAACAACTCGCCTCTGAGTGAAGAATTTACCCCAGTGGCTACTGCGTGAACTGCAACTCCTGGTTGCAAAAAGAACTTGAAACCCCGCCCACCCAATGTTAAGTCAATGGGGAAAGCCTGAAAAGAGGCCAATTTTTTCAGAGGGAATATAAAGTCAATACATTTTTTACACAAGAAATAATGGTTTAGTTAGTTAATCCCATCCCTTGTGATGTCTCCCCTGGGTCTGATTTTTTAAAATAATTCCGCAAAAATTCCCAAATCTGGGTTAATTTCAGTGCGTGCAACGTGGCTTGTCTTACAACCGTATGACCATATAAGGATTTCCCCATCCTCGCAGGCAGGCAGAGTGCTTCAGCCGCAGGTGTGATGCTGTGCCGTTTTATTCCGATTAGCTAGCTGCATACAATCTAACTATTTAAAAGTCCATGGTCCAAAAATGTTGTGTGCTGCGTTTAACTGTACTAACTGCTATTCTAAGGATTCTTCTCTCCAGTTCTTTCGGTTTGAGACATTTTCAGATAAACAACGTTCCATGTCAAAACGCGATTTTCCACAGGATCTATCTGTCTAGATAACTTGCTAGCTAGTTATCTCGTGATATATCTGTCTAGCTATCTAGAGTTCTGTTATCTGTCTGTCTATATAACTAGCTAGCTAGTTAGCTAGTGATCTATTATATCTATTTTTCTATTTAAATATCTTAACACTAAACGTATCTTGCACGATTAACTTTTTTGAAATGTTATACAGTACGGTTCTGTGGTTGCAAGGCCACTCTTGTTGTCCGAACGTGGGCGTGTCTAATTACCATGTAAGGTAGTCGTCACAAGCAGCCAAAACCACACTTCGTTTTTGAAGCTCATTTTCTGGTCTTGTTGTTCCTGGGTGCTCACTAGCGCCACTACGGTTGGCTCCAGTATAGGTGTTTTCATATCCGCTTTCCATGTAAGTCTACGGTACAAATGCGGTCAAAATACAAAGTCAATAATTTTTTCTCATGAGAACAAATAGTCACAATATGTGTATTTTATTCATTGTATGACTGTCCATGGGTCGATTTCATGATTTATTGTGTCATTTGGGCACTGTTATAGTATTTGTTGTGGACCAATGAGGTACAGTTTGCGTCACTTCCTGATTACTGCAGAGGACTAAGCTACAGTAGGGGCTACATTCTATGATCACTGGGGTGCGAGGTGGCGCCTCTTGGCCTTGACATTGCAGCTCTGACCACGGTCCACCTGTGCGAAGTCAGAAAATGCAGGCATCCCATTTCGTAGTGATTTCATTATGGCGTGTGCTATTTACAGCTGCAGTAGACGACCATAAAATAATCATCCTCTGAAGTTTTTCGGTAGCCGAGTCATTTTTACTATTTCCTTTAGCCTACTTAACCAAATAATTAGTTGGCTGAAAGCGTAATCAGCTTGCTATATTTGGTAGTCCAGTAGCCTATGCTAAAACAGTTCGCAACTTCGGCTACCAAGCCATTTGACTAGCTAGCTAACCCTAACCGGCAAATATTCAATCTGTCAAACGTGTTTGACGGCTTGTCAGTCATGTACATTCCGTAAATGTCTACCTGGGCCATACTTCACGCATGTGACAAAGCTACTATAATCCTGATTTTGGGATAAACACTGCAAAATTTTCAGTTTCACGAAGCGAATTAAGAGTCTTAAGGTTTATTTGCTGAATAACATATAACACACGATGAAATCACACGCACAGAATTTAACGAAATTAACCATCTTTGTAAGACTGGCATTTAGAAAGGAACATGTTTTTAACATTTAAGAGACCGACAAGAGCATTTAAGACTGGTTCTCAGAATCGGTCCTGGGGGCTCCTTGGGTATATTGGCTTTTCTCCATTGGTTTTGGTGATTTACAAGAAAAAAAAATGGCCTAATAATAATTAGAAATTCAATGTACATTATTTTTGTCTTCATGCACCAGGTGGAAAACTTGCTGTACAAAGTGCGTTGTCATATTTACATGCCTGCAGATCAGTTATTAAAATACTTGGTAGATGTGTTAATCACCGCTGACTGTTAATTTTTATTCGGTAGAAAGTGACTTGCGAACGATCGGTCAGCTAGCGTCACCCAGCAAGTGAACACCACAAACGGCGATGGAGTAGCTAGTAGCAGTTACTGGCTCATTAACTGACTGTGGCGAAAACCTACGACGATAACTTGCTCGGTTAACAGCAGGTCTACCAGACAGTTATACGAAAATTAGCCTAGTCAAATCACCAGTAGCCTACACATCTCTGATTGATTGACCATCAGTGTAGTCGATGTTCTTCCCCTGTGGTTCATATTGCTAATGCGTGAGCTAACCACGGATAGCCTACCTAGCTCACTGGCAAGCTGGTATGCTAGCTAAGCATATTCGTTTTGCTGAGAAACATAAATTGAAGATAACTGAACATAATTGTATTAATAATATCATACATATAACGTGATTACATGACACAGTACAGTCACGGATGGAAATTAAACTCCGTAAACATTTGATAATATATTTTACAACATAACAGCAGACAGTCAGCTAGCCTCAAGTTCGTTCTGCAATCGTTCGTTCAGGTTGATGGGCTTTTCCGCACCGGACTGTCAATCACATTGTAAAAATCACAGAAACGTTTAACTCTATGGTTTTGGCTCCAAATCGACAACATGGCCGCGCCCGCCATTGAGCTTCAAAACGTGTTTTAGAGACCCACGGAGAGTCAATGGCTGACGTCACAGTAGCTTTTGACCAGAGACTGTAAAAAATATCCATGGATCAGCCTCGCATGGCTATCTAGTATAGGCCTAAATAATGAGAAAGAAAAAGAAGCCCCAGAATGTCACAGTTTGGCTATATTGACAGAATAAACTATCTTGCAGTTTACTGCAAGCGGGGTAGGCCTCCTTAGGAAAAAAACTGTTTTGCATAATATGCAAATTAGCATAAAATCCAATATGGCAGACTTTAAATTGAAAGATGCAGCATTACTCAGGTTACTCCAGAGATTGTGTGAAAAAAATTTGTATGAATTGGGCAAACGGTGTTGGAGTTATGGAATTTTAAATGGGTGAAAATTTGACCTTTAATTATTACAGAAAATATAACATGTAACATGTAAGATAATATAATGATGAGAACAGGCTGTTCAGCCCAACAATGCTCACCATTTTCCTAACTAAATTAGTGCTCTGATTACCTACAGACTAGATAGTATCTAACACTGTATCAAGCCTAGTCTTGAAAATCCCCAGAGTTTCTGCCTGTACTACGTGACCTGGCAGGCTATTCCACACATTGACTACTCTCTGTGTGAAATTATTCTTCCTAATGTCTGTACAGAATCTACCTTTGGCTAATTTCCATTCATGTCCCCTTGTTCTATTGACTGAACTCAACCTGAAGAATCTCTTGTAGTTCACCTTGTTGATCCCCTTTATGAATTTAAAAGCCTAAATCAAATCACCCCTGAGTCTCCTTTTACTAAGCTTGAAGAGATTAAGCATCTTAAGTCTTTCCTCGTAGCTTTTATCTTTCATACCAGGAATCAATTTTGTTGCTCTTCTTTGAACTTTTTTCCAGAGCCTCTATATCTCTCTTGTAGTACGGTCCTGAGAACTGCACACAATACTCCAAGTGTGGTCTAACAAATGCATTGTATAAGGTAAGTATAACTTCCTTGGATTTATACTAAATACATATGGTTATATATCCCAGCATCCTGTTGGCCTTTTTTACTGCTACAGCACAGTGCCTAGAACCAGAAAGGCTTTGATCAGCCATTACTCCCAAGTCTTATTCAAACAGAGCACATTTCTATTTTGTTTCTCCCATAAAGTAATCCTGCCTAATGTTTTTATTTACATTTGGCTATAATAAATTTCATTTTCCAGGTTTCCACCCACTTCTGGATTTTATTTAAAATATTTTTGGATTACTTTAGTAGCTTCCAATCTATTAGCCGGGCCTCCCAGTTTTGTATCATCTGCAAATTTGACTAATGTACTTTCTATGTCCCTGTCGAGGTCATTGATATAAATGAGGAAGAACTCTGGAATGCCCTCCCCCCTGACATCCGTACCTCTGACTCACTCACCTCCTTCAAATCACGTCTTAAAACCCACCTCTTTTCCCTAGCTTTCCCTTGATGTTTGTCTCCTCCCCCCCCCCTTTTTTTTTTTGTGTCTCTGAATTGTATGTTTCATTGTATGTATGTATATATGTATGTACCACTTATTGTAAGGGTCTTTGAGTTCATGAAAAGCGCTATATAAAATAAATTTTTTATTATTATTATTATTATTATTATTATTATTATTATTATTATTATTATTAAGAGAAGTGGTCCCAGCACCAATCCTTGTGAGACTCCACTAACAGCTCCCTGCTCAGATAATATCGCTCCTACTACTACTCTTCATGTTCTACCCTGTAGCCAGTTCTGAATCTACATTGAAATACATCCTCTAATTCCTACTGTCGTCATTTTACTAACAAGTCTCTCATGTGGTACCTTATCAAATGCCTTTTTGAAATCTAAGTAGATAACATCATATGCCGTGCTATAATCAAAACACTTGGTAGCTTCTTCAAAGAATACCAGAAGGTTTGTCAAACTTGACCTTCCCTTACGAAAACCATTCTGGCTATCCCTTAGGATATTGCTATTTTCAAGAAATACTTCCATCTTGTCTCTAATAATAGATTCCAGTATTTTACATATTATGCAAGTTAAACTTACAGCCCTGTAGTTTCCTGGATCAGTATGGTCCCCTTTCTTATATATTGGTATTATATTACCACACTTCCAGTCCTCAGGTATTTCTCCAGCTTCTAAGGACTGTCCAAAAATACCTGCCAACGGTTTAAAAATTTTCTCAGCTAACCCTTTGAGTACTCCTGGGTATATGCCATCAGGACCTGCTGCCTTGTTTGTCTAGATTAAGTAATTCACGCAGTACTTCTTTATCCTCTATTTCAATATCTGATAAGACTTTCTGAGTACTGAATATGCCTTCCAGTCTATTAGTAACCTCTTCTGTAGTAAAACTCTCAACAAAATAACTATTTAAGGCATCAGTACTATCTTTATTTTTAGAAAGCAATGCTCCTTCATTGTTTTTGATGCACCTGATATCCCCTTTGACTTTCCTTTTCCTACTACCGTATTGAAAGAAACGATTGGGATTACTTTTTGCATCTACAGCAATTTACCTTTCAGAGACCCTCTTGGCTTCCCGTAGTTCTTTTTTTACCTTAGAATGCATATTACAGTATTCATCCCTATTACTCTCAGTGCTGTCATTTTTATATATCTTATACAGTTTTTTTTCTCAAACTCTCCCGTATGGCTTTGTTCATCCACTGGGGGGAGGGCTTCTTCAAAGTACTTTTCCTTACCTTTGGAATAAATTTACTTTGTGCCTCAAGAATAGCCCTTTTGAACCTACCCCACTTTTAATTCACAGTCTTGCAGTTAAGAAGTTTCACCCAGTCAATATTACTTTCATTTTCTTGCATCTTGTTGAAATTGGCTCGTCTAAAATTAAAAATTCTGGCCATAGAGGAGGCCTTGTTAATTTGACATAATACATCAAATCTAACTGCTGAATGATCGCTAGTCCCAAGTGGCTCAATTACCTCTATGCTACAAATTCTGTCCAGATCATTACATAGCACCAGATCCAGAATTGATATCCCTCTTGTGGGCTGACTGACATACTGTGCCAAAAAAAAGTCATTTATAACGTCTGAAAATTCTTCCTCACATTTTCCTTGTCCTGTCATCACTTCCCAATTAATATCAGGGTAATTGAAATCACCCACACTGGACTACCGGCATCTGCCATCAGACCCCTGCAACTCATTCAGAATGCTGCAGCTCGTCTGGTCTTCAACCTCCCCAGACACTCCCACGTCACTCCCCTGCTCACTACCCTCCACTGGCTGCCTGTTATAGCTCGCATCAAATTTAAAACATTGGTCCTACCATACCAGGCAGCCAAGGGATCAGCCCCAGCATACCTCCACAAGATATTCAAACCCTACATGCCAGCCAGATCCCTCCGTTCTGCTACCTCAGGACGCCTGGCACCTCCCCCTCTTCGCACCTGCGCTTCCAGAACACGTCTCCTGTCTGTTCTGGCCCCATGATGGTGGAATGACCTCCCCGTGGAGGTCAGAACAGCTGAGACACTGACCCATTTCAAGCGACGACTGAAGACTCACCTCTTCAGGCTGCACCTCTCCCCATCCCTCCCTACCTCCCTGTAATCTCTTAAATGACCGTAAGCTTAGGGTTGTAACTAGGTAGCTGTTTCGTAGGTGACTTAGTTAATGCACCTGTCTTAACTACTGCTTGTATTTTTCCATAGACTGCGTTGTTGCTGTTCTCGTTTGTGTTAGTGTTAATCAGTTTAACCTTCAGGGTCCAAGTTGAACTATGCGGTTGTTCCCTGCACTTGGACCGGTACTTCTCTCTAGGGTTTTTGTCATACTTGTTCCTGGTTATGGTTATACACTTTGTTGTACGTCGCTCTGGATAAGAGCGTCTGCCAAATGCCTGTAATGCAATGTAATGTAATAATAGTCTCACAATCCTGACAAGCTTGTTTTATTTTTCCAAAGAGCGTTGAGTTCATACTACTGTCTGAAGCTGGCAGCCTGCAACACACTCCTACCCTAAGGGCCTTTTCATGTTCCCCTATGAGCTTTATCCTCACTAGGCAAAAGCTGGTCAATTTCTGGAATTTTCTGCACATTAAAATTTTCTTTTACATAGAGAGCTACACCCCCACCTCTCATACTGGATCTATCCTTACTAATGAGTTTGTACCCTTCTATATTATATTCATCCCCATCCTCATCTCCAAGCCATGTGTCAGTAATCCCAACTATGTCATAACCCCTCAAGTAGCAGCCTCAAGTTCCAAAAATTTATTTTTTATACTTCTAGCATTAGACAAGTTCCTAGTTTAAATAATCCTGTGCTACGCTAAGCATACGCTGGCCCAGTGCAGCAGTACCCCTCCGGTTCAGGTGCGCCCGTCACGCTTGTACAGGTCACCCCTGTCCCAGAAGAAGTCCCAGAGCCCCATAAACCTGTACCCCTCTTTCCTACACCAGGTTTGTAGCCATGTGTTAAACCTCCAAATAAAATGTTGCTTTCCTCTACTTGCACGTGGTACCGGTAGTATTCCAGAAAAACCTCAAACCTGCCTATACCTATGTCATTGGTTCCTACGTGAACCATGACCACTGGATCCTTCCCTGCTCTGGCCAGGAGCTTGTCCACACGCTCCAGGAGATCTCCTACCTGGGTACCAGGCAGGCAACATACCGAACTTGGTTAGCTTTTTACTAAATAGCAATGACTGGAGGAACCCCTGTACTAGGAAATATTTTGTTTATCTCAGAACAGACTACAACCAAAATCTACCCGGAATCAGATTATATTATTATAAGAAACTACAGCTAATGTTTGCATGTAACAATAAGGGCAAACTATCTAACTACAATAATATTTTGCTCCTGGGGTGTTCAAACACTACACAAAAAACCTGCATTCAGCAAGAAGGAGGCCAAATTATCTAACCAGCTAGTTTGCTAGTTGAGTGCTTAATGGAGGAGAAACAGTGGGAAAGCCACCCTGTCCCCGAACGGCAACAAAGATTTTCACCTTAGGAGCAAAACCGTCTTTCCTTATTTGTAACATGGGGGTTTTGTTTAAACAAAAAGCCCAAAATAATATGAAAAACACACTTGAAAGCACAATACAATCTTTTTACATACAAACTTTTTCAAACACTCCTCACTCTTTCCACAACAAACAGGAAGTGCGTGTCAGACACAAGCAATCGAGCAGGAGAGCAGCAATCTCGAACATCCAGAAGTTCACCACCATGTGGGCTATTGGGGAAATATTACATATGTGGGTACGCTCCGTAATTATGAACTTTGCTGCCAAGTTTGAAGTCTCTGGCATGTACCATCTCACAGGAAATTGTGCAAAATTGAGGTGGATAAAAAAAAATAAAAATAATAATAATAAGCTCACAGGAAAATCCATCAGGCTTGAACCACTTAAAATCTGAACAAACACAATAGCATTTCAGCACTTCATTCTTGGGCCCCTAAATATGAATTCCCAAATGTGTATGTATATATTGGTCACTCACTTGTTTGTATACATGTTGAGCTGGTCTTGCTGCAGTTGTTGTTTGGAAGGACTGCAGTAAGGTTGAAAGTATATTCCATCCCAGGCCTCAGATCAGTAAGGACAGCTGTGGTGGTGTTGGGTGCACATATCTGTGATCTGGGCTCTTCTCCCTCACAGCCGTAGGTGATGTGGATCTCATGAGAAACTCCTTCCATGCTGACCGGTCTTTCCCAGCACAGAGTCACTGACCTACTCTGCACATCAGTGGCTGTCACCCTCCCAGGGGCATGTGGCTCTATTTGAGAGAACGTAGAGGGACTTTTCAATCAGACCTGTAATCTCTTTTAGCCAGCAAACATTATATTCTGCAAGAAAAAGTCCCGGATATTTACAGTTTGTAAAGTTTTATTCATTAATTCTACAAATACACACAAAGTATACACACTTGTACACCTGAAAAACACTACAGATCCTGGCATACCGAATCCTTGCTATCCCTTGACTTCAGACTTTAGAGACTTTATTGTCCACAAGTGGAAATTTTCTTTGTACAGTATTTAAAAGATCACATTTTACTTCCATGCAAACTCCCAGAAAAGCATGCAGTATGTACTGTTATTACTGTGGTCTCCTTCTGATACTCAGAATCTGCAGCAGAGATGTTCAGAGACAGAAGACAGTCACACTCCCTGGTATAGGAGGTCCAGGGAAGAGTCCCCAACCCTTATCATGCAACCCAAGTAAAAATTTTGATTGGAACATAAATTATTTGTATATCATTTTAAAACCAGTTCCTTTGTGTTACGACCTGGTCTAGGGTCAGACTGTAACAGGGTAAATGACAAGGGAAATGAAAAGGGAAACATAGTGCAAATCAGTAACTCTGGTCCCTATCTGCCTATCCAGATCTAGCTGAATGCTGGCTAGTCTTCGAAGGGTACTGGGCACGAGGTAGCTTTGAATGCTCAACTTCAGACGGTTAGGTGATAGTCGGAAACCAAAAGCCTGAATAGCGTACCCCCAAAGGAGTGTTAAATCTCCACCCTGGGTACCTTCAAAAATAATAAAGGAAAAATAACAAAGCAAAACAAACCTATGAAAGGATTTGTAGACGAGCTGGGAACACACTAACTAACCAGAGCAGAGAGTAAAACGAGAGTCGAGGCTGGGAACGAGCAAATAGTCAAACACAAAATCCAATCAGCAAATGAAGTATAGGGGCTAGGTGAGAATTGGAATCGAATACGAGAGCGAATTATCAGAAACACTAAATCATGGGGCAAACAAACTAGGAAAGCTAAGGCAAGAACCGGAGTCCAAGGGAACGAGTCAGTGGTCATACACAAGATCTAATCAGCAAACAAACCAGAAGGGCTAGACAAAAAAAATAGAGAATTCGGGAAGTCAAACAAAGCAATCACTAAACACACCAGCCACAAGTTCCAAGACCTAGTCTTCGCTGGTAGGTGGTAAACGGCGACTTTTTCAAGCCAAGTCAGAAACGATGACAGATGACAACCGGAAAGAAGAAACACACACAACAGTGACCAATGTACACACAAACTTACGACTGGGGTTGTAACACTTTACCTGGGGCAGGTGTGCCAGGTGTGATCTGCTCAGCAGGTGTTATGTCTCTCTGCTGGTTCTCTGATTCCAGCCAACTTGTATGTGATTTGTCCTTTTTCTTTTTCATAGTTTCCTGTAAAACAGGCTGTAGTTTACCCCCTTTCATTCACAATTTTGGAAAATCTCATTTCATTGATAACTGAATTTGTGTAACTGATGCTGTGCAGAAATAAAGACTGATTGACTGGCCAGGGTGTACCTCTGCCTCAACTTTGGTAGGGCCAGTGTCAGGGTAGCTTTGGCTCTTGGAATCAGTGTGGTTATCATAGTGGGTGTGGCTCTCACTGATTGGGTGCTCCGGCCCGTCCCGTTGGTCAGATTCTAATACAGCAAGACAAAAAAGCAAACAGAACAGCAGATGTTAGAGTGTAGGCAGATGCCTCTACACAAGATTGAAATATCTTTCCAAAGACCTGCATAGTAATTTTTTAATCAAGGCTGTTAGAGAATATTGCAGGACTTTTTGCAGTCATGTGCTGACAGGGCAACCAGACTTAACAAAACACAGCCTCCGCAAATCTAAGCACCCCTAACCCTGGGCAACACTACTGCCAAGCATGGACGTGCAGGCTACTGGCCACAGTCGGCACTGGAATGGTAAGTATTTGATCCTGGGGCATGGGGCTTAGCCATACAGTAAAAGGTGCCATAACCGTTCATTTCACATGCTAAAAACGTTTTATTTCCATATTTTATCATGTCACGCTGCATTTAAAAAAGGGGTCACAGAAAACATACTCTTTTGTTAAGTTTATTGTGCGCTCACAAAGCACTGCATGCCACAGCACTAGACCCTGACTGTCACCAGGTAGGTCAACTGGAAGCTCATTTGTTATCTACTGTGGCAACCTGCGAAAGTAAAGTGTTGGTATCGTGTAACCAATCAGATATCCAGTAGGGGATGATTCAGTGGTCAGATGTAGGGAGTCTGTTTTCTGTAGGAATCGGGCCAGGACCAGGGCCCCTTCTCCCACACTGTGCCCCCATCACTAAGCTGGGACACTGGATTTCTGTTTAGTCCAGAGGGAAGAGTGCCCCCTGCTGGCCTAACAATACCTCTTTCAGCAGAAAATGGGTTTTCCCAGGAAGCCTCCCATCCAGATATCAACCGAAGAAACAAGCTTTCAAAAGACAGTTGTGCCGGGGTCTCTCCATGACATCCTCACCTTTACTGATGATCTCATCTTTAGATGCACTCACACTCTCCTTTGAATCTTCAGTTTCCTTCAATGAAAAATCATCACATGCTGTGTATTCATATCATGCAAGTCTTTTTAGTCAATTATGAATGCTAGCTTATATATTTAGGAGCTGGTTTGTTATTGGACTTTCGCAGCACTGATGTGAGCTTCAGTATATGCACAAATTACAATGAAATATGTGCAAACCAACATTTCATAACCAATTCCCTGAATAATAAATGATTAAAGCCTTTACTTTAACAGTGTAATTATCATTAGTGAGAACCTTTCTTAAGAAACTTACCTTAGCCTCATCTTCAAGGTACTCCACAGCATCTTCAAATACCTGCAACAGAGCCACACCCAAACCCCAGTGTAAGAGCTGCAGCAGAGTTCAATAAGGCTGGTTTGAGTGTCTTTGGCAAGTGCGGCAGAGCTCAGTAATTCAGCGGAGACCTGTCAGTCATCCAATCTGACCAATCACATGCGTCTGAGACAGAGTTCTGGGTTTTTTTGAATGTGACTATAGGAATATGACTTTGGAGCAGACATCTTAAACCAAAATCTTGGAGGGCTGCATTGTCTGGTGGTTTTTGAGTGTTTCAGCATTTATGTGCTGAATTTGAGTTTCCGTTTGCCTAAAAACATCTTTGTTTCTAAGGCTTAAATGGGCTGCTGAAAGGAAAATTCCAAAATAAAAACAAAAAAAAAAAACATGAATGCTGCGGCCCTCCAGGACTGGAGTTACACCTGCAGGCACTGCGGCCCTCCAGGACTGGAGTTAAACCTGCAGACGCTGCGGCCCTCCAGGACTGGAGTTAAACCTGCAGACACTGCGGCCCTCCAGGACTGGAGTTAAACCCGCAGACACTGCGGTCCTCCAGGACTGGAGTTAAACCTGCAGACGCTGCGGCCCTCCAGGACTGGAGTTAAACCTGCAGTCACTGCGGCCCCCCAGGACTGGAGTTAAACCTGCAGACGCTGCGGCCCTCCAGGACTGGAGTTAAACCTGCAGTCACCGCGGCCCTCCAGGACTGGAGTTAAACCTGCAGGCACTGCGGCTCTCCGGGACTGGAGTTAAACCTGCAGTCACTGCGGCCCTCCAGGACTGGAGTTAAACCTGCAGTCACTGCGGCCCCCCAGGACTGGAGTTAAACCTGCAGACGCTGCGGCCCTCCAGGACTGGAGTTAAACCTGCAGACGCTGCGGCCCTCCAGGACTGGAGTTAAACCTGCAGCCACTGCGGCCCTCCGGGACTGGAGTTAAACCTGCAGACGCTGCGGCCCTCCAGGACTGGAGTTAAACCTGCAGTCACTGCGGCCCCCCAGGACTGGAGTTAAACCTGCAGACGCTGCGGCCCTCCAGGACTGGAGTTAAACCTGCAGACGCTGCGGCCCTCCAGGACTGGAGTTAAACCTGCAGCCACTGCGGCCCTCCGGGACTGGAGTTAAACCTGCAGACACTGAGGCCCTCCAGGACTGGAGTTAAACCTGCAGACGCTGAGGCCCTCCAGGACTGGAGTTAAACCTGCAGACGCTGCGGCCCTCCGGGACTGGAGTTAAACCTGCAGACGCTGCGGCCCTCCAGGACTGGAGTGTGGTCCCTGCTCTGGGGTTTGTGTAAGAACTCTCACCTCCTCCTCCTCCTGTGCAGTACACACAGTGTCTTTTGGTGTCTTTACTCAAAGTCCCATGCATGGTGTCAGTACCCGCTAAACCACTCATTTAATCACATTATTATTATTTTTTTAATTTGTAAAGCACACAAAACACTGAAAAACGCACACAGAAATATCGTCAGCAGATTGAACAGCTCTGCTAGCTAACCATTTCATCTGAAATAAGCAATAGGGAAACTGCAATAGGGGACTTCATGCATAAACTAATCAAATGGCTGACATGAATGCAGTTTAGCAAACTAACTGCATCTGTCCCCACATGAACATGACCTAACAAATGTCCTGATTGCCGTTGAAGGTTTCTTAATATGTAAGAAATATGTATATGCTGTGTATAATGAGCTGAAAGTTGTAGCCAACTAGTCAGCTAGGCAATCTTCCTAGCTAACCAATTGGCTAATCAGTCGATTTTGCCTGTAGATAAAAATTCATACATGATAAATATTTCTGTTGGGTCAAGTGCTGCAACTCACAGAGTGCCGATAAGCACAGTAGACCTGGCTGTCTGAAAATACCTGACTCCCCAAATTTATAGAGCTTGTTATAGAGCGATTGAGCCCGCTCATAAACTCTATAACTTGAGAAGTGTTATCTCAGACTTTTGTCTAGTGAACTGAACAGACTCCCCATCTAAGCACAGCATTTCTTCATGTGATGCCAATGAATATATCCACCCCTGACATGTTCATGACCTTCAGATTCAACTGTAGCTGGCTGTTGCAAATAAACAACCTTGAGCAATTCAAAGCCATTTTCAAATGGAGCGAATGATGCTGTACAGAAATAAAGACTGATTGACCAGCCAGGGTGTACCTCTGCCTCATCTTCAGGAGGGCCAGTGTCAGGGGGGCCAAGGCTCTGGGAGTGGGTGTGGTCATCAGAGTGAGTGTGGTCATTACACTGGGTGTGGTTATCATGGTGGGTGTGGTCATCAGAGTAGGCTTGGCTCTCACTGATTGGGTGCTCACGCCCTTCCTGTCGGTTAGAGTCTAATACAGTGGGACAAAACAGCAGAACAGAACAGCAGCCGTCAAAATGTAGGCAGATTCCTCTACACAAGATAAAACACTGGCTCTAAATATCTTTCCATTTACCTGAATGGTTGTAGAAATAAAAAATTGAGAGTCATTGTCAGGCTGCAGTTTAATAAGGGGCCACAGACAATACACTCTTTTATGAATTTTATTGTGGGCTCAGAAAGTTCGGAACCATGGTTTCACAATGCAGGGGAACCCTTACTTCTGTTGGAGGTGTTGGGGGTAGCATTACTCAGCACCTCTTCTTCCATCTCCGGGGAGACGGTGACAGTGCATTCAGTTACCGGCTGCAGGTCCAAATCGGGACGAGTCCAGTCTATGCTGTTCCGCCTAACACCACTGAAGTCAGCAGATGACACATCCGTGGAGTCCCCTGTCTCCTTCCCAGGTACAGAAAGCTCTGTGTGAAAGAAGTATTAGCACTAGCATTAGCAGATACAGCAGAGAGCAACAGTCTGATTATGTGCATTACAGTGGAGTGCAGGTGTATCTATGCCACTGATTCCAGTGCTTTTCACATCCTGTCACAGCCCCATTCTCCCCAGTAAAAAACCTCATAAAATTACCCTGTAGACTCAGGAGTCTTGCAGGCCATGAATAACTAAATATAAAAATGTCCCTCACGGCCCTGAAAATTAATGCTGTCCCACTTTCAATTCAAATTTGAACCAAGGTGGCACATTTATATAAAATGTGTACATGAAGCATTAAGATGATCAGCAAAATCTCTCAACAAACCTGCAAAAACCAAACCAAGTGAAATTTACTCATTTTCTTACAGAATACAGGATTCCTCCACACAAGATAAAACACTGGCTGGAAATATATTTCCAAATATCTGCACGGTTGTGGCAGTAAACATTTCACTGTAATATTTCAATCAAGGCTGATAGAGAGTATCGCAGGGATTCCTGCAGCCATATATACTGGAGTCCCAGTGGCCAGCCTTAGAAAACAAAAAACAGTCACCACAAAACAACACACCCCTAACTGTGGGCAACCACCATGGTCAAAAAGCTAACACCTCGTTTTCAAAGAACAGCATACAGCGTTGTGAAAAAGTATTTCCCCCTTCCTGATTTCCTCTACTATTTCATATTTGTCACATTGAATGGTTTAAGATCTTTTGACAAATTGTAATATTAAATAGAATCGGAGTAAATGCAAAAGACATTTTTAAATGATTTTTTCATTTATTTAATGAAAATAGTTATCAAACATCCACGTGAAAAAGTCATTTCCCTCTTAGTTACTCAATAAACCAATTAACCAAATTTACTTGATATTAGCTTCAGCTGATTGAACACAGCCAGGCTTGATTGCAGCCCTGTTGAATCAACCTGTTTTACTCAGGTTCCCTTTGTCTAATATTACATTTTGTCTAAAGATCGGAAGCTATTCTGAGTGACAAATATGTAATAATAGAGGAAATCAGGAATGGTCAAATACATTTTGTGGTGCTGTAAAATTTGTTGTTGATAATGGTCCAACCTCTCACGCCCAAAAAAAACCTAAATCATCTTGCACTGCTTTGACTAATTTAGCAAGCTGGACTAATTCAAGCTAGCTAAGTGATGACCTGAAAATGAAGCTAGGGGACCTGGTTGCTAACTAGCTCGCTGGGCTTACCTGTGACAGGTGTTCTTGCAGAACACAGTCTGTAGCTGCATTCACTGCAGAACTTGTCATTCTGCCCACATTCCCTGCGGCACTGGGGGCAATCCATCCTCCTCCCTCTGGACAAACATCACACAATTACAGCAAGAAGAACCAAGGCACCATATACCACATTTCTAAGCATTAAGCATTCTTTTTAAAATATAAACCAATGGAGTTTACAGATGAATCTCAGGGGACTCCAATAGTCTACTTGTCAGCTCGGTTTAACAATACTGTATTTTTGTGAATAAATGATGGTCATTTTAGTCAGATGTGTTCACTCAAGTAACTTTGTTAGATCAATTATACTTCTCATTGTCATCCTGACCTTTGCTACACGAGGCAAAGCATTCTTATTAAAAATAAATAAAAATCTGTATTTGAAAAAATCAAAAAGGATTAAATTCCGTTACATTACAGTACATGTATTGAGCAGATGCTCTGATCCAGAATGACTTACAATGTAAGAAACTATACAGACCTGACAACATTTCAAGAGAAAGGAGAATATATGTGACATCACTAAACCCCTAATGCAAATGAACTACGCTAAGCAAGAAGAAACTGACTGGCAATTCTTACATACAGATTTTATACGTAGAAAGCCCTATTTCTGCACGGTCCTGTGCTATAAGCCTGGTATTAGTCTGATCTTTCTCGATATTAACCAATGCTCCGATATTTTGTTTTTAACTTCTTAACCGGAAAAATCCGTACTATAATCCAACAACGTTTTTGCGTAAAAGAAGAAAGCAAAGCGTGAACTTGAAATCGTAATCTTTTTTACCAGACTGATGCTCCTTCAAGAGGCTGGCATGGATGTGTCAGTGACTTCTGTCCACAGAAAATATCACAAACATAACTACAGAAAACTATAAAGGAACTATAAAAATAAAATCCCTCGCAAGGAAAACAAAGCAGTGTGAAGCCAGCGACAGTAAGGACTTTCGCATGGGTCTGAAAATTTCAAAATAAAAGTTCGACGATAAAACCACTGTTACGTTCAGCAAAATGAAATTAATTAAGGAAAAATCGGACTGCAGTCGTCCTAAAATATGTACTATTCGTTTTCTATTTGTACAATATTAAAACAACTTTGATTTTAAACACAGACATTGTAAAACTATTCACAACACTAATACTAATTACCAGAGGTGGGTAGAGTAGCTAAAACCTGTACTCAAGTAAAAGTATTGTTACTTTAAAATAATAATGACTCAAGTAGAAGTAAAAGTAGTCATCCAAATAATTACTTGAGTAAGAGTAAGAAAGTATCTCGTGAAAAGACTACTCAAGTACTGAGTTACTTCATATAATCTGATTTAATGTTGAAATAAGAAGAGCAAGATGACCGTAAAAATCTAAATGTCCAAAATATAAAATTGTAAATGCTTGTCCAATAGAAATAAACAAAATATAAAATAGCCATGTGCAAATTGAAATATGGCCTAAATCATATCCCTTTAAATAAAACAATACACAGGAGGTTCGTCAGAAGAGGAGGATTTTCGCTTTCTGTTGGACTCTATTAAGTCTGTATACCCCGTCAGTTTGTTCGGGTGAACCCTCCGTTGACAGAAAAAATATCAATGAGGCTACACGGATTTATCCATTAAAATAGACTCATCATCACAACAAAGAGGAGCCTGTTCAAATTCAAACAGAAACTTTATATGTGGGAAACATAATGCTTTGTAGCACCATTATTGTACCTTATGATGCACTTCTCCACGATATTCCAAAGTCCCGTGATGCCTTGCGCGGAATATGTGCAGAACTTCCGGTTTATCGTAAACAAACGTTACGTATGCTATGCAATGTTCCAGCGCGCACGTCATGACTGTAGCATGCTTTACAAAAACTATTACACTACTAACTAATGCTTACATTACAGTGTGAAATATCCACATTAATACCAGTAACCTATTTAAACACACTCAATTTAAAAAAATAACGTATATAACCGAAGTATTTTGAGCAATAATAGCCTACTTACATAGCAATGATGAAATCTTATCTGTGTTCAGTAGATGGAGACAGAGACCGTAAATCAACAGTACAGTTCAATCCGCTTCTGTTTTGCTCCAGAAAACGATGTCATCTAGGTCTATCAGCAAACATACGGCTTAGCTATGCCCAGAAGTCCTCAATAATAATAGTATTTCCCAAGAAATTACGAATAATCCTTGACCACGTTCCGTGCTGCGTCTTTTACTCTACCACAGAGTAAATGCATAAGTGAATGCGATGATAAGAAAAATTTCGGTTACGCTGACCTAAAAAAAGCTATTCCAAAAGCAAAATTAGACATGCTATATATCGTTAGAAAGCTTATACTCTCACCTACTGAATAAATGAATTGTCAATCAAGCCAGACTGTACTAAAAAGGGCGACAACGCCGTAAACAACGCGTGTGGTATTATGCACAGCTATTTTGGAAGATACCAAGGCATCACAAATGCCCGTATATTTCACAAACGGATTGTCCAAGACAATAAATGACCACTCAGTCAAATAGTTAGCTATCCACAGCCAAAACTAACCTACAACTTACCGCCACATATTTTCTCAAGTTCGAAGTTGAGTTCTTGTAGGCTAAAATGTCCACATTTCTAGGCAGACAAAGAAGGCAGCGCATAATGTAACTACTGTTTTTGGTAGTCTGTAAGTAAAACGTAGTTTGAACCTGAGGCCAGGGGTGTTCTGCCTCCTACGAATCACCCGCCATTGTTTCAGCTATTGTTGTGGCCAACTCATCCTTCTGTGTGCTGTGACTGGCTACGTTTGGTTGGTGAAAGGGAGTCATGTGGGGCTATGACAGACCAAAGCAAAGACCAGTCAGCCTCTTTGGCTGAAATCTCTCTGAGATAATGAAACGAACAGAACGTGCATTGAATAAAAAATGGGTAAAAAAAAAAAAAAGTAACGAGCGGAATGTAGCCGAATATAACGGAGTAAAAGTAACATTTTTTCTTCACAAATATACTCGAGTAAAAGTGAAAAGTATGTTGCATCAAAACTACTTTGACAAGTACAATTTATTCAAAAAGTTACTTAAGTAAATGTAACGGAGTAAATATAACGCGTTACTACCCACCTCTGCTAATTACAAACAAATCTGTCTTCCTTTTTTATATTTTTTCCCCTACATTTTTAACAATGACAATGCAAAAATTTAAATGGAGAATTATAGATAAAATACATCCATTACTTTTAATTATTATTGCAATATCCAATACAACATTACATCAGTACATGAGTTTAACTAAATGGTAAGGGAAGAATTAGAGTAATTTATGAATGAATTACTTCAACATTCTGTGCTACCTTGTAACATCAACTATGCGCTGCTGCCTCCCCTGGACATGTTGTCTCAATGATATGGGGGTGTTTTGAAAACCTTGGACCCTCCACTCTTCAGATGTGGTGTCACTTATATCAAATAAGCGTCATAGAAAATGTGGCTGGGGTTTGAACATGCAGTACATAGGTGAATTTCATTCAATTAAGTTCCAATTGCTTTCTGATACTATAACAGATAACATGCTCTGCTGCGTCTGCAGAGCCTGATGTACATGATCCATTGACCTATACTAGATGTAGAGAAGAATACACTGTTTAGTTGAACCACAACATTTTCCATCAAATTTTCTATCATGTTTATTTGATATCTTTGTCATCATATCAATTTAGTGAAGGGCTGTATGCAGTAAATGTGCATTGTTAATTCAAGTCTTGACAGATAACTTTTGGTCTGACTCTGGAATGTGGGTCCAAATGTTATCTATTTAGAGTTCAATTAGCACTCAACATTTTATTGTGTACTAACAAACCCATGCCACATAGCTTATCCTATAACAATTAGCCAGGAAGCTATCATCTAGAGTTGTTAGAACACCTCAGTGGTAACATGACCTATTAATTATGACAAATATGCTGGAATCAGTGTTATATTCTCCTAAAAAAAGCAAGATCATGGTATTTCATATTTAGACTTACTGCACTTCCAAGAATCAACATGGCAGAAATATAAAAAAAGCTTTATAAAAATACACTGCCTTTTTAATTGGCATTATAATTATAACGAAGGAGTATTTTTACATGTCAAAACGTCGCTAGTTTAGAAAATAAACATTGAGATACGCGTTTCTCGCTTTCGCGCAGGCAGACTTTTATTTTGAACGATTTCCGACGAATCTGCAGTCTGACTGTCGCTCACGGTCGCTCATTTCACGATACTGGAAAACAAAGCCTGAGGGGGGATAGCTAAACCAAAGCTACAAGGCGCAGGTATACTGCTCAACACCACGGTGTATACACAAGATTTATGCCTGTCTAACCAATAACTAAAATAAATAAAAACAAATTTCCTCTGACAGTTTGGCGTAGTCGGTTCAGTTTTTTGGTCTTTCGCACAAATTTTCCCTTGCATATGCTGAGGTCCGTACTTGTGGGCGTAGCTGTCTGTGCATGAGAAAGGGAGGGGCATAACTTCAAACAGATCACGTGATTTCTCAGAAAGTCTTCTTGCTAGTTTCAGTTCTAGAGGCTGTGGGAGGCGCCAGTGCTTCACCTTTATCTGTGGAAATAACAGTTTTTGTATTTGACTCAATTCTTAAAATATTATTGGAGGTATATTAATAATTTTTTTTTTTACTACAAACAACCTACACCCCTTGGCTATGATTACACACCACAATGAAATCATTAGCATTGTGGTGTGTAATCAACGATTCATTAGCAATCTGACCGAAAGTACAGAGAGTGAGATGTTACATTTAACCCCGAGGTTGGTGTAAAGTGGTCCCACATCGGGTTTCATTGAGCTACGGTGAACATTCTTCATAAGGAGGAGGACAGAGATTTACAGTGTTCAATGTAATTTAAAAAAAAAAAAATGTTTTTTAAGTTATTAAGAGTTGAATTGAGTAAAAAAAAAAATGTTTTTTTAAAAAAAATCAGTACAACCAGATGCCAGTAAATTATATCAGATGTTTTCTTTTAACAAAACCGCCAGGGGTCTGTTGAGCCTGAATGAACTGATTTAAACAGGGTTTTAAATGGAGGGTGTGAAGGCATGTGGGCAGCAGTGTTGTATAATGGGTAAGGAACTGGCCTTGTAACCTAAAGATCACAGGTTCCATTCCCGGGGAGGAACCGGCCGTTGTACCCTTGAGTAAGGTGCTTAACCTGCATTGCTTCAGTATATATCCAGCTGTATAAATGGTTGCAATATAAATGCTATGGGAAAAGTTGTGTAAGTAACTTATTGGATGGCGCTTTATCCCACAGTAAAACAATGATCCCAGAAATACTGCTAAAGCAACAAGGGAGTTTTTCAAAGCCAGAAACTGGTAAATTCTTGATTGGTCGAGTAATTCACTCAATCTGAATCGAATTGAACATGAGTTTCATATGCTGAAGAGGAAATTTACGGCAACTAGTCCCTGAAACAAGCAGGAGATGAAGATGGCTGCAGTCCAGGCCTAGCACTACCCAAAAAGATACTCAAAATGTTATAGGTTGGGGATGGAAGGGGGTAATAATGCCATCTTAGGAAGTGGGTCTTCAGTCTGCATTCTAGATTATTTGGTTTATTATTTAGATTAATTCATGTTTAATGCTTTGAATGTGATTCAGGGCTGTAGCGGATATATTTTTCTAAAAGGATGTTCGAAGATTCTGTGCGAAGGAATGGTCAAAGGACCCCCCAGTATGTTCACTAATCTCATAAAACACTGTAAGACTATAAAACGTGCAAAACGTTTTAGCACACGCAAAACCAGTAACACAACCAATGACTGGACATGGTATTTGTTTTGCACCTATCATGGTCGTGTTATTAGCTTTGCATGCGCTAAAAGGTTTTGCACGTGGTAAAGGTTTTAGTAAATCAGGCACTTAATGTCTTTTGTCCTCAGAGGTTGGACGCGCTTCTTTCATTTGTATATTTAACTTAAAATCTTTATGTTAAAATGTGTTCAATCTGTGTTAATTCATGGCCAGTCCTTTACACGTGGTACCAGATGTCCCAAAACGAAGGCTACATGCTTTAAGTTGTACTTAATGGGCTACCACCACCAACACTGGTTTTAAGGACACAATTTGCGAGCCGCAGCATAATAGACATGATGTACAAGCCTGAGTCACAATCTGCAAGAGCACATTGTGATTTCTAAAATACCACACAATTTGCATATTAGCATCGTTCGCTAGTATGTTACCATAATAGTTGAGAAACTCACTAGCCGACTAACTGGACAACTAACATTCCAGAGCGTAGCGACACATTAACAGCTTCAGCTGCCAATCAAGGTGAGACTTGATGTCTCCTTTGACTGAAGACGTGTTTCTTTATCTTTAGCCTTTGATAATGAACAGTGCTCACCAGTGCTGATCTGTAATATAGATGCGTGTGCTTTTTCTTTATAAGTCTTCAGACACAGTGAACCCTATGTGGAAGTGATGAAGTGCAAAATTATAGAAGAAATCTATCTGAAATAATCAGAGGTAATGTTGATTAATAACTAGTTTACCATTACATTATGCTGTGACCCTGAGACATCCCTGCCTGCCCTCCCCTCTGTGTGATACCATATGTTCACTTTACTGTATGAAAGGGAGTTGTGCTCTTTTCTCCAGGGAGGGCTTTACATCTGTAAGGTACAATTTTGAGTGTTCCTCCCACTGCTGAAGACTGGTGAAGCCACAAATGCCACAAGTTATAATTTGCAAACAGCAACTGGAAAACCAGGCCATAGGCCTACCAGGTGGAACTGAATGTGAAAGAGGCAGTGATTAGGTACCTGTATAAGAATAAATGTGGGAATGTGGTTCGATAGATTCCAGATTTCAAGGAAGCCCTAAATGCTGAGTAAGGTAACAAGTCTCGAGATTGAGTTTCTGAGATTCCTAGTCTTAAAAGGAACCTCTGAGTACCAAGCCAGATAGGAAGTTTCAGGATATGAGCTTCTAATAACGGATTTCAAGTCTCAAAGGGACCTCTGAGTACTAAGCTAGACATAGAAATATAAAAATAAAATCCCTCACAAGGATAACAAAGCCTGAGGGGGGATAGCTAAACCAAAGCTACGAGGCGCAGGTATACTGCTCAACACCACGGTGTATACACCAGATTTCTGCCTGTCTAACCGATAACTAAAATAAATAAAAACAAATTGTGCAATGTTTTTGTGTATATTTTGATATTATTTTTTTAAAGAGGCAGTTAACACTGATCATTAATTAAACACTTGCCACACTTAGTACTTGACACCTACAGTTGCATAATTTATTACTTGAAAAAGCTTTGTCTGCATTTATGAATCAATATGGCTCCCGCACTTTGTGGAAACTTTTTGCAATTAATTATCAGGTTTTGCTTCAAAGAATTACACTATTTAATTCATTACATAATGTTTCAGGAGCTGAGTGCTTCACACTTATTGATCTGGACACAGCTCCGGGCATGGCCTCGTTTTACCCTTCACAGTGCCGATGTTCGTCATCACATTGACTTTCCCATTGTTAGGAGCATCAGGCATGTGATGTGTGAGGAAGTGACATCACAGTCATGTGTTTTAAAATGCTGTGGTTGGCACAGCGGTAAGCTGTTGGTTGCCGCGTGGTAGATTTACTGAATTCTCTGTTGCAATGGTGCATATTAAATGTGCTGGGTGGTAGATTTACTGCATTCTCTGTTTGAGTTCATTGGATCTGGTTTCTTGTAAATAGTGCTGATCTCTTCAGAATAAACTGGAGCCATTGAGAGGAGATGATGTTCCCTTTGTTTGGTTGTCTTTTTGTTTTTTTTCAATGTGTGTTTAAACTGGATGGGTGGGCTTGTGATGGTCTGCTGCAGGTTAGCCTGAGCTCACCTGCCTTTTGCTCCGGCCCCACCTGGACAGGAGTCACCTCTTTAGCTTTTGTGTGCTTCATCACCCTTTTCTTGTCCCCTGACTAAATGATTTATTCCACAAGGGACAGACTGATTTTCCCTGCTCCTCTCAGGAGCTCTGGATTTGATTGGAAACACTTTCCCTCCACTTTGTCAAGAGGCTGCTGGATATACAAGTATGAGTGATTATGCATTTGTTTTGTTGTTCTGAAATGTGTGAAGACAGTGGAATCTGCTGAACGGCAGCATTTGGTTTCCCCTCAGTTTGTTGGAGGAACAGTGTAGTGCATCATGGGTAAATATCTGCTTTGATCTAATTTTTGGTAATTTTTTAAATGGCTGACTCAACTACCTCCTGCCCCCATAATGTGTTGAGTCCACCATGAGCACAGACTCCAGTTACTGAGTCCTGATGTAAATCCTGGTTGATTGTAAGACTAGAAGGTTCAAGCTTTCATCTTTATGCCCCTTTCATTGATAAACATGGAAAGGTTTTTTCCCCCAGTGCAGGTAATTACATTGGGCACAAGTGTAAATTGTGTATTTTCAGCTCCCTGAGACAGAAGGTAAAGCCAGCAGCAATGATGTGATGTTAAATGGATTTATTGCCATCTAGTGGTAGAATGAAGATACTGCCATTGTCTTCAGGCAGCTCAGTTGTTCAGGCAGTGAAGAAAATAAGGGACTGTTCATCAAGTTCAGATGAAATTAAACATTTATTTTGATTATGCCATTTGTGCAAGTAATAAGTGCTCAAACATGTGGTGAAATACATCAATTTTACTAAGTGCAAAGAAGCAAAACAAATTTTGAATCCAGCTTTCTAAAAAAGAAAAATAAACAGTCATCATGAAAGCTATAAGGGCGGCACAGTGGTGCAGTCCTAGTTTCGAATCCCTGGGCCTTTCTGTGTGGAGTTTGCATGTCCTCCCACAGTCCAAAGACATGTCAGCAGGCTAACTGGAGACTCTAAATTGCCCATAGGGATGAGTGGATGGTGTGTGTGGCGACCTGTCCAGGGTGTATTCCTGCCTCTCTCCCAATGCATGCTGGGATAGGCTCCAGCTGCCCTTGCGTCCCTGACCAGGATAAGCAGGTATAAATAATGGATGGATGGGTGGCATCTTTGGGCCTCAAAGGTCAATTTTCTTTTTTTCAAAAACAGTGAATTTCTATATTAAGGCTTATAAAGTGATAACAAAGGCTTATAAAGTGATAACAATCCTTTTAACATTGTAACAACAAATCATGTGTGTAACTATTTAGAGAGTACGAATGGATGAAAGCTATGCTATTGTGTAAACAGATTATCAAGGCACTTAATAATGTATGACGTCAAACAGCCAAGCAAGCAGTGATGAAGAGCTGATAGTATTACCAATAATACATGAAGGTTATGTGTTTTATTAATAGAAAAGACTTCTTATAGGAAGCATAGAAATAAACATAAAATGTCATTTGTATTTTCATTAAAAGTATTCTTTTTGATATAGAGAAGGTCTCAAAATTAAACAAACTCAAAATATCTCAGCCTAGTTACCGTCCCTGATTATGCATCCAAGCAATGGAATAATGAACAAAGCTCTGCCATGCTAACTCAGACGGTGTGTATAGATAAAAGCTGTATAGGTTATGATAGAAGTAACATCCCCTTTTAGCATGTATGTGGGTTTATATGTATAATGACTGGTTGATGGTATTATCTGTATCTGAGTATCAGAGACAGCTCAGTGAAGGCTGCAAAAATGCAGTAATGTATGTATCAGTGATACTCTCTCTTTCTTAACATCAGTGATGATTTAATTTAATGCTCCCTTTTTGAAATGTGTTTTATTTATATTGTATTTTTATTTTTAACCTATGGCCTTTTCTTTCAAAGGATTCAACTTGGTTGGGGCACTTTTTGTGATTAGCCATGATATGTGTGAGTAGGCTATTAATTAATGCCACACGGAAAATAAATTTTCAACCTGACTGACACAGGGACCATATAATCCACTTAATTTAATCTCCTTCTGTTTTCATCTGGAAGGATTCCTCCAGGCTTTTCATGGCTTGGTCTTTGGTTATATCTCTCCAAAGAGAGGGGATGTCTGCAGGCTCAGCGTCATATTCCTTGGCAAACTGCTTGTTAAACCTGTTGAAGACGTACTTCCAGTAGTCTGAGGCCAGGATGCTGGTGTCAGGCTGGATGCGCCAGTCAGGGTAAATGCTCTGATAGTCCTTGTATGGATGATATTCCCACTTTGTTTCACTTGACCTGAATTTTCTCTCACTGGCAACACTGGAGGAGCAGACATTAGTCAGTAATTGAGAGGATTCCTCATATCTGTAACCCCCGATCCCCTGAGGGCGGTGAATGGAGGCAAAGTGCTCTGTGTGGTTCTTGCCGCCTGCTTCACATGGGGTCTCGCAGAAGGGACACTGCCTCCCACAGCCAAACACCCTGTTAAACAGCTCCTTCTGTGGCTGAAAGGGCAGTGAGGTCAGCCTGGCCCTCACATCCCCACCCCTCTGAAACTCTGCAGTCATGGACTGCTCCATTTCATCCACAAGCACCTTCAGACAATGGGAAAAGTCTTCTGGCTTGGAAGTGTTTAAGGCCAGGACCACTTCAAGGGGGTCTTTGGGCATGACAAGCTCCTGCAGGTCACTACAGATATCCTGAATGAACTGCTGAATGTTCTGGTCCTCTTCACCCCTTTCTGACGTTCCTTCATTGGCCTTCGTCTCTGCATTCTTAATGGCTTCCTTTAATCTTTTTACCATCACCTTCAGGTGCTTAATCTCAATGTTCCTGAGACCATCTCCCTCTGAGAACTGCTTAACCACCTGCTTGAATATCCAGTCCTGCACAAAGGCCTCATAATTGATTATGTAATTCTCAAAGTTCTCAAAGTCATCATCTGAAAGCAGCTGCTTGAGAATTGAGAACGGGAAGAAGGATCGAGTGCTGAAATCCTTGGTTTTCTCTCCTGTCAACACATCATCCACAAGGTCAGGGCCCAGAGACTTGGTGATGTATTCCTTCACCACAGGTGCAAGACAGTTGTAGGTGAACTCATTGGCTTTCTTCTGACACTGAAAATGCACAGAGAAATCTTGTCAGCAGATTGAACAGCTCTGCTAGCTAACCATTTCATCTGAAATAAGCAATAGGGAAATGACTGCCTGCATAAACTAATCAAATGGTTGAAAATGAATGCAGTTCAGAAAACTAGCTGCATCTGTCCCCGAATGAATACAAATGAAAACGTTCATGTCCTTGAGATTCAGCTATAGAATTGCTATGAATGCCATGAATAAATGACCTTGAATAATTCAAAGCCATGTTCAAATGGTGTGAATGATGCTGTACAGAAATAAAGACTGATTGACCAGTCAGGGTGTACCTCTGCCTCATCTTCAGGAGACCCAGTGTCAGGGGGGCCAAGGCTCTGGGACTGGGTGCTGTCATCAGAGTGGGTGTGGTCATTATAGTGGGTGTGGTTATCATTGTGGGTGTGGTCACCAGAGTGGGTGTGGCCACTACAGTGGGTGTGGTTATCATTGTGGATGTGGTTATCAGAGTGGACTTGGCTCTCACTGACTGGGTGCTCTGGCCTTTCTTGTTGGTCAGAGTCTAATACAGTGGGACAAAAGAGCAAACAGAACAGTAACCATCACAATGTAGGCAGATCACTCTACACATGATAAAACACTGGCCCTAAATATCTTTCCATTTACCTGAATGGTTGTACAAATAAACAATTGACAGTTATTGCCAGCCTGCAGCTTAATAAGGGCCCACAGACAATACACTCCTCTGAATTTTATTGTGGGTTCAGCAAGTTCGGAACCATGGTTTCACAATGCAGGGGAACCCTTACTTCTGTTGGAGGTGTTGGGGGTGGCATTACTCAGCACCTCTTCTTCCATCGCCGTGGAGACGGTGGCAGTGCATTCAGTTCCCGGCTGCATGTCCGACAGCACAACCCTGTGGACGACGGCAGAACTGCGCCTGGGTTCTGCTCCAGAAATGCTGACCTTGAGGTCTACTATCAGGTTCCCAGACACAGAAAGCTCTGCGTGAAAGAAGTATTAGCACTAGCATTAGCAGATACAGCAGAGAGCAACAGTCTCATTATCTGCATTATTATTTGCATAAAATGGCCCTCATGGCCCTGAAAATGAATGCTGTCCCACTTTCAACTCAAATTTGAACCAAGGTGGCGCATTTAGATAAAATGTGTACATGAAGCATTAAGATGATCAGCAAAAGCTCTCAACAAACCAAACCAAGGGAAATTTACTCATTTTCTTACAGAATACAGGATCCCTCTACACAAGATAAAACACTGGCTCTAAATATATTCCCAAATACCTGCACGTTTGTAGCAGTTAAAATTTGACTGTAATATTTCAATCAAGGCTGATAGAGAGTATTGAAGGGATTCCTGCAGCCATATACAGTCCCAGTGGCAAAAACAGCCATTACAAAACAACACACCCCTAACCGTGGGCAACCACCATGGTCAAAAAGCTAACACCTCGTTTTCAAAGAGGAGCATACAGCGTTGTGAAAAAGTATTTTCCCCTTCCTGATTTCTACTATTTCATATTTGTCACATTGAATGGTTTCCGATCTTTTGACAAAATGTAATATTGAACAGAAACTGAGTAAACGCAACAGACATTTTAAAATTAATTTTTTAATTTATTTTATTACATCTGGCATAAAGCAAATAGACCATTTCACAGTAAGAACATCATACCAACAGTCAAACACGGTGGAGGCTCGCTGCCTTGCGAGCTGGATGACTCGCCATTGTTAAAGGAACCATGAATTCTGTTCTGTAGCAGAAAATTCTTAAGGAGAATGTCCTGCCATCGATCCAAAACCTACCAAATTGTCCAAATTAAAGCAGTTCAGTTTCTGCGAAGAAAGGTGGGCTAAAATTCCTCCACAGCAACATGAAAGACTTATATCAAATTATAGGATGTGTTTGGTGGTATTTATTGGTGCTAAAGGTGGTGCAATCAGTTATTAAGCTTATGGGTGTTTGATAACTTATTTCATTAAATAAATGAAATCATCAAAAAAATGTTTTTTGTGTTTACTCAGGTTCCCTTTGTCTAATATTACATTTTGTCTAAATATCGGAGTGACAAATATGCAATAATAGAGGAAATCAGAAAGGGTCAAATACTTTTTCATGGTGCTGTAACATTTGTCATTGATAACGGTCCAACCTCTCACCCCAAAAAAAACCTGAATAATCTTGCTGAGTACACTAGCTATATAAAACATTAGGACAGTGCATGTAAATATCAGTTACTAAAATCTAATTTCTTCATATAACTGCTACTGCTTTGACTAATTTAGCAAGCTGGACTAATTCAAGCTAGCTAAGTGATGACCTGAAAATGAAGCTAGGGGACCTGGTCGCTAACTAGCTCGCTGGGCTTACCTGTGACAAGTGTCCTTGCAGAGCGCAGTCTGTAGCCACATTCACTGCAGAACCTGTCATTCTGCCCACATTCCCTGCGGCACTGGGGGCAATCCATCCTCCTCCCTCTGAGCAAACATCACACAATTACAGAATAAAGAACCAAAGCACCCTGCACTAAAGGTAAAAGTGTTAGGATCTGGGGATGGAAGGGGACCACGGATGAAATCAGTGCGGCCCATTGGAGATTTGTGTAGATTGCAGAGGGATCTCTGGTGACTTCAGCAGGCTATATGTCAGCTTGGTTTAGAAATCTTGTGTTTTTGTTAATAAACGATGGCCATTTTAGTCTTAATCACTGAAGATGCAGGTGTGTTCAGTTCACTGTATTAACTTTGCTGTGTCAGTTCTACTTCTCATTGCCAACCTGAACTTACTATACAAGGCAAAGCAATCTTGTCAAAATCTTCGCGTTAATGATTGTATCTCAGGTAGCCCGGCTGTGGAAACTAAATGTCTTCATGTCATCAAAGGAAGGCTCGGCATGATTGAAATGCATTAAATTACATTAATTACATTAGTTACATTAATTACAGTCATTTAGCCGACACCCTAAACCAGAACAACTTAATATACAGGAAAACAAAAGTGAATTCACCTGATCTATTGACTAATAGTGCCAAACCAGACTAACAGGATTTCAAAGCAAATAACAATATATGTAACATTAAGGATCTACATCCGTAGAGTCCTTGCAATATAATTTTTTGGTCTCGTTATCTCAAGATCATGACATACCATTTGATCACAAGAAAACGGAGTTTGCCTCCTGATCATGGCTTATTTATTCTTGTGATCATTTCAGGCGGCTGATCCTGCTGCTGCCAGCAGTATTTGCATGGGTGTGGGTGAGACCAACCTTCTCCAAACAAAAACTTAACCCATTACCCATTAAGGGCATCACCAATTAGCATATTTTCCAAACATTTAGTTTCTACATTTTACCATTAAATTTATATTGAACATTTACATTCACATTTAACATTTATATTTATACATAATCCATGATTTTTTCAATGTTGCTTTAATGCAGAACATTACTCTTGTAAAAGTGATAACAATTTGGGACTACAACAAGCATTGTTTCTCCTGATTAATTTTCCTGTTGAACTCAATGGAAAAAATATTCAGGAGAAACAATGCTTGTAGTATCTACTGCATATCTGGCAGCAGCACAGTGGTTTGAGGCTCATTTGATACCTTGGACCCTTGACGACTTAAAGCCATCTAGCCAACAAATGTGTTCCATACTGTATCAGCATAATTTACAGCTGAATCTAGTCCCACCCCCCAATTCCCATAGAGATCCATTCAAATGATCCATTTTTGTATCGCTTGTAGGACAACCTGAAAATAAAATATCCAGACTCTGATGATGTTGATAGGTCACAGACATTAGGAAGTCATGGCATGCAAATGATATGCAACCATATACAAAACATGACTCCTATCTGACATTATGTTAATTTGTCTATTGTATAAGTGAATTTCCCTGTTTCAAGCTTTTCCCCGAACAGTTCACTGCAGCAAAAGTAAATGAGCAAATGGTGGCACAGGAGGTCTCAGGAGTGCATTTGTTTAATTCTTGCTAATTTTCTGAACAATGATTTGTTGTTAAGACCATTACAGGCTTAATATTTTGCCATTTTGGGCATGGCCCATTTTTTGTGCCCAGGAGTGTAGTCTGCCGCACAGATGAGAGAAAGAGCCTGCAAAAGACAGCCCGAATGGGGAGTTTGCAAATAGTAAATAGTTTGAAATGTAAATAGTTTGGTGTCCATGCAAAGTTCCCAATGGAAAGAAGGATAACCAAAGTCAATTGAATGGTGGAATAGTTTTTTATTTTTTAACTTTACTTTGATATTGTCTTTGTTTCATTTTGTTCTTATTAGCATTTTGCTTTGTTGTATTAAGACTTTCATTCAAACAGGTCTTTGTGTACTTTGAAACTATATCACTAATTAGCCAGCAAATGTACCAACATCCAAAACCTAAATAACCTGAATAAGCAGGTGTGCTTTAAGGAATGAGTTCCAGACCACAGGCCACACACCACAGAAATTTTGGAATAAGATCAAAAATATCAAACCATATAGCTGCTGGTGTGGGGGGGTGGGGGGGGGGGGGTGGGGTGGGGTGGGGTGGGAGTGATTAATTAGATTAAATAATAAGAAATAAATACAGATGTAGCCCATGCAGTTAAAAATACTCAACGAAATGAGCTTGATGCGCAGAAGCGGATTCTGACATCATGAGGGAAATGTGTGAGTAGCATGGAGGAAAATCTTGAGAAAAGATGTAAAAGGCGGGAAATACTGGGGATGCACATTTTTGGGACCAAATTTCCAGAAGACCAACTTCTGCCAGCAAAACAACATGAGTTGAGGGTGACTCAACTGGAGAGGATATACATAGACTTATCTAAAAGGATTTTCAAAGATTCTGTATGGAAGAATTGTCAAAGACCCCCATGCCTTCACTAATATCCTAAAATTTTACAAGATGACTTAATAGTTTCAACTCTGTAAAGGGAGGGTACACAAAGTACTGTGAACAGGAGCCCTGACAGTCACAACAAAATGATTACTTGTTGAAAACAATTTGTGTTGGTGTAAAATATAATCTTGAATTATATATTTTTGTGTTTGTGTATAATATATATTTCCTGTTGCTTGTATAGAAACGCTTTCATAAAGCACAAATAAACTACAGTATTCAAAAAAGCATTTGTAGTCTAAAGTCCTTTTTGTATGTATAATAAGCTGTTAATGAAACAGGGCGTACTTGTTTCATTCATCCAGCGCATAATCCTGTGTCCTGGGCTACAGTGCTGCTCTATAGCAATATCTGTCGATATTAGTTTTGCTTCACTTACCGGAATAATCTGTTCTGGAATCAGTTTGCGCACAATCTTTTCCGCAGAAGAATAAAGCGAAGCGTGAAGATGTAATCAGAAGCTTTTTCACAGGCTGATGCTCTAGATTAGACACTGACACAAGTATTGACTGTCACGAAGTTTCATAGCTTGTAAATCGAAAGTATTATTGTTAGTTTCGTTTGGGCGAGGCTATTAAGGGGGTATGCTAGGATATTACATAGTCTTTTTGTATTAGAGTAATTATTCTATTGATATTCTGTTAATACATTATGAGACGTTCGCTCAGGATTTGTTCAATAGGCTAGTTCAGCATTTTGAACTTTACTGATATCAACTGTGGGTCAGTCGATTAATCAATACCTCTGTGAATAGGAATACTTTTCCGCAGAACGTTATCGAACGTATTAGTTACTGAGAACTGATCTGATTGATTTAAAAAATTGTTAAATACGACATATTCATTATATGTAACATGAAAGTCCGTTTCTGGCATAATGTGGTACTTTGGGCAAGTCATACCTCTCTAGACATCAAACGTGTCTAATTAGTACAATGAACATTATTTTTGTCGTTCCCGAAATTGCATTGAAGGTTGTAATTAGAACTAGGGCACTGGTACTGCAGGACCTGGGTTGAGAACACAGAGTCGTGCAGTTTTTCTCAGCTGACAGACCTGCCCAGTATCAACAGTTCCATGTCTGTTACTTGTTCTTGAATTCATCTGACAGACCTGTCAGTTTAGTTCAGAGCAGACATTGCGATGATCTGATATTTTTAAAAATAATTTTGATTATTTTGTTACTGGAGACCAGGAATGCACAGAGCTACATGCAACATGTACTTTCTTAACGCTCCTGTTATGTTCAGGACTGTATTGCTGCAGCCTGCAGTCAGTCGCCTGGTTTTCCTCAAGCATGGCACGCAATTGACACGCCTACTGTTGTGAAGAACCTCCTGGTTCGTACTGTTGCGCAGGTTCTCCCTCTTTCTACCAATTTTTAAACCGCCGTCATTGTCTTCGGTGACCTTGTTTTACCGTTTCCTCGACCTGATCGATTTAATCAGTTCTAAACAGAACACGTATCCAAATAGTGTCTTGGTAACATTTTGCCTTGGTAACTGTTTGGAATATTTTCCGATGTTTAAATGTCTGGAAATATACCGTAACGTAACATTGTTAGGAAATGCTCCAAATAAAGTGCACTTTATTTCCAAAACCAAATGAAGTGAATAAAAAAGCAAATATTGACTTCTCCAATATTTCCTATATTACTTTGCCAAAGTTAACTTACAACATGCATTTCCTTGCATGAACATCAACTGTAATAAGAATAAGGTTGTGTTTTATATGTTTATAGTTGTGCATATTCACACAGTGAATGGAAATAATTAAGTTAAATAATTTTATTTAACTTTATTCTTTATTGAAATAGTAGTAATAAATAAAAAAATTCTAAGTATATTCTTGTATAATAATAATGTACATCAATCCATTATCTATACCCACTTATCCTTGGCAGAGTTACGGGGAGTGCTGGCGCCTATCCCAGCGTGCATTTGGGCGAGAGGCAGGGATACACCCTGGACAGGCCGCCAATCTATCGCAGGTCACACACACCATTCACTCACATTCTCACACCTATGGGCAATTTAGAGTCTCCAATTAGCCAACCTGCATGTCTTTGGACTGTGGGAAAAAACCGGAGTGCCCAGAGGAAACCCATGCAGACATGGGGACAACATCCACTCATAAAGACCCAGGCCAGATTCAAACCAGGACCTTCCTGTGCTGAGGCGACAGTGCTAGCCACTGTGACGCCCTAATAATAATGTAAATCTTTAAAAATAAACACACACTAAATAATAATAGTACCTCTTTCAACACAAGTACGCTGATATTATAAAAGAAAATAAATAAATAGTAAAAAAAGAAGAAAAAGAAGAAAAAGAATGAAAGAAAAAAAAAGCAGACACTCAATTTGGGATGGCAGGTATGCCATCAGCCCATTTACACCTTGGTGGGGTATACACCTTACCTATACAGCACCGAGAGTTTGGCACTTTTCAGGGTTTCCTCCAGAAATAACTAAAATTACTTTCAGCCTTTAAGAACACTGTACCTCCTAACCTCATGTAAACACGCAGAATTCATATACAACTTCGCACTTGCATGCAATTCATTCTTCTTGATTGAGGGCATCATTGTGGGGAGGATGTGTGTTGATGTGAGGCATTTTTGTGTATTGATCTTTTGCCACACCAGTCCCGTATATGACGTACGAAATTGTGAGAGTCTGCGTGTGTGACTTTACTTCCCCCTGCTGCGGTTTCAGGCGGGACTTTGGCCAGATTTTTGGACCAGATTCCTGCACTGGGATGGCCCTCACAATGAATGCAGCGGGTGGGGCTTCAGGAAGGTGTCGTCTTCTGGTGCGTGTGTGTGTGCATGTGTGAGTGTGTGTGCGTGTGCGTGTGTGAGTGTGTGTGTGTGTGTGTGTGTGTGTGAGTGTGAGTGTGTGTGTGTGTGCGTGTGCGTGTGTGAGTGTGTGTGTGTGAGTGTGTGAGTGTGTGTGTGTGTGTGTGCGCGTGTGCGTGTGTGAGTGTGTGTGTGTGTGTGTGTGTGTGCATGTGTGAGTGTGTGTGCGTGTGCATGTGTGAGTGTGTGTGTGTGCGTGTGCGTGTGTGAGTGTGTGAGTGTGTGTGTGTGTGTGTGTGCGTGTGTGTGTGTGTGTGTGTGTGTGGAGGAGGGCGGGGGAGGGGGAGTAATATCCTCCTCCTGTGGAGTTTCTCTCAGTTCCATCCTGGGTCTCTCTCAGTCCATATCATAAATCCATCGCCGTTGTATGCAGACACATCAGTGATACAGTAAAAGATGATGATGTAGTAGTCAGGCATAACTGTCACATGTCACCCATATCCTGATGTCACATTCTCCTGGCTTGCTGGGCTTGTACTGAAGAGACAAAAGCCTCTGAAATTAACCAGTAATTAGTTCACTGTGACTTCAAGATCAGGAATGTACAGGCAGGGCAAGAGCTCCACCCACAGATCCCACACAACCCCAATAGCAAAGAGCTCTACAAACTAATCCCACACAACTCAAATAGCAAAACGCTCTACAAACTAATCCCACACGACTCTAATAGCAAAGCGCTCTACACACTAATCCCACACAACTCTAATAGCAAAGAGCTCTACACACTTATCCCACACAACCCTAATAGCAAAGTGCTCTACACACTTATCCCACATAACCCTAACAGCAAAGCGCTCTACACACTTATCCCACATAACTCTAATAGCAAAGAGCTCTACCTCCCCCAGCCCAGTGACTCCCCCAGCCCAGTGTCTCCCCCAGCCTGCCCCAGCCCAGTGCCTCCCCCAGCCAATGTCTTCCCCCGCCCACTGATGTTTTTGTGTATAATTTGAAGATTATTTTTTTAAATAGCAGTTAATACTGATCATTAACACTTGCCACACAAAGTACTTGACACCTAGTTGCATGATTTATGACTTGAAATTGCATTGTGTGCATTTATAAATCAACATTTCTCCCACACTTTGTGGAAATTTTTTGCAATTAATTATCAGGTTTTGCTTCAAAGAATTCCACTATTTAATTCATTACATAATGCTTTAGGCACCCAATACTTAGCGCTTATTTTCCTGGGTAGTAGAATTACTGCATTCTCTGTTGTAGTAGTGCATATTAAACGTGCTGGGTGGCAGATTTACTGCATTCTCTGTTGTAGTAGTGCATATTAAATGTGCTGGGTGGTAGATTTACTGCATTCTCTGTTGTAATAGTGCATATTAAATGTGCTGGGTGGTAGATTTATTACATTCTCTGTTGTAATAGTGCATATTAAATGTGCTGGGTGGTTCCCTGTTTGAGTTAATTGGATCTGGATTCTTGTAAACAGCACAAATCTCTTCAGAAGAAACTGGAGCCATTGAAAGAAGATGATGTTCCCTTTTTTGGTTTATTTTATGTTTATTTTTAAATGTGTGTTTAAACTGGATGAGTGGGCCCATGATGGTCTGATGCAGGTTAGCCTCACCTGGACAGGAGTCTCCTCTTTAGCTTCTGTGTGCTTCATCACCCTTTTCCTGTCCCCTGACTGAATGATTTATACCCCAAGCGACAGACTGATTTTCCCTGCTCCCCTCAGTATCTCTGGGTTTGATTGGAAACACTTTCCCTCCACTTTGTGAAGAGGCTGTTGGATATACAAGTATGTGTGATTATGCATTTGCTTTGTGGTTCTGAAATGTGTGAAGACAGTGGAATCTGCTGAACGTCTTGGAGCAGCATTTGGTTTCCCCTCAGTTTGTTGGAGGAACAGTGTGGTGCATCCTGGGTAAATATCTGCTTTGATCTAATTTTTTTTTCACTTTTAAAATGGCTGACTCAACTAACTCTTGCCCCACAATGTGTTGAGTCCTGGTCTAGCACACCCTGTCTCTGACTCAATGTGGACAGACTCCAGTGACTGAGTCCTGATGTAAATCCTGGTTGATTGTAAGACTAGAAGGTTCAAGGTTTCATCTTTATGCCCCTTTCATTGATAAACATGGAAAGGTTTTTTTCCCCCAGTGCAGGTAATTACATTGGGCACAAGTGTAAATTGTGTATTTTCAGCTACCTGAGACAGAAGGTAAAGCCAACAGCAATGATGTGATGTTAAATGGATTTACTGCCATCTAGTGGTAGAATGAAGATACTGCCATAGTCTTCAGGCAGCTCAGTTGTTCAGGCAGTGAAGAAAATAAGGGAGTGTTCATTAACTTCAGATGAAATTAAACATTTATTTTGAATGTGATTATGTCATTTGTGCAAGTAATAAATGCTCAAACATGTGGTGAAATACATCAATTTTACTAAGTGCAAAGAAGCAAAACAAATTTTGAATCCAGCTTTCTAAAAAAGAAAAATAAACAGTCATCACGAAGGCTATAAGGGTGGCACAGTGGTGCAGTCCTAGGTTCGAATCCCTGGGCCTTTCTGTGTGGAGTTTGCATGTCCTCCAACAGTCCAAAGACATGTCGGCAGGCTAAGTGGACATTATAAATTGCCCATACGGATGAGTGGATGGTGTGTGTGGCGACCTGTCCAAAGTGTATTCCTGCCAATGCATGCTGGGATAGGCTCCAGCAGCCCCCGTGTCTCTGACCAGGAGACCAGGTATAGATAATAGATGGATGGATGGCATCTTTGGGCCTCAAAGGTCAAATTTCTATTTTTTCCAGGAACAGTGAATTTCTATATTAAGGCTTATAAAGTTTAACATTGTAACAAGAAATCATGTGTTTAAACTATTTGAAGAATGTGAATGGATGAAAGCTATGCTATTGTGTAAACAGATTATCAAGGCACTTAATAATGTATGACTTCAAACAGCCAAGCTAGCAGTGATGAAGAGCTGACAATATTACCAATAATACATAAAGGTTATGTGCTTTATTATAAGAAAAGACTTATTATAGGAAGCATAGAAAAAAAACATAAAATGTAATTTGTATTTATGTTAAAAGTATTCTTTTTGATATAGAGGTCACAAAATTAAACAAACTTAAAATATCTCAGCCTGCATCCAAGCAATGGAATAATGAACAAAGCTCAGCCATGCTAACTCAGACAGTGTGTATAGATAAAAGCTGCATAGATTATGATAGAGGTAACATCACCTTTTAGCATGTATGTGGGTTTATATGTATAATGACTGGTTGATGGTATTATCTGTATCTGAGTATCAGAGACAGCTCAGTGAAGGCTGCAACAAAAACAGTAATGTATGCATCGGTGATTATCTCTCTTTCTTAACATCAGTGATGATTTAATTTAATGCTCCCTTTTTGAAATGTGTTTTATTTTTATTGTATTTTTTACCTATGGCCCTTTCTTTCATAGAATTAAACTTGGTTGGGGCACTTTTTGTGATTAGCCATGATATGTGTGAGTAGGCTATTAATTAATGCCACTCAGAAAACAAATTTTCGACCTGACTGACACAGGGGCCATATAATCCATTTAATTTAGTCTCCTTCTGTTTTAATCTGGAATGATTCCTTGTACCTGTGAGGAAACTATTTCATATGAATTCCAATCAGAAGATCATCATACTGAAACATCCATTCAATCTCCTGTTTTCATCTGGAAGGATTCCTTCAAGCTTTCCCTGGCTTGGACTTTGGTTATTAGTGTCCAATGGAAGGGAATGTCAGCTGGCTTAGCACCATATTCCTTGGCAAACTGCTTGTTAAACCTGTTGAAGACGTACTTCCAGTAGTCTGAGGCCTGGATGCTGGTGTCAGGCTGGATGCGCCAGTCAGGGTAAATGCTCTGATAGTCCTTGCATGGATGATATTTCCCCTTAGTTTCATACGACCGGAACGTTCCCTCACTGGCAACACAGGAGGAGCAGATATCACACACTAATTTACAGGAGTCCTTATATCTGTATCTCCCGATCCCCTGAGGACAGTGAATGTAAGCAAAGTGCTCTGTGTGGTTCTTGCCGCCTGCTTCACATGGGGTCTTGCAGAAGGGACACTGCCTCCCACAGCCAAACACCCTGTTAAACAGCTCCTTCTGTGGCTGAAAGGGCAGTGAGGTCAGCCTGGCCCTCACATCCCCACCTCTCTGAAACTCTACAGTAAAGGACTCCTCCATTTCATCTACAAGCCTCTTCAGACACCGGGAAAAGTCTTCTGGCTTGGCAGTGTTTAAGCTCAGGACCACTTCAAGGGGGTCTTTGGGGATGATGAGCTCCTGTAGGTCACTACAGATATCCTGAATGAACTGCTGAATGTTTTGGTCCTCCTCACCCCTTCCTGTCACTCTTTCATTGACTTTCCTCTCTGCATTCTTAATGGCTTCCTTCAATCGTTTAACCATCACCTTCATGTGCTTAATCTCAATGTTCCTCAGGCCATCTCCCTCAGAGAACTGCTTCACCATCTGCTCAAATATCCAGTCCTGCACAAAGCTCTCGTAGTCTCTTATGTAATTCTCAAACTCCTTAAAGTTATCGTCTGAAACCAGCTGGTTGAGGATTGAGAACTGGAAGAAGGATCGAGTGCTGAAATCAATACCTTTCTGCCCTGTTAATACTTCATCCACAAGGTCAGGGCCCAGAGACTTGCTGATGTATTCCTTCACTGCAGGTGCAAGACAGTTGCAGGTGAACTCCTCTGCTTTCTTCTGACACTGGTCTCTTTTATTGAACAGGTCCTTGAAGTCAGTGCAGTACTGTTGCTTGAACTGTTCCAGACAGTGACGGGGATCATTTGCATGAATAAAATCCAAATGCATTTTTTGAAACTCCTGTGCTGCATGTCCACATGTGTGGATCTTCAACTTGACCTGAAAGTCAGCACTTGTATCCAGATCCCTGTGTCTGTCCAGGATTTCATCTATTATATGAAACAAGCCAATCATGTACGTGTTATGGTAATCAGACCTTGTTCTCACTTTTTCAGCTACAAACTTCCTGCTGCACTCAATGATGTGATCAGCCATCTTTTGTGTTTTTATCTTCTGCTCTTTTCCATAAAATGTGTTCCATATCTTTTTAAGCATTCCTTTACTCTTCACTTTGAATGGCTCCATTCCACATTCAGACAAGTCGCCCACTTTTGACAGCATTTCACGTACAGAGCTGCCTTCTCTCTCTAAGTTAACCCACAGCTGGTGTTGGATATCTTGGACAATATCTCGTTTGTCCAGGCCAGAGAACTGCAGTTCTGCCACAGTCTCATTCCACATCTTCTCAAATTCGGCCTCCAGCTGTTTATCTGACAGATCTTTACTTTTCCTGCATTTCTCAATCAGGTCCAGCACCATCTGCTCCATTACAGCTGTATGATTTTTTTTGATTTTCTCTAACCTGAACATACCCTTTCTAATCTCCACTGTGGCATCTAGCTTGTTTATAACAGAGTGCTCTGTCTCCTTCCGGATGGCTTTGGCTGAGTTTATGAAGTCCTCCTTGTACTTCTCCACTAAGTGAACGTGTCCCTGTGGTCTATGATAGAATTCAGCGAGATTGTCCAAAATGAGCTTTTCTCCTTTAGCCAGTTCTACAGAGGCCTTATATTTCAGGCTGCTCGTCAAGTCATTCACATTGGAGAATGGCTGAATCTGTGCTGCTATTGTGCCAAAGTTTGACACCTTTGTCTCAGCTTCCCTTAACCAGGAGTACATGCTCTTCCTGAAGGCCCACTCCCAATTGTTGAACTCAGTGCAAAGCTGAGTATAAGCATCAGCCACAAGACTGTTACGAAAACTGAAGATGAAGTTCTCATACTTCACTGCATTCCACAAACTCTTGGTCCATTCAAGGAACTCGTTGAATGTGTGTGGTGAGTCCTTTCCAGATTTGTGTTCCTTGAAATACTCAGTCACACTCCTCTTGAACAGATTCACAGACTCACTGTAGCCAGCATTCACCGGTGCCATGGGAGGGATGCCATGCCAGAGCCCAGGGATGTACCAGGTGTTTGTCTCTGGATCATACTCCATGACATCAGTAAATGTTTTGTTGTTTCCCCTCTTCTCCATCTTAGCTGCTGCTTG
Source organism: Anguilla pacifica (assembly GCA_039654925.1). Lineage (NCBI taxonomy): Eukaryota > Metazoa > Chordata > Actinopteri > Anguilliformes > Anguillidae > Anguilla > Anguilla pacifica. The sequence continues at coordinate 1,659,602 of CM077290.1, forward strand.
GGTCATCTCATTCAACTGCTCCAGCAGAAGCTTCCTTTCCCTCAGGTTATTTTCATGGGCAGAGACATCTGGGACATTCTGGTGCACAAACTGACAGCAGGGTTTTCTCCCAACTTCTGTCATGCGCAGGAAGGCATGCACCACAATCTGCAGGATGTCCTTCATCTCTGTGCAGTTCTCCATGGCGATGTTGATGACTGTGATGTCACTCAGCCCCACCACCAGAGTGGCCAGTTCATTATCATGCTCATAACTGTCATCCAGCTGGGCCAACTCTGGGGACTTCAGACCTTCAGTGTCAATAATCATGATGTAATCACACCCAAGCTGCTCTTTAAAATCCTCTTTCACTCTAATGAGGAGCATGAAGGCCCCTCTCGTGCACCTGCCACTACTGACAGCAAACTGGACCCCAAACATGGTGTTCAGGAGGGTGGACTTCCCAGTGCCCTGCACCCCGAGTACAGTGACCACCCGGATCTTACATTTATACTCTGTTAGTTGATCTAGTTCCTTCAGAACCTGTGTCACCCACTGCAGAGGAATGTTGGATGCATCTCCATCCACCAGCTCCAGAGGAAAGCCTTCCTGCAGCAGCTTGGCAGCCAAACCTGGCAGGTGCTGAATTTCAGGGGTGGGGCCTTCGGGTAGTGAGCAGGCTGACTCGTACAGCTGACCCATTTCCCGCAGGAAGTGCTCTGTCCCCAGAGAGGAACTGGAGATCTTCCTGTCCAACTCTGCAATGAGCTCCTTGTTTTCCTGAGAATTCTGACACTGTTCCTTGTACTCCGCCCGAAGGAGTGGAAGGCGTTTGCGTGACAGGTTGTCCAGGTTGATCCTCATCCACTTGAGGAAATACTTGCGCTCCTCTGTGGAACCGGACATTGCAGAAATGAAACGGGACATAGATTCTGAGATGTTGTGAGCCCTCTGCTGTGCTCTGAGCTTCTGCTTCTGATCTGCAAGCTCATTCCTGTAAACTTCTATGTTTTTCTCCCCAGCATTTTTCATCCTGCACTCTTCCTTCTCCAGTTTGGCCAGCTGTTTCCATGCAGATCCTTGAAAGGGCAGCTCTATCTCCTTGAAGCTTGGTATATCAGAAATCCTTCCTGTGATTTCATCAGCGTTTTGCTTGCCCCTCTGACAGTCGATATAATCTTCATCAACCTGGATCCCAACTTCACAGGCAACAGCAGACATCCCTTCAACACTCATTTTGACCATGTTTCCCTTTAAAACGTCAGTCATAGCTGAACGCAAGTAACTCACAAATTCTGCATCGTTCATCTGCGAACCCTTTATAATGATGTTACTGGGTTTTATCTGTAACTCAAAAACACATCTCTTGAAGTCATCCGTATAGAAGCTTTTGCTCTGTAAATTAATGATCAAGTACAAATGAGCCTGAAGTTGCTTGGAGTCCAGAATTTTGTAATCAAACCCAAAATCATCACAAAACACAAATATGGCAGCAGAGGTTTGGCAGAGGAAATCGTATTGAGTTTCAAAGTCCTTGAGGTCCCCACGGAGGTTAGCGATAGCCAGTGGCTCAGAAAAAACATCAATGTTTCTGTTCCCACAGGGCAGATACCAGCTGATCTCCACCAGCCCATTGGAAATCCTCCTTGGGGTGTTACCGCACTCCATGTTTCTGTGAACAAAGGTTTCGTGGTGCTCCTGAGGGCTACTGAGAAGCTGGTTCAGAATTTGAGACTTGGACAAGCTGCTGTTTCCCAGCCTCACAAAAGAGATCATGGGGAGCTTAGAGAGAACAATGCTCTCCTCTACAAACCCTCTTGGGGCTCTCAAAGAGTGCGGCTTGTACTTTTTCACAATATCCCTCATGGCCCAGAGCATTAAAGTGCACTGCTGTGTGTCACATTCAGGAAGTAGCAGAGGCACCGAGAACTGGCACATGGACATTTTCAAAACCATCTCCTGCTGGAGAAAGCCATCTGAGCAGAGAAACACAGCAGTTATGAGGTCCAGAGGGTTGACTCTGTTGCTGCTGGCCTGTGGATTGCACAGGATGTCCATTAAGCTGTCCAGATTCTGGGAAGTCATGTCCTGTTTTGAGGCGCACCTCACGCTCCTAGCAGTCACATTCACCATCATCAATCTCCTCAGGAAACACCACGGCAGATATTTCAGAGACTGGATGCTTTCATCACTTAAAGTCTCTCCATCAATCTCTAGCACCTTGCTCAGAGTCAGCTTGTTCTTCAGGTGGTGTTCCAGTCCCAAGTCACTCAACAGCACATCCAGATTGGTTCCTGTCATTGCGATGGAAGCTATGTTAGTACATGAATGTACAGAGACAAATAATCTATTTAAATTCTTAATCCACAAAAACCATATATGATTGGTATTCATAATAATGAAAGGGTAAACGCATAGCCCCGTATTCATGAGATTTTAAATCACAAGTCAAAATACTAAATACGCATTCCCAAATGTGCACGTTTCAGTCACTCGCTTGTGTGTATGCGTGTTGAGCTGGTCTTGCTGCAGATGCCATTCGGAAGGACTGCAGTGAGGTTGAAAGTATATTTCAGCCCAGGTATCAGATCAGAAAGGACAGCTGTGGTAGTGCAGACTGCATCTTCCCTAACTCTGAGTGACACTATGGCCATTAATGCACCTGTGGGGCTACCGGCCTCCGATAGCACAGCCAGGGTCAGGATTTGCTCCCAGGCCAATACAGTAGAAACATGCTTTAACAGTTTATTTTACACACTAAAAACATTTTCATTCCATATTTTATCATGTCAGGCTGCTTTTAATAAAGGCTAACAGAAAATACACTCTTTCATTAATCTCAAAACTGAAATGATTTGCATATGGTTTGAAAACCTGTTTCTCTGTTCCTTGAGGCAGGTGTCCCAGGTTTGATGCGCTCAGCAGGTGTTGTGTCTCTCTGCTGGGTCTCAGATTCCAACAGACCTGTCCGTGATTTTTCCTTTTCTTCCTGCTCTTTAAAAGTTTCCTGTAAATCAGACCTTGATTAACCCCCCTTCTCATCCCCCTTTTTACCCACAATTTGGGAAATCTCATTTCATTGAGAAGTGAGATTACATACTAATATTTTAAAAAATGTTTTAAGTACTTGAAACACTGAAAAATACACACAACGAACACTGAAATGATCACACTGGGGCCCTCCAGGACTGGAGTTTGGACCCTGCTCTGGAGATTGTGTAAGAACTCTCACCTCCTCCTCCTTCTCCTCCTGCCCATCCTTCCCCTTCTCCTTCTCCAGCTCCTCTTCCTGTGCACTACGCACAGTGCCTTTGGTGTGTTTACACAAAGTCCCATCCGTGGTGTCAGCATCTGCTGAACCACTCTTTGCGTCTGACTTATCTGGGTCTGCAGAGGAGGGCTGGGTCTGGGCAGGGCATGAGGATGGGTTCTCTGGTGCTGGATCTGGGCCCAGACTGGATCTGTTGTCTGTGGTCTCCTCCTGATGCTCAGAATCTGCTGCAGAGATGTTCAGAGACAGACCAGTCAGACTCCCTGGTATATGAGGTCCAAGGAAGGGTCCCCAACCCACATCATACACCATAAGTCAAATTTTGATAATTGGAAATCATAATAATGATGTGAAAAAGGGTAAACTCACAGGCCATATTTAAAAGGTTTTAAATGAGAAGACTAAATATTAAATATGCATTCACCCCATACAATGTATATGCAAGAGGAGGTAGATCCCAGCAGCAGTATAAATTAAGTGCATTAGGAGGTCCAAGGAAAAGTTAATTGGAGGAGGCCCACATGGTTAGTGTTGATATGGACTCCCTGATCCTAGCCTGCGATTGGCCACAAATGGAATTTTTGAATATGGTGATTAAACAAATCTAATAGGCTGGAACAACAGTTCTTTGTCTCTGAAAACTATATAAGCTCATGTATTCAACTTTATATGTTTGAAGACTGTACCTGTACTTCTTCCTGACCGGTCATTTTATAAAAACATCAAATAGAGCTCCTGTTTGGTATCTTTATTTTGAGCACCATCATTTTTGTTACAAAATTCCTACCAGACACTGGCACACTGAAAAGCACTACTGATCCAGGCAGACTGCATCTTCCCTAACTCTGAGTGGCACTACGGCCATTAATGCACCTGTGGGGCTACCGGCCTCCGATAGCACAGGCATGGTCAGGATTTGCTCCCAGGCTAATACAGTAGAAACATGCTGCATTTAATAATGGGTAACAGAAAATATACTCTTTCATTAATCTCAAAACTGAAATTATTTGGATATGATTTTAAAACCTGTTCCTTTGTACCTGAGGCAGGTGTGCCAGGTGTGATGTGCTCAGCAGGTCTTGTGTCTGTCTGCTGGTTTTCAGACTCCAACAGACTTGTCCATGATTCTTCTTGTTCTTTCTGCTCATTCAAAGTTTCCTGTAAATCAGACTTTCATTTACCCCCCTATTCATCCCCCATTTACCCACAATTTGGGAAATCTCATTTCATTGAGAAGTGAGATTACATACTAATATTTAAAAAAATGTTTTATGTACATGAAACACTGAAAAATACACACAACGAACATTGAAATGATCACACTGGGGCCCTCCAGGACTGGAGTTTGGACCCTGCTCTGGAGTTTGTGTAAGAACTCTCACCTCCTCCTCCTTCTCCTCCTGCTCATCCTTCCCCTTCTCCTTCTCCGGCTCCTCTTCCTGTGCACTACGCACAGTGTGTTTGGTGTGTTTACTCAAAGTCCCATACATGGTGTCAATATCTGCTAAACCACTCTCTGCGTCTGACTTATCTGGGTCTACAGAGGAGGGCTGGGACTGGGCCAGGCATGAGGATGGGTTCTCTGGTGCTGGTTCTGGGCCCAGACTGGATTTATTGTCTGTGGTCCCCTCCTGATACTCAGAATCTGCTGCAGAGATGTTCAGAGACAGATCACAGTCACACTCACTGGTATAAGAGGTTCAAGAAAGGGTCCCCAACCATTATCATGCAATCCAAGTAATATTTTGATAATTGGAAATCATAATAATGACTTGAAAAAGGATAAACTCATAGCCATTAATTAAAAGGTTTTAAATGAGAAGTCTAAATATTAAATATGCATGCACCCCATACAATGTATATGCAAGAGGAGGTAGATCCCAGCAGCAGTATAAATTAAGCGCATTAGGGGGTCCAAGGAAAAGTCAATTGGAGGAGGCCCACATGGTTAGTGTTGGTATGGACTCCCTGATCCTAGCCCGCGATTGGCCACAAATGGAATTTTTGAATATGGTGATTAAACAAATCTAATAGGCTGGAACAACAGTTCTTTGTCTCTGAAAACTATATAAACTCATGTATTCAATTTTATATATCTGAAGACAGTACCTGTACTTCTTCCTGACCGGTCATTTTATAAAAACATCAAATAGAGCTCCTGTTCATTATCTTTATTTTCAACACCATCAGTTTTGTTACAAAATTCCTACCAGACACTGGCACACTGAAAAGCACAGCTGATCCAGGCAGACTGCATCTTCCCTAACTCTGAGTGGCACTACGGCCATTAATGCACCTGTGGGGCTACCGGCCTCCGATAGCACAGGCATGGTCAGGATTTGCTCCCAGGCCAATACAGCAGAAAGATGCTTTAACAGTTTATTTACACACTAAAAACATTTTCATTCCATATTTTATCACGTCAGGCTGCATTTAATGAAGGGTAACAGAAAATATACTCTTTCAGTAATTTCAATACTGAATTTCAAAACTGAAATTATTTGTATCTGATTTTAAAACCAGTTCCTATGTACCTGGGGCAGGTGTGCCAGGTGTGATGTGCTCAGCATGTGGTGTGTCTCTCCACTGGCTCTCAGACTCCAACAAACTTGTCCATGATTCTTCTTGTTCTTTCTGCTGTTTAAAAGTTTCCTGTAAATCAGACTTTCATTTACCCCCCTATTCATCCCCCATTTACCCACAATTTGGGAAATCTCATTTCATTGAGAAGTGAGATTACATACTAATATTTAAAAAAATGTTTTTAGTACTTGAAACACTGAAAAATACACACAACGAACACTGAAAATATCACACTGGGGCCCTCCAGGACTGGAGTGTGGTCCCTGCTCTGGAGTTTGTGTAAGAACTCTCACCTCCTCCTCCTTCTCCTCCTGCTCATCGTCCTCCGTTATACACTTTGTTGTACGTCGCTCTGGATAAGAGCGTCTGCCAAATGCCTGTAATGTAATGTAATGTAATGTTTCCTCCCACTCATCATCCTCCTTCTCCTCCTGCTCATACTCCTCCGGATCCTCCCAATCATCCTCCTCCGGATCCTCCCACTCATCCTCCTCCACCTCCCACTCATCCTCTTCCTCCATCTTCTCCTGCTCCTCCTTCTCCTCCTGTGCAGTACACACAGTGTCTTTGGTGTCTTTACTCAAAGTCCCATCCATGGTGTCAGTATCTGCTAAACCACTCTCTGCGTCTGACTTATCTGGGTCTGCAGAGGAGGGCTGGGACTGGGCCAGGCATGAGGATGGGTTCTCCGGTGCTGGTTCTGGGCCAAGCCTGGATCTGTTGTCTGTGGTCCCCTCCTGATACTCAGAATCTGCTGCAGAGATGTTCAGAGACAGACCACAGTCACACTCGCTAGTATATGAGGTCCAACAAAGTGTCCCCAACCCTTATCATGCAATCCAAGTAATATTTTGATAATTGGAAATCATAATAATGACTTGAAAAAGGATAAACTCATAGCCATTAATTAAAAGGTTTTAAATGAGAAGTCTAAATATTAAATATGCATTCACCCCATACAATGTATATGCAAGAGGAGGTAGATCCCAGCAGCAGTATAAATTAAGTGCATTAGGGGGTCCAAGGACATGTCAATTAGAGTAGGCCCACATGGTTAGTGTTGGTATGGATTCCTTGATCCTAGCCTGTGATTGGCCACAAATGGAATTTTTGAATATGCTGATTAAATAAATCTAACAGGCTGGAACAACAGTTCTTTGTCTCTGAAAACTATATAAACTCATGTATTCAATTTTATATATGTGAAGACAGTACCTGTACTTCTTCCTGACCGGTCATTTTATAAAAACATCAAATAGAGCTCCTGTTCATTATCTTTATTTTCAACACCATCAATTTTGTTACAAAATTCCTACCAGACACTGGCACACTGAAAAGCACAGCTGATCCAGGCAGACTGCATCTTCCCTAACTCTGAGTGACACTACGGCCATTAATGCACCTGTGGGGCTACCGGCCTCCGATAGCACAGGCATGGTCAGGATTTGCTCATAGGCCAATACAGTAGAAAGATGCTTTAACAGTTTATTCTACACACTAAAAACATCTTCATTCCATATTTTATCATGTCAGGCTGCATTTAATAATGGATAACAGAAAATATACTCTTTCATTAATCTCAAAACTGAAATGATTTGCATATGGTTTGAAAACCTGTTTCTCTGTACCTGGGGTAGGTGTCCCAGGTGTGATGTGCTCAGCAGGTAATGTGTCTCTCCACGGGATCTCAGATTCCAACATACTTGTCTGCAATTCTTCCTTTTCTTTCTGCTCTTTCAAAGTTTCCTGTAAATCAGACCTTGTTTTATCCCCCTTTTCATCTTCCTTTTACCCATAATTTGGGAAATCTCATTTCATTGAGAAGGGAAATTGCATGCTGATATTTAAAAAAATGTAAAGTACATGAAACACTGAAAAATACACCCAAAGAACACTGAAAAGATCCCACTAGGGCCCTCCAGGACTGGAGTTTGGTCCCTGCTCTGGGGTTTGTGTAAGAACTCTCACCATCTTCTCCTCCTTTGTAGTACACACAGTGTGTTTGGTGTCTTTACTCAAAGTCCCATCCATGGTGTCAGTATCTGCTAAACCACTCTTTGCGTCTGACTTATCTGGGTCTGCAGAGGAGGGCTGGGACTGGGGCAGGCATGAGGATGGGTTCTCCGGTGCTGGTTCTGGGCCCAGACTGAATCTGTTGTCTGTGGTCCCCTCCTGATACTCAGAATCTGCTGCAGAGATGTTCAGAGACAGATCACAGTCACACTCGCTAGTATAAGAGGTTCAAGAAAGGGTCCCCAACCCTTATCATGCAATCCAAGTAATATTTTGATAATTGGAAATCATAATAATGACTTGAAAAAGGATAAACTCATAGCCATTAATTAAAAGGTTTTAAATGAGAAGTCTAAATATTAAATATGCATTCACCCCATACAATGTATACGCAAGAGGAGGTAGATCCCAGCAGCAGTATAAATTAAGTGCATTAGAGGGTCCAAGGACATGTCAATTAGAGTAGGCCCACATGGTTAGTGTTGGTATGGATTCCTTGATCCTAGCCTGTGATTGGCCACAAATGGAATTTTTGAATATGGTGATTGAATGAATCTAATAGGCTGGAACAACAGTTCTTTGTCTCTGAAAACTATATAAACTCATGTATTGAACTTAATATGTTTGCAGACTGTACCTGTACTTCTTCCTGACCGGTCATTTTATAAAAACATCAAATAGAGCTCCTGTTTGTTCTCTTTATTTTCAACACCATCAGTTTTGTTACAAAATTCCTACCAGACACTGGCACACTGAAAAGCACAGCTGATCCAGGCAGACTGCATCTTCCCTAACTCTGAGTGACACTACGGCCATTAATGCACCTGTGGGGCTACCGGCCTCCGATAGCACAGGCATGGTCAGGATTTGCTCCCAGGCCAATACAGCAGAAAGATGCTTTAACAGTTTATTTACACACTAAAAACATTTTCATTCCATATTTTATCACGTCAGGCTGCATTTAATGAAGGGTAACAGAAAATATACTCTTTCAGTAATTTCAAAACTGAATTTCAAAACTGAAATTATTTGTATCTGATTTTAAAACCAGTTCCTATGTACCTGGGGCAGGTGTGCCAGGTGTGATGTGCTCAGCATGTGGTGTGTCTCTCCGCTGGTTCTCAGACTCCAACAGACTTGTCCATGATTCTTCTTGTTCTTTCTGCTGTTTAAAAGTTTCCTGTAAATCAGACTTTCATTTACCCCCCTATTCATCCCCCATTTACCCACAATTTGGGAAATCTCATTTCATTGAGAAGTGAGATTACATACTAATATTTAAAAAAATGTTTTTAGTACTTGAAACACTGAAAAATACACACAACGAACACTGAAAATATCACACTGGGGCCCTCCAGGACTGGAGTGTGGTCCCTGCTCTGGAGTTTGTGTAAGAACTCTCACCTCCTCCTCCTTCTCCTCCTGCTCATCGTCCTCCGTTATACACTTCGTTGTACGTCGCTCTGGATAAGAGCGTCTGCCAAATGCCTGTAATGTAATGTAATGTAATGTTTCCTCCCACTCATCATCCTCCTTCTCCTCCTGCTCATACTCCTCCGGATCCTCCCAATCATCCTCCTCCGGATCCTCCCACTCATCCTCCTCCACCTCCCACTCATCCTCTTCCTCCATCTTCTCCTGCTCCTCCTTCTCCTCCTGTGCAGTACACACAGTGTCTTTGGTGTCTTTACTCAAAGTCCCATCCATGGTGTCAGTATCTGCTAAACCACTCTCTGCGTCTGACTTATCTGGGTCTGCAGAGGAGGGCTGGGACTGGGGCAGGCATGAGAATGGGTTCTCCGGGGCTGGTTCTGGGTCCAGACTGAATCTGTTGTCTGTGGTCTCCTCCTGATACTCAGAATCTGCAGCAGAGATGTTCAGAGACAGACCACAGTCACACTCGCTAGTATATGAGGTCCAACAAAGTGTCCCCAACCCTTATCATGCAATCCAAGTAATATTTTGATAATTGGAAATCATAATAATGACTTGAAAAAGGATAAACTCATAGCCATTAATTAAAAGGTTTTAAATGAGAAGTCTAAATATTAAATATGCATTCACCCCATACAATGTATATGCAAGAGGAGGTAGATCCCAGCAGCAGTATAAATTAAGTGCATTAGGGGGTCCAAGGACATGTCAATTAGAGTAGGCCCACATGGTTAGTGTTGGTATGGATTCCTTGATCCTAGCCTGTGATTGGCCACAAATGGAATTTTTGAATATGCTGATTAAATAAATCTAACAGGCTGGAACAACAGTTCTTTGTCTCTGAAAACTATATAAACTCATGTGTTGAACTTGATATGTTTGAAGACAGTACCTGTACTTCTTCCTGACCGGTCATTTTATAAAAACATCAAATAGAGCTCCTGTTTGTTATCTTTATTTTCAACACCATCAGTTTTGTTACAAAATTCCTACCAGACACTGGCACACTGAAAAGCACAGCTGATCCAGGCAGACTGCATCTTCCCTAACTCTGAGTGACACTACGGCCATTAATGCACCTGTGGGGCTACCGGCCTCCGATAGCACAGGCATGGTCAGGATTTGCTCATAGGCCAATACAGTAGAAAGATGCTTTAACAGTTTATTCTACACACTAAAAACATTTTCATTACATATTTTATCATGTCAGGCTGCATTTAATAATGGGTAACAGAAAATATACTCTTTCATTAATCTCAAAACTGAAATGATTTGCATATGGTTTGAAAACCTGTTTCTCTGTACCTCGGGTAGGTGTCCCAGGTGTGATGTGCTCAGCAGGTAATGTGTCTCTCCACGGGATCTCAGATTCCAACATACTTGTCTGCAATTCTTCCTTTTCTTTCTGCTCTTTCAAAGTTTCCTGTAAATCAGACCTTGTTTTATCCCCCTTTTCATCTTCCTTTTACCCATAATTTGGGAAATCTCATTTCATTGAGAAGGGAAATTGCATGCTGATATTTAAAAAAATTTAAAGTACATGAAACACTGAAAAATACACCCAAAGAACACTGAAAAGATCCCACTGGGGCCCTCCAGGACTGGAGTTTGGTCCCTGCTCTGGGGTTTGTGTAAGAACTCTCACCATCTTCTCCTCCTTTGTAGTACACACAGTGTCTTTGGTGTCTTTACTCAAAGTCCCATCCATGGTGTCAGTATCTGCTAAACCACTCTTTGCGTCTGACTTAGCTGGGTCTGCAGAGGAGGGCTGGGACTGGGGCAGGCATGAGAATGGGTTCTCCGGTGCTGGTTCTGGGCCCAGACTGGATCTGTTGTCTGTGGTCTCCTCCTGATACCTAGAATCTGCAGCAGAGATGTTCAGAGACAGACCACAGTCATACTCCCTGGTATATGTGGTCCAAGGAAGGGTCCCCAACCCACATGATACACCAAGTCACATTTTGATCAAAATTGAAATTATTTGTATATGGTTTGAAAACCTGTTTCTCTGTACCTGGGGCAGGTGTGCCAGGTGTGATGTGCTCAGCAGGTGTTGTGTCTCTCTGCTGGTTCTCAGATTCCAAATAACTTTTCTGTGATTCGTCCTTTTCTCTCTGCTCTTTCAAAGTTTCCTGTAAATCAGACTTTCATTTACCCCCCTTTTCATCCCACTTTTAACCACAATTTGGGAAATCTCTTTTCAAAAAAATTGGAAATTACATGCTGATATTAAAATAAAAAAAATAAAAAAGTTTAAGTATATGAATACTGAAAAATACACGCAGAAATCTTGTCATCAGATTGAACAATCTGATGCTAGCTAACTATTTAATCTGAAATAAGCAATAGGGAAATGACTGCATGCATAAACTAATCAAATGGTTGAAAATGAATGCAGTTTAGAAAACTAGCTGCATCTGTCCCCGAATGAATACAAATCAAAACATTCATGTCCTTGAGATTCAACTATGGAATTGCTATGAATGCCATGAATAAATGACCTTGAATAATTCAAAGCCATGTTCAAATGGTGTGAATGATGCTGTACAGAAATAAAGACTGATTGACCAGCCAGGGTGTACCTCTGCCTCATCTTCAGGAGACCCAGTGACAGGGGGGCCAAGGCTCTGGGAGTGGGTGTTGTCATCAGAGTGGGTGTGGTCACTACAGTGGGTGTTGTCATCAGAGTGGGTGTGGTCATCACAGTGGGTGTTGTCATCAGAGTGGGTGTGGTCATCAGAGTGGGTGTGGTCATCAGAGTGGGTGTTGTCATCAGAGTGGGTGTGGTAATTACAGTGGGTGTGGTCATCATAGTGGGTGTGGTTATCAGAGTGCACTTGGCTCTCACTGATTGGGTGCTCAGGCCTTTCTTGTTGGTTAGAGTCTAATACAGTGGGTCAAAAGAGCAAACAGAATGGCAGCTGTCACAATACAGGCAGATTCCTCTACACACGATAAAACACTGGCTCTAAATACCTTTCCATTTAGCTGAATGGTTGTAGAAATAAACAATTGACAGTTATTGCCAACCTGCAGCTTAATAAGGGCCCACAGACAATACACTCTTTTATAAATTTTATTGTGGGTTCAGAAAGTTGGGAACCATGGTTTCACAATGTAGGGGAACCCTTACTTCTGTTGGAGGTTTTGGGGGTGGCATTACTCAGCACCTCTTCTTCCATCGCCGTGGAGACGATGGCAGTGCATTCAGTTACCGGCTGCAGGTCCGACAGCACAACCCTGCGGATGACGGCAGAACTGCGCCAGGGTTCTGCTTCAGAAATGCTGACTGTGAGGTCTACTATCAGGTTCCCAGGTACAGAAAGCTCTGTGTGAAAGAAGTATTAGCACTAGCATTAGCAGATATGCCAGAGAGCAACAGTCTGATTATGTGCATTACAGTGGTGTGCAGGTGTATCTATGCCACTGATTCCAGTGCTTTTCACATCCTGTCACAGCCCCATTCTCCCAAATAAAAGAACTCATAAAATTACACAGTAGACTCAGGAGTCTTACAGGCCATAAATAACTAAATATAAATATGTCCCTCACGGCCCTGAAAATTAATGCTGTCCCACTTTCATTTCAAATTTGCACCTAGGTGGCACATTTAGATAAAATGTGTACATGAAGCATTAAGATGATCAGCAAAATCTCTCAACAAACTTGCAAAAACCAAACCAAGGGAAATTTACTCATTTTCTTACAGAATACAGGATCCCTCTACACATGATAAAACACTGGCTCTAAATATATTCCCAAATATCTGCATGGTTGTAGCAGTAAACATTTGACTGTAATATTTCAATCAAGGCTGATCGAGAATATTGCAGGGATTCCTGCAGCCATATACTGTCCCAGTGGCAAAAACTACAAAACAACACACCCCTAACCGTGGGCAACCACCATGGTCAAAAAAAGCTGACACCTCATTTTCAAAGAACAGCATACAGTGCTGTGAAAAAATATTTCCCCCCTTCCTGATTTCTTCATTTCATATTTGTCACATTGAATGGTTTCAGATCTTTTGACAAAATGTAATATTGAACAGAACCTGAGTAAACGCAACAGATATTTTAAAATTCATTTTTCATCTATTTAATTATGTCTGGCATAAAGCAAATAGACCATTTCACAGTAAGAACATCATACCAACAGTCAAACATGGAGGAGGTACTGTGATGGTATGGGGATGCTTTGCTGCCTTGCGAGCTGGATGACTTGCCATTGTTAAAGGAACCATGAATTCTGTTCTGCAGCAGAAAACTCTTAAGGAGGATGTCCTGCCATCGATCCAAAACCTACCTAATTGCCTGAATTAAAGCAGTTCAGTTTCTGCGAAGAAAGGTGGGCTAAAATTCCTCCACAGCAACATGAAAGACTGATATTTAATTATAGGAAGTGTTTGGTTGTATTTATTGCTGCTACAGGTGGTGCAACAAGTTATTAAGCTTAAGGGACAATTACTTTTTCACATGGGTGATATGGGTGTTTGATAACTTATTTCATTAAATAAATGAAATCATTTTTAAAATGTTTTTTGTGTTAACTCAGGTTTCCTTTGTCTAATATTACATTTTATCTAAATATCGGAGTGACAAATATGCAATAATAGAGGAAATCAGAAAGGGTCAAATACTTTTTATGGTGCTGTAACAGTTGTCATTGATAACGGTCCAACCTCTCACCCCAAAAAATACCTAAATAATCTTGCTGAGTACACTAGCTATATAAAACATTAGGACAGTTCATGTAAATATCAGTTACTAAAATCTAATTTCTTCATATAACTGCAAATGCTTTGACTAATTTAGCAAGCTGGACTAATTCAAGCCAGCTAAGTGATGACCTGAAAATGAAGCTAGGGGGCCTGGTCGCTAACTAGCTTGTTGGGCTTACCTGTGACCAGAGGTGGGTAGAGTAGCCAAAACCTGTACTCAAGTAAAAGTATTGTTACTTTAAAATAATAATGACTCAAGTAGAAGTAAAAGTAGTCATCCAAATAATTACTTGAGTAAGAGTAAGAAAGTATCTCGTGAAAAGACTACTCAAGTACTGAGTTACTTCATATAATCTGATTTAATGTTGAAATAAGAAGAGCAAGATGAACGTAAAAATCTAAATGTCCAAAACATAAAATTGTAAATGCTTGTCCAATAGAAATAAACCAAATATAAAATAGCCATGTGCAAATTCAAATATGGCCTAAATCATATCCCTTAAAACAATAATACAATAAAACAATACACAGGAGGTTCGTCAGAAGAGGAGGATTTTCGCTTTCTGTTGGACTCTATTAAGTCTGTATACCCCGTCAGTTTGTTGGGGTGAACCCTCCGTTGACAGAAAAAATATCAATGAGGCTACAGGGATTTATCCATTAAAATAGACTCATCATCACAACAAAGAGGAGCCTGCTCAAATTCAAACAGAAACTTTATATGTGGGAAACATAATGCTTTGTAGCACCATTATTGTACCTTATGAGGCACTTCTCCACGATATTCCAAAGTCCCATGATGCCTTGCGCGGAATATGTGCAGAACTTCCGGTTTAGCGTAAACAAACGTTATGTATGCTATGCAATGTTCCAGCGCTCACGTCTTGACTGTTGCATGCTTCACAAAAACTATTACACTACTAACTAATGCTTACATTACAGTGTGAAATATCCACATTAATACCAGTAACCTATTTAAACACACTCAATTTAAAAAATAACGTATATAACCGAAGTATTTTGAGCAATAATAGCCTACTTATATGGCAATGATGAAATCTTATGTGTTCAGTAGATGGAGACAGAGACCGTAAATCAACAACACAGTTCAATCCGCTTGTTTTGCTCCAGAAAACGATGTCGTCTAGGTCTATCAGCAAACATACGGCTTAGCTATGCCCAGAAGTCCTCAATAATAATAGTATTTCCCAAGAAATTACGAATAATCGTTGACCACGTTCCGTGCTGCGTCTTTTACTGCTACCAAATACATAAGTGAATGCGACCATAAGAAAAATTTCGGTTACGCTGACCTAAAAAACGCTATTCCAAAAGCAAAATTAGACATGTTATACATCGTTAGAAAACTTATACTCTCACCTACTGAATAAATGAATTGTCAATCAAGCCAGACTGTACTAAAAAGGGCGACAACGCCGTAAACAACGCGTGTGGTATTACGCACAGCTATTTTGGAAGATACCGAGGCATCACAAATACCCGTATATTTCACAAACGGATTGTCCAAGACAATAAATGACCACTCAGTCAAATAGTTAGCTATCCACAGCCAAAACTAACCTAAACTTACCGCCACATATTTTCTCAAGTTCGAAGTTGAGTTCTTGTAGGCTGAAATGTCCACATTTCTAGGCAGACAAAGAAGGCAGCACATAATGTAACTACTGTTTTTGGTAGTCTGTAAGCAAAACGTACTTTGAACGTGAGGCCAGGGGTGTTCTGCCTGCTACGTTGTGTCAGCCATTGTTGTCGCCCACTCATCCTTCTGTGTGCTGTGACTGGCTACGTTTGATTGGTGAAACGGAGTCATGTGGGGCTATGACAGATCCAAAGCAAAGACCAGTCAGCCTCTTTGGCTGAAGTCTCCCCGAGAGAATGAAACGAACAGAACGTGCATTGAATAAAAAATGGGTAAAAAATAAAAGTAACGAGCGGAATGTAGCCGAATATAACGGAGTAAAAGTAACATTTTTTCTTCACAAATATACTCGAGTAAAAGTGAAAAGTATGTTGCATTAAAACTACTCTTACAAGTACAATTTATTCAAAAAGTTACTTAAGTAAATGTAACGGAGTAAATATAACGCGTTACTACCCACCTCTGCCTGTGACAGGTGTCCTTGCAGAGCACAGTCTGTAGCCGCATTCACTGCAGAACTTGTCATTCTGCCCACATTCCCTGTGGCACTGGGGGCAATCCATCCTCCTCCCTCTGGGCAAACATCACAAAATGACAGAATGAAGAACCAAAGCACCCTGCACTAAAGGTAAAAGTGTTAGGATCTGGGGATGGAAGGGGACCACGGATGAAATCAGTGCGGCCCATTGGAGATTTGTGTAGATTGCAGAGGGATCTCTGGTGACTTCAGCAGGCTATATGTCAGCTTAGAAATCTTGTATTTTTGTTAATAAATGATGGCCATTTTAGTCTTAATCACTGAAGATGCAGGTGTGTTCAGTTCACTGTATTAACTTTGCTGTGTCAGTTCTACTTCTCATTGCCAACCTGAACTTACTATACAAGGCAAAGCAATCTTGTCAAAATCTCTGCGTTAATGATTGTATCTCAGGTAGCCCGGCCGTGGAAACTAAATGTCTTCATGTCATCAAAGGAAGGCTCGGCATGATTGAAATGCATTAAATTACATTAATTACATTAGTTACATTAATTACAGTCATTTAGCCGACACCCTAAACCAGAACAACTTAATATACAGGAAAACAAAAGTGAATTCACCTGACCTATTGACTAATAATGCCAGACCAGACTAACAGGATTTCAAAGCAAATAAGAATATATGTAACATTAAGGATCTACATCCGTAGAGTCCTTGCAATATAATTTTTGGTCTCGTTATCTCAAGATCATGACATACCATTTGATCACAAGAAAACGTTTGACTCCTGATCATGGCTTATTTATTCTTGTGATCATTTTGAGGCGGCTGATCCTGCTGCTGCTGCTAGCAGTATTTGCATGGGTGTGGGTGAGACCAACCTTCTCCAAACAAAAACTTAACATTACCCATTAAGGGCATCACCAATTAGCATATTTTCCAAACATTTAGTTTCTACATTTTAGCATTACATTTACATTGAACATTTACATTCACATTTAACATTTATATTTATGCATAATCCATGATTTTTCAATGTTGCTTTAATGCAGAACATTACTCTTGTAAAAGTGATTACAATTTGGGACTACAACAAGCATTGTTTCTCCTGATTAATTTTCCTGTTGAACTCAATTGAAAAAATATTCAGGAGAAACAATGCTTGTAGTATCTACTGCATATCTGGCAGCAGCACGGTGGTTTGAGGCTCATTTGATACCTTGGACCCTTGATGACTTAAAGCCGTCTAGCCAACAAATGTGTTCCACACTGTATCAGCATCATTTACAGCTGAATCTAGTCCCACCCCCCAATTCCCATAGAGATCCATTCAAATGATCCATTTTTGTATCGCTTGTAGGACAACCTGAAAATAAGATATCCAGACTCTGATGATGTTGATAGGTCACAGACATCAGGAAGTCATGGCATGCAAATGATATGCAACCATATACAAAACATGACTCTTATATTTGACATTACGTTAATTTGTCTACTGTAGAAGTGAATTTCCCCGTTTCAAGCTTTTCCCCAAACAGTTCACTAAAGCAAAAGTAAATGAGCAAATGGTGGCACAGGAGGTCTCAGGAGTGCATTTGTTTAATTCTTGCTAATTTTCTGAACAATGATTTGTTGTTAAGACCATTAAAGGCTTAATATTTTGCCATTTTGGGCATGGCCCATTTTTTGTGCCCAGGAGTGTAGTCTGCTGCACAGATGAGAGAAAGAGCCTGCAAAAGACAGCCAGATTGGGGAGTTTGCAAATAGTAAATAGTTTGAAATGTAAATAGTTTGGTGTCCATGCAAAGTTCCCAATGGAAAGAAGGATAACCAAAGTCAATTGAATGGTGGAGTAGTTTTTTTTTAAAACTTTACTTTGATATTGTCTTTGTTTCATTTTGTTCTTATCAGCATTTTGCTTTGTTGTATTAAGACTTTCATTCAAATAGGTCTTTGTGTACTTTGAAACTATATCACTAATTAGCCAGCAAATGTACCACATCAACGATGACTTCCAACATCCAAAACCTAAATAACCTGAATAGGCAGGTCTGCTTTAAGGCGTGAGTTCCAGACCGCAGGCCACACACCACAGAAAACACAGTATTTTGGAATAAGATCAAAAATAATTAATTTAGATGAAACAGTAAGAAATAAATACAGATGTGGTCCATGTGGTTAAAAATACTCAACAAAATGCTTGATGTGCAGAAGCTGATTCTGACATCATGAGGGAAATGTGTGAGTGGCTTGGAGGAAAATCTTGAGAAAAGATGTAAAAGGCGGGAAATACTGGGGATACATATTTTTGGGACCAAATTTCCAGAAGACCAACTTCAGCCAGCAAAACAACATGAGTTGAGGGTTACTCAACTGGAGAGGATATATGTAGACTTATCTAAAAGGATTTTCAAAGATTATGTATGGAAGAATTGTCAAAGACCTCCATGCCTTCACTAATATCCTAAAATAAACAAGAGGACTTAATAGTTTCATCTCTGTAAAGGGAGGGTACAAAAAGTACCAGGAACAGGAGCCCCATCAGTCACAACAAAAAGATTACTTGTTGAAAACAATTGGTTGTGTAAAATATAATCTTGAATTATGTATTTTTGTGTTTGTGTAGAATATCATTTTCCTGTGTTGCTTGTATAGAAAAGCTTTCATAAAGCACAAATAAACTACAGTATTTAACAAAGCGTTTGTAGTCTAAAGTCCTGTTTGTATGTAAAATAAGCTGTTAATAAAAAAGAGGGTGCACTTGTTTCATTCATCCAGTGTACAATCCTGCACGGTCCTGGGCTACAGTGCTGCTCTATAGCAATATCTGTCGATGTCAGTTTTGATTCACTTACCGGGAAAATCTGTTCTGGAATCAGTTCGCCCACAATCTTTTCCACAGAAGAATAAAGCGAAGCGTGAACATGTAATCAGAAGCTTTTTCACGGACTGATGCTCAAGACTAGACACTGACACAACTATTGACTGTCACCAAGTTTTATAGCTTTGTAAATCGAAAGTATTATTGTTAGTTTCGTTTGGGCGAGGCTATTAAAGGAAATAATGCTACGATATTACATAGTCTGTATTAGAGTAATATTCTTTTGTTATTACATTATGAGACGTTAGCTCAGGATTTGTTCGATAGTTCAGAATTTGGAACTTTACTGGTATCAACTGTGGGTCAATCCTTAAATACGAAATATTCATTTTGTGTAACATTAAAGTCCGTTTCTGGCATAATTTGACACTTTCGGCAAGTCATACCTCTCTAGACATCAAAAGTGTCTAATTAGTACAATGAACATTATTTTTGTCGTTCCCGAAATTGCATTGAAGGTTGTAATTAAAACTAGGGCACTGGTACTGCAGGACCTTGAGAACACAGAGTTGAGCAGTTTTTCTCAGCTGACAGACCTGCCCGGTATCAACAGTTCCATGTATGTTACTTGTTCTTGAATTCATCTGACAGACCTGTCAGATTAGTTCAGAGCAGACATTGCGATGATCTGCTATTTTTAAAAATCATTTTGATAGAATTATGATACTGGACACCAGAAATGCACAGAGCTACATGCAACATATACTTTCTTAACGCTCCTGTTATGTTCAGGACTGTATTGCTGCAGCCTGCTGCCTGTTTTCCTCAAGCCTGGCACGCAATTGACACGCCTACTGTTGTGAAGAACATCCTGGTTCGTACTGTTGCGCAGGTTCTCCCTCTTTCTACCAAATTTTAAACCGCCGTCATTGTCTTCGGTGACCTTATTTTACCGTTTCCTCGACCTGATCGATTTAATCAGTTCTAAACAGAACACGTATCCAAATAGTGTAAAATGTTGCCTTGGTAACTCTTTCGGTGCAGTTAGAATATTTTCCGATGTTTAAATGTCTGTAAATATACTGTAACGTAACATTGTTAGGAAATGCTCCAAATAAAGTGCTTTATTTCCAAAACCAAATGATGTGAATAAAAAAGAAAATATTGATTCTCCAATATTTCCTATATTACTTTGCAAAGTTAACTTACAACATGCATCACCTTCCACATCAACTGTAGCCTTATAAGAATAAGGTTGTGTTTTGCATACGTAATGTTTATAGTTGTGGTTCATATTCACACAGTAAAGCCATTATGAATGGAAATAATTAAGTTAAGTAATTTTATTTAACTTTATTCTTTATTGAAATAATTAAAAAAAAGTCTAAGTATATTCTTGTATAATAATAATGTGCATCAATCCATTATCTATACCCGCTT
>CM077290.1:1682500-1717500 GCA_039654925.1 Anguilla pacifica
TGTGAGTGAGTGAGTGTGTGTGTGTGTGTGTGTGTGTGAGAGAGTGAGTGTGTGTGTGTGTGTGTGTGTGTATGTGTGTGAGTGAGTGAGTGAGTGTGTGTGTGTGTGAGTGAGTGAGTGAGTGTGTGTGTGTGAGTGAGTGGGTGAGTGTGTGTGTGTGTGTGTGTGTGTGAGTGAGTGAGTGAGTGTGTGTGTGTGTGTGATGGGGGGGGCAGGAGGGGAGTAATATCCTCCTCCTGTGGAGTTTCTCTCTGTTCCATCCTGGGTCTCTCTCAGTCCATATCATAAATCCATCGCTGTTGTATGCAGACACATCAGTGATACAGTAAAAGATGATGATGTAGTAGTCAGGCATAACTGTCACATGTCACCCATATCCTGATGTCACATTCTCCTGGCTTGCTGGGCTTGTACTGAAGAGACAAAAGCCTCTGAAATTAACCAGTTATTAGTTCACTGTGACTTCAGGTTCAGGAATGTACAGGCAGGGCAAGAGCTCCACCCACAGATCCCACACAACCCCAATAGCAAAGCGCTCCACCCACTGATCCCACACAACCCCAACAGCAAAGCGCTCCACCCACTGATCCCACACACCCCCAATAGCAAAGCGCTCTACACACTTATCCCACACAACCCTAATAGCAAAGAGCTCTACACACTTCTCCCACACAACCCTAATAGCAAAGAGCTCCACCCACTGACCCCACACACCCCCAATAGCAAAGAGCTCTACACACTTATCCCACACACCCCTAATAGCAAAGAGCTCTACAAACTAATCCCACACAACTCTAATAGCAAAGAGCTCTACACACTTATCCCACACAACTCTAATAGCAAAGAGCTCTACACACTTATCCCACACAACTCTAATAGCAAAGAGCTCTACAAACTAATCCCACACAACTCTAATAGCAAAGAGCTCTACAAACTAATCCCACACAACTCTAATAGCAAAGCGCTCTACACAGTTATCCCACACAACCCTAATAGCAAAGAGCTCTACACACTTATCCCACACAACTCTAATAGCAAAGAGCTCTACACACTTATCCCACACAACTCTAATAGCAAAGTGCTCTACACACTTATCCCACACACCCCTAATAGCAAAGAGCTCTACACACTTATCCCACACAACCCTAATAGCAAAGAGCTCTACACACTTATCCCACACAACTCTAATAGCAAAGAGCTCTAAACACTTATCCCACACACCCCTAATAGCAAAGAGCTCTACACACTTATCCCACACAACTCTAATAGCAAAGTGCTGTACACACTTATCCCACACAACTCTAATAGCAAACCGCTCTACAAACTAATCCCACACAACCCTAATAGCAAAGTGCTCTAAACACTTCTCCCACACAACTCTAATAGCAAAGAGCTCTAAACACTTATCCCACATAACTCTAATAGCAAAGAGCTCTACCTCCCCCAGCCCAGTGACTCCCCCAGCCTCCCCCAGCCCAGGGCCTGCCCCAGCCCAGTGTCTCCCCCAACCCAGTGCTTCCCCCAGCCAATGTGTTCCCCCGCCCACTGACTGTTTGTGTATAATTTGAAGATTATTTTTTCAAATAGCAGTTAATACTGATCATTAACACTTGTACACAAAGTACTTGACACCTAGTTGCATGACTTATTACTTGAAATTGCATTGTGTGCATTTATAAATCAACATTGCTCCCACACTTTGTAGAAATTTTTTGCAATTAATTATCAGGTTTTGCTTCAAAGAATTCCACTATTTAATTCATTACATAATGCTTTAGGCACCCAATGCTTAGCGCTTATTGTCCTGGGTAGTAGAATTACTGCATTCTCTGTTGTAATAGTGCATATTAAATGTGCTGGGTGGTAGATTTACTGCATTCTCTGTCATTATAGTGCATATTAAATGTGCTGGGTGGTAGATTTACTGCATTCTCTGTTGTAATAGTGCATATTAAATGTGCTGGGTGGTAGATTTACTGCATTCTCTGTCATTATAGTGCATATTAAATGTGCTGGGTGGTAGATTTACTGCATTCTCTGTTGTAATAGTGCATATTAAATGTGCTGGGTGGTAGATTTACTGCATTCTCTGTCATTATAGTGCATATTAAATGTGCTGGGTGGTAGATTTACTGCATTCTCTGTTGTAATAGTGCATATTAAATGTGCTGGGTGGTAGATTTACTGCATTCTCTGTTGTAATAGTGCATATTAAATGTACTGGGTGGTAGATTTACTGAATTCTCTGTTGTAATAGTGCATATTAAATGTGCTGGGTGGTA
The DNA here is from genome assembly GCA_039654925.1 of Anguilla pacifica. Lineage (NCBI taxonomy): Eukaryota > Metazoa > Chordata > Actinopteri > Anguilliformes > Anguillidae > Anguilla > Anguilla pacifica. Next base: position 1,684,783 of record CM077290.1, read on the forward strand.
GATTTACTGCATTCTCTGTTGTAATAGTGCATATTAAATGTGCTGGGTGGTAGATTTACTGCATTCTCTGTTGTAATAGTGCATATTAAATGTGTTGGGTGGTAGATTTACTGCATTCTCTGTTGTAATAGTGCATATTAAATATGCTGGGTGGTAGATTTACTGCATTCTCTGTTGTAATAGTGCATATTAAATGTTCTGGGTGGTAGATTTACTTCATTATTTGTTGTAATGGTGCATATTAAATGTGATGGGTGGTAGATTTATCACATTCTCTGTTGTAATAGTGCACATTACAACAAAGAGATGGTCATAAATTTTAGAAAGAAATAAGGAATAGTCCCCCCCTCCAAGATTAATGGCGAATTAGTTGAGTGGGTCTAAAATTACAAATACCTTGGAGTGGAAATTGACGATCATTTAAGTTTCAATGAATGTGCAGGGATCAAGTCTAAAAAGCTACAACAGAGGCTGTTCTTTCTTAGGAAATTGAATCATTTTAGAGTAGACCGTCGTATCCTCCATATGTTCTACAAATCTGTTTTGCAGAGTGTTCTGTCCTACGGCCTGATCTGCACCTTCGGAAACATGCATGTTCAAGATCATGCCAAACTGCAGCGCATGATCAAGACAGCAAGTGGGATCATTTGGGTTGATCAGGTGTCTGCAGCACAGCTGTACAATGGCCTTATTTTAAAAAAGGCTGATCAGATCCTCAATGATCCGACTCATCCCCTCCACTTGCAATTCCGAAGGAGTGGCAGGTCAAACGGCAGAATCCTGCAGCAGAAAATTAGGACAGTAAGGTACAGCAAATCATTTGTGCCTACAGCAATTAGACTACTAAATGACAGGTAAATGTGCACCTATATTACTAGGTCTGGGTATTTTAATTGTGTATACTGTATATTTTAGATTGTATATTGTATATGATGTATATTTTATACTGTGTGTGTGTGTGTGTGGGTGTTTGTTAGTGTACGTGTATGACCACCTGAATTTCCCCTAATAAAGTTCACCTTGACCTTGATATTAAATGTGCTGGGTGGTAGGTTTATTACATTCTCTGTTGGAATACTGCATATTAAATGTGGTGGGTGGTTCTCTGTTTGAGTTAATTGGATCTGGATTCTTGTAAACAGCACAAATCTCTTCAGAAGAAACTGGAGCCATTGAAAGGAGATGATGTTCCCTTTTTTGGTTTATTCTATGTTTATTTTAAATGTGTTTAAACTGGATGAGGGGGGGCCATGATGGTCTGATGCAGGTTAGCCTCACCTGGACAGGAGTCTCCTCCTTAGCTTTTGTGTGCTTCATCACCCTCTTCCTGTCCCCTGACTGAATGATTTATACCCCAAGGGACAGAATGATTTCCCTGCTCCCCTCAGTTGCTCTGGGTTTGATTTGAAACACTTTCCTCCACTTTGTGAAGAGGCTGTTGGATATACAAGTATGAGTGATTATGCGTTTGCTTTGTAGTTCAGAAATGTGTGAAGACAGTGGAATCTGCTGAACGTCTTGGAGCAGCATTTGGTTTCCCCTCAGTTTGTTGGAGGAACAGTGTGGTGCATCCTGGGTAAATATCTGCTTTGATCTAATTTTTTTGTCACTTTTAAAATGGCTGACTCAGCTAACTCTTGCCCCATAATGTGTTGAGTCCTGGTCTAGCAATACTCTGTCTCTGACTCCACCATGAGCACAGACTCCAGTGACCAAGTCCTGATGTAAATCCTGGTTGATTGTAAGACTAGAAGGTTCAAGGTTTCATCTTTATGCCCCTTTCATTGATAAAGATGGAAAGGTTTTTTTGTGTCTTTTTTCCAGTGCAGGTAATTACATTCGGCACAAGTGTAAATTGTGTATTTTCAGCTACCTGAGACAGACGGTGAAGCCAGCAGCAATGATGTGATGTTAAATGGATTTACTGCCATCTAGTGGTAGAATGAAGATACTGCCATAGTCTTCAGGCAGCACAGTTGTTCAGGCAGTGAAGAAAATAAGGGAGTGTTCATTAACTTCAGATGAAATTAAACATTTATTTTGAATGTGATTATGTCATTTGTGCAAGTAATAAATGCTCAAACATGTGGTGAAATACATCAATTTTACTAAGTGCAAAGAAGCAAAACAAATTTTGAATCCAGCTTTCTAAAAAAGAAAAAAAAACAGTCATCACGAAAGCTATAAGGGTGGCACAGTGGTGCAGTCCTAGGTTCGAATCCCTTGGCCTTTCTGTGTGGAGTTTGTATGTCCTCCCACAGTCCAAAGACATGTCGGCAGGCTAACTGGAGACTCTAAATTGCCCATAGGGATGAGTGGATGGTGTGTGTGGCGACCTGTCCAGGGTGTATTCCTGCCTCTCTCCCAATGCATGCTGGGATAGGCTCCAGCCGCCCCCGCGTCTCTGACCAGGATAAGCAGGTATAGATAATGGATGGATGGATGGCATCTTTGGGCCTCAAAGGTCAAATATCTTTTTTTTCCAGGAACAGTGCATTTCTATATTAAGGCTTATAAAGTGATAACAACAATCCTTTTAACATTGTAACAAGAAATCATATGTTTAAACTATTTGAAGCATATGAATGGATGAAAGCTATGCTATTGTGTAAACAGATTATCAAGGCACTTAATAATGTATGACTTCAGCCAAGCTAGCAGTGATGAAGAGCTGATAATATTACCAATAATACATGAAGGTTATGTGCTTTATTATAAGAAAAGACTTATTATAGGAAGCATAGAAAAAAAACATAAAATGTAATTTGTATTTATGTTAAAAGTATTCTTTTTGATATAGAGGTCACAAAATTAAACAAACTTAAAATATCTCAGCCTGCATCCAAGCAATGGAATAATGAACAAAGCTCAGCCATGCTAACTCAGACTGTGTGTAGAGATAAAAGCTGCATAGATTATGATAGAGGTAACATCACCTTTCAGCATGTATGTGGGTTTATATGTATAATGACTGGTTGATGGTATTATCTGTATCTGAGTATCAGAGACAGCTCAATGAAGGCTGCAAAAATGCAGTAATGTATGCATCAGTGATTATCTCTCTATCTTAACATCAGTGATGATTTAATTTAATGCTCCCTTTTTGAAATGTGCTTTATTTTTATTGTATTTTTATTTTTAACCTATAGCCCTTCCTTTCATAGGATTCAACTTGGTTGGGGCACTTTTTGTGATTAGCCATGATATGTGTGAGTAGACTATTAATTAATGCCACTCAGAAAATAAATTTTCAACCCGACTGACACAGGGACCATATAATCCATTTAATTTAATCTCCTTCTGTTTTCATCTGGAAGGATTCTTCCAGGCTTTCCATGGCTTGGTCTTGGGTTATACCTCTCCAAAGAGAGGGGATGTCTGCAGGTTTAGCATCATATTCTTTGGCAAACTTCTCGTTAAACCTGTTGAAGACGTACTTCCAGTAGTCTGAGGCCTGGATGCTGGTGTCAGGCTGGATGCGCCAGTCAGGGTAAATGCTGTGATAGTCCTTGTATGGATGCCATTTCCCCCCTGTTTCACTCGACCTGAATTTTCTCTCACTGGCAACACTGGAGGAGCAGGTATTAATCAGTAATTCAGAGGATTCCTCATATCTGTAACCCCCGATCCCCTGAGGGCGGTGAATGGAGGCAAAGTGCTCTGTGTGGCTCTTGCCGCCTGCTTCACATGGGGTCTCACAGAAGGGACACTGCCTCCCACAGCCAATCACCCTGTTAAACAGCTCCTTCTGTGGCTGTAAGGCCAGTGAGGTCAGCCTGGCCCTCACATCCCCATCTCTCTGAAACTCTTTAGTAATGGCCTGCTCCATTTCATCCACAAGCACCTTCAGACACTGGGAAAAGTCTTCTGGCTTGGCAGTGTTTAAGGCCAGGACCACTTCAAGGGGGTCTTTGGGCATGACAAGCTCCTGCAGGTCACTACAGATATGCTGAATGAACGGCTGAATGTTCTGGTCCTCTTCACCCCTTTCTGACGTTCCTTCATTGGCCTTCGTCTCTGCATTCTTAATGGCTTCCTTTAATCTTTTTACCATCCCCTCCAGGCGCTTAATCTCAATGTTCCTGAGACCATCTCCCTCTGTGAACTGCTGTACCATCTGCTTGGATATCCAGTCGTGCACAAAGGCGTCATAATTACTTATGTAATTCTCAAAGTTCTCAAAGTCATCATCTGAAAGCAGCTGCTTGAGAATTGAGAACTGGAAGAAGGATTGAGTGCTGAAATCCTTGGCTTTCTTTCCTGTCAAGACTTCATCCACAAGGTCAGGGCCCAGAGACTTGGTGATGTATTCCTTCACCGCAGGTGCAAGACAGTTGTAGGTGAACTCCTCTGCTTTCTTCTGACACTGGTCTCTTTCATTGAACAGGTTCTTAAAGTCAGTGCAGTACTGTTGCTTGAACTGCTCCAGACAGTGACGGGGATCATTTGTATGGATAAAATCCAAATGCATTTTTTTAAACTCCCGTGCTGCATGTCCACAGATGTGAATCTTCAACTTGGCCTGAAACTCAGCACTTGTTTCCAGATCCCTGTGCCTGTCCAGGTGTTCATCTACCATGCAAAACAAGTCGATCATGCATGTGTTATGGTAATCAGACCTTGTTCTCATTTTCTCTTCCACAAACTGCCTGCTGCACTCAATGATGTGATCAGCCATCTTTTGTGTCTTTATCGTCTGCTCCTTGTCAAAAGATTTGTTCCGTATCTTTTTAAGCATTCCTTTACTCTTCACTTTGAATGGCTCCATTCCACATTCAGACAAGTCACCCACCTCGGACAGCACTTCACGTACTGAGCTGCCTTTTTTCTCTAAGTTAACCCACAGCTGGTGTTGGATATCTTGGACAATATCTCGGTTTTCCAGGCCAGGGAACTGCAAGTCGGCCACAGTCTCATTCCACATCTTCTCAAATTCAGTCTCCAGCTCTTGATCTGACAAATCTTTACTTTTCCTGCATTTCTTAATCAGGTCCAGCACCTTCTGCTCCATTACAGCTGTATGATTTTTCTTGATGTTCTCTAACCTGAACATACCCTCTCTAATCTCCACTGTGGCATCTAGCCTGTTTTTAACAGAGTTCTCTGTCTCCATCCGGATGGTTTTGGCTGTGTTGATGAATTCCTGCTTGTACTTCTCTACCAAGTGAACGTGTCCCTGTGGTCTATCATAGAATTCAGTGAGTTTGTCCAAAATGAGCTTTTCCCCTGTGTCCAGTTCTACAGAGGCCTCATTTTTCAGGCTGCGCATCAAGGTATCCACATCGGAGGATGGCTGATTCTGTGCTGCTATTGTGCCAAAGTTTGACACCTTTGTCTCAGATTGGCTTAACCAGGAGAACATGCTCTTCCTGAACTCCCACTCCAATTTGTTGAACTCAGTGCAAAGCTGAGTATAAGCATCGGCCACCAGGCTGTTGCGGAAACTGAAGATGAAGTTCTCATACTTCACTGCGCTCCACAAACTCTTGGTCCATTCAAGGAACTCATTGAATGTGTGTGGTGAGCTCTTTCCAGATTTGTGTTCCTTAAAATGCTCAATCACACTCCTCTTGAACAGATTTACAGACTCACTGTAGCCAGCATTCACCGGTGCCATGGGAGGGATGCCATGCCAGAGCCCAGAGATGTACCAGGTGTTTCTCTCTGGATCATAATCCATGACATCAGTAAATCTGTAGTTGTTTCCCCTCTTCTCCATCTTAGCTGCTGCTTGGGTCATCTCATTCAGCTGCTCCAGCAGAAGCTTCCTTTCCCTCAGGTTATTTTCATGGGCAGAGACATCTGGGACATTCTGGTGCACTAACTGGCAGCAGGGTTTTCTCCCAACTTCTTTCATGCGCAGGAAGGCGTGCACCACAATCTGCAGGATGTCCTTCATCTCTGTGCAGTTCTCCATGGCGATGTTGATGACTGTGATGTCACTCAGCCCCACCACCAGAGTGGCCAGTTCATTATCATGCTCGTAACTGTCATCCAACTGGGCCAACTCTGGTGACTTCAGACCTTCAGTGTCAATAACCATGATGTAATCACAACCAAGCTGCTCTTTAAAATCCTCTTTCACTCTGATGAGGAGCATGAAGGCCCCTCTCGTGCACCTGCCACTACTGACGGCAAACTGGACCCCAAACATGGTGTTCAGGAGGGTGGACTTCCCAGTGCTCTGCACCCCCAGTACAGTGACCACCCGGATCTTACTTTTATACTGTGTTAGTTGATGGAGTTCCTTCAGAACCTGAGTCACCCACTGCAGAGGAATGTTGGATGCATCTCCATCCACCAGCTCCAGAGGAAAGCCTTCCTGCAGCAGCTCAGCAGCCAGACGTGGCAGTCGCTGAATTTCAGAGGTGAGGCTTTTGGGGAGTGAGCAGGCTGACTCGTACAGCTGACCCATTTCCCGCAAGAAGTGCTCTGTCCCCAGAGAAGAACTGGAGATCTCCCGGTCCAACTGTGCAATAAGCTCCTTGTTTTCCTCAGAATTCTGACACTGTTCCTTGTACTCTGCCCGAAGGAGTGGAAGGCTTTTGCGTGACAGGTTGTCCAGGTTGATCCTCATCCACTTGAGGAAATACTTGCGCTCCTCTGTGGAACCGGACATTGCGGAGATGAAACGGGCCATAGACTCTGAGATTTTGTGATCCCTCTGCTGTGCTCTGAGCTGCTGCTTCTGATCTGCAAGCTCATTCCTGTAAAGGTCTATGTTTTTACTCCCAGCATGTTTCATCCTGCACTCTTCCCTCTCCAGTTTGGCCAGCTGTTTCCATGCAGATCCTTGCAAGTGCAGCTCTTTCTCCTTGAAGCTTGGTATCTCAGAAATGCTTCCTGTGATTTCATCAGCGTTCTGCTTGCCCCTCTGACAGTCAATATAATCTTCATCAAGCTGGATCCCAACGTCATGGGCAACAGCAGACATCCCTTCAACACTCATTTTGACCATGTTTCCCTTTAAAATGTCAGTCATAGCTGAACGCAAGTAATTCACAAATTCTGCATCATTCATCTGCGAACTCTTTATAATGATGTTACTGGGTTTTATCTGTAAATCTGGAACACATTTCCTGAAGCCATCTGCATTGAAGCTCTTGCTCTGTGAATTGATGATCCAGTACAAATGAGCCTGAAGTTGCTTGGAGTCCAAAATTTTGTAATCAAACCCAAAATCATCACAGAACACAAATATGGCAGCAGAGGTTTGGCAGAGGAAATCGTATTGAGTTTCAAAGTCCCTGAGGTCCCCACGGAGGTTAGCTATAGCCAGTGGCTCAGAGAAGATGTCAATGTTTCTCTTCCCACTGGGCAGATACCAGCTGATCTCCACCAGCCCGTTGGAAATCCTCCTTGGGGTGTTACCGCACTCCATGTTTCCGTGAACAAAGGTTTCGTGGTGCTCCTGAGGGCTACTGAGAAGCTGGTTCAGAATGTGAGACTTGGACAAGCTGCTGTCTCCCAGCCTCACAAAAGAGACCATGGGGAGCTTAGAGAGAACAATGCTCTCCTCCACAAACCCTTTTGGGTCATTCAAAGATTGCGGCTTGTACTTTTTCACAACATCCCTCATGGCCCAGAGCATTAAAGTGCACTGCTGTGTGTCACATTTAGGAAGCAGCAGAGGCACAGAGAACTGGCACATGGACATTTTCAAAACCATCTCCTGCTGGAGAAAGCCATCCGAGCAGAGAAACACAGCAGTTATGAGGTCCAGAGGGTTGATTCTGTTGCTGCTGGCCTGTGGATTGCACAGGGTGTCCATTAAGCTGTCCAGATTCAGGGAAGTCATGTCCTGTTTAGAGGCGCACCTCACGCTCCTAGCAGTCACATTCACCATCATCAATCTCCTCAAGAAACACCACGGCAGAGATTTCAGAGACTGGATGCTTTCATCACTTAAAGTCTCTCCATCAATCTCCAGCACCTTGCTCAGAGTCAGCTTGTTCTTCAGGTGGTGCTCCAGTCCCAAGTCAATCAACAGCACATCCAGATTGGTTCCTGTCATTGCGATGGAAGCTATGTTAGTCCATGAATGTACAGAGACAAATAATCTCTTTAAATTCTTAATCCACAAAAACCATAAATGATTGGTATTCATAATAATGAAAGGGTAAAGGCATAGCCCAGTATTCATGAGATTTTAAAACACAAGTCAAAATACTAAATACGCATTCACCCCATACAATGTATATGCAAGAGGAGGTAGATCCCAGCAGCAGTATAAATTAAGTGCATTAGGGGGTCCAAGGAAAAGTCAATTGGAGGAGGCCCACATGGTTAGTGTTGGTATGGATTCCTTGATCCTAGCCTGTGATTGGCCACAAATGGAATTTTTGAATATGGTGATTAAACAAATCTAATAGGCTGGAACAACAGTTCTTTGTCTCTGAAAACTATATAAACTCATGTATTCAACTTTATATGTCTGAAGACTGTACCTGTACCAGTCATTTTAGAAAAACATCAAATAGGGCTCCTGTTTGGTATCTTTAGCTTCAACACCATCATTTTTGTTACAAAATTCCTACCAGACACTGGCACACTGAAAAGCACTTCTGATCCAGGCAGACTGCATCTTCCCTAACTCTGAGTGACACTACGGCCATTAATGCACCTGTGGGGCTACCGGCCTCTGATAGCACAGGCAGGGTCAGGATTTGCTCCCAGGCCAATACAGTAGAAAGATGCTTCAACAGTTTATTTACACACTAAAAACATTTTCATTCTATATTTTATCATGTCAGGCTCCATTTAATAATGGGTAACAGAAAATTTACTCTATTCATTTCAGAACTAAATTTCAAAAACTGAAATTATTTGTATATGATTTTAAAACCAGTTCCTTTGTACCTGGGGCAGGTGTGCCAGGTGTGATGTGCTCAGCAGGTGTTGTGTCTGCCTGCTGGTTTCCAGATTCCAACACACTTGTCTGTGATTTGTCCTTTTCTTTCTGCTCTTTCAAATTTTCCTGTAAATCAGACCTTAATTTACCCCCCTTTTCATCCCCTTTTACCCACAATTTGGGAAATCTCATTTCATTCAGAAGTGAGATTATATGCTGATATTTAAAAATAATTTTAAGTACATGAAACACTGAAAAATAGACACAAAGAACACTGAAAAGATCCCACTGCGTCCCTCCAGGACTGGAGTTTGGTCCCTGTTCTGGGATTTGTGTAAGAACTCTCACCTTCTTCTCCTCCTTTGTAGTACACACAGTGTCTTTGGTGTCTTTACTCAAAGTCCCATCCATGTTGTCAGTACCCGCTAAACCACTCTCTGCATCTGACTTATCTGGGTCTGCAGAGGAGGGCTGGGACTGGGCCAGGCGTGAGGATGGGTTCTCTGGTACTGGTTCTGGGCCCAGATTGGATGTGTTGTCTGTGTTCTCCTCCTGATGCTCAGAATCTGCACCAGAGATGTTCAGAGACAGACCAGTCACACGCCCTGGTATATGAGGTCCAAGGAAGGGTCCCCAACCCACATCATACACCATAAGTCAAATTTTGATCATTGGAAATCATAATAATGATGTGAAAAAGGGTAAACTCATAGCCCATATTTAAAAGGTTTTAAATGAGAAGACTAAATATTAAATAAGCATTCACCCCATACAATGTATATGCAAGAGGAGGTAGATCCCAGCAGCAGTATAAATTAAGTGCATTAGGGGGTCCAAGGAAAAGTTAATTGGAGGAGGCCCACATGGTTAGTGTTGGTATGGACTCCCTGATACTAGCCTGCGATTGGCCATTACATTACATTACATCATTTATTTCGCAGACGCTTTTATCCAAAGCGACGTACAAAAAAGTGCATATCATGGCCACAAATGGAATTTTTCAATATGGTGATTAAACAAATCTAATAGGCTGGAACAACAGTTCTTTGTCTCTGAAAACTATATAAACTCATGTATTCAACTTTATATGTTTGAAGACTGTACCTGTACTTCTTCCTGACCGGTCATTTTATAAAAACATCAAATAGAGCTCCTGTTTGTTATCTTTATTTTCAACACCATCATTTTTGTTACAAAATTCCTACCAGACACTGGCACACTGAAAAGCACTTCTGGTCCAGGCAGACTGCATCTTCCCTAATTCTGAGTGACACTGCGGCCATTAATGCACCTGTGGGGCTACCGGCCTCTGATAGCACAGGCAGGGTCAGGATTTGCTCCCAGGCCAATACAGTAGAAAGATGCTTTAACTGTTTACTTTACACACTAAAAACATTTTCATTCCATATTTTATCATGTCAGGCTGCATTTAATAAAGTGTAACAGAAAATATACTCTTTCATTAATCTCAAAACTGAAATGATTTGTATATGGTTTGAAAACCTGTTTCTCTGTACCTGGAGCAGGTGTGCCAGGTGTGCTGTGCTCAGGAGCTGTTGCGTCTTTCTGCTGGTTCTCAGACTCCAACAGACTTGTCTGTGATTCTTCCTTTTCTTTCTTATCTTTCAAAGTTTCCTGTAAATCAGACTGTCATTTATCCCCCTTTTACCCACAATTTGGAAAATCTCATTTCACTGAGAAGTGAGATTACATGCTGATATTTTTTTTATCAAATTTAAGCACATGATACACTGAAAATGCACACAGAAATCTTGTCAGCAGATTGAACAGCTGTGCTAGCTAACCATTTAATCTGAAATAAGCAATAGGGAAATGACTGCATGCATAAACTAATCAAATGGTTGAAAATGAATGCAGTTCAGAAAACTAGCTGCATCTGTCCCCGAATGAATACAAATGAAAACGTTCATGTCCTTGAGATTCAATTATAGAATTTCTATGAATGCCATGAATAAATGACCTTGAATTATTCAAAGCCATGTTCAAATGGTGTGAATGAAGCTGTACAGAAATAAAGACTGATTGACCAGCCAGGGTGTACCTCTGCCTCATCTTCAGGAGAGCCAGTGTCAGGGGGGCCAAGGCTCTGGGACTGGGTGTTGTCATCAGAGTGGGTGTGGTCACTACAGTGGGTGTGGTTATCATTTTGGGTGTGGTCATCAGAGTGGGTGTGGTCACTACAGTGGGTGTGGTTATCATTGTGGGTGTTGTCATCAGAGTGGGTGTGGTCACTACAGTGGGTGTGGTTATCATTGTGGGTGTGGTCACTACAGTGGGTGTGGTTATCATTGTGGGTGTGGTCATCCAAGTGGGTGTGGTCACTCCAATGGGTGTGGTAATTAGATTGGGCGTGGCATTGGGAGTTGGTGTGGTCATTATAGTTGGTGTGGTTATCATTGTGGGTGTGGTTATCAGAGTGCGCTTGGCTCTCACTGATTGGGTGCTCTGGCCCTTCCTGTTGGTTAGAGTCTAATACAGTGGGTCAAAAGAGCAAACAGAATGGCAGCTGTCACAATACAGGCAGATTCCTCTACACATGATAAAACACTGGCTCTAAATATCTTTCCATTTAGCTGAATGGTTGTAGAAATAAACAATTGACAGTTATTGCCAGCCTGCAGCTTAATAAGGGGCCACAGACAATACACTCTTTTATGAATTTTATTGTGGGTTCAGAAAGTTGGAAACCATGGTTTCACAATGCAGGGGAACCCTTACTTCTGTTGAAGGTTTTAGGGGTGGCATTAATCAGCACCCCATCTTCCATTTCCGTGGAGACGGTGGCAGTGCATTCAGTTCTCGGCTGCAGGTCCAACAGCACAACCCTGTGGACTGAGGCAAAACTGCGGCAGGGTTCTGCTTCAGAAATGCTGACTGTGAGGTCTACTATCAGCTTCCCAGGTACAGAAAGCTCTGTGTGAAAGAAGTATTAGCACTAGCGTTAGCAGAGAGCAACAGTCTGATTATGTGCATTACTGTGGTGTGCAGGTGTGTCTATGCCACTGATTCCAGTGCTTTTCACATCCTGTCACAGCCCCATTCTCTCCAATAAAAGACCTCATAAAATTACACTATAGACTCAGGAGTCTTACAGGCCATAAATAACTAACATAAAAATGTCCCTCACAGCCATGAAAATTAATGCTGTCCCACTTTCAATTCAAATTTGAACCAAGGTTGCACATTTAGATAAAATGTGTACATGAAGCATTAAGATGATCAGCAAAATCTCTCAACAAACTTGTAAAAACCAAACCAAGGGAAATTGACTAATTTTCTTACAGAATACAGGACCCCTCTACACAAGATACAATATTGGCTGGAAATATATTTCCAAATATCTGCACAGTTGTAGCAGTAAACATTTGACTGTAATATTTCAATCAAGGCTGATCGAGAGTATTGCAGGGATTCCTGCAGCCATATACAGTCCCAGTGGCAAAAACAGCCATTACAAAACAACACACCCCTAACCGTGGGCAACCACCATGGTCAAAAAGCTAACACCTCGTTTTCAAAGAGCATACAGTGCCATGAAAAATTATTTCCTTCCTGATTTCTACTATTTCATATTTGTCACATTGAACGGTTTCAGATCTTTTGACAAAATGTAATATTGAAAAGAAAATGAGTAAACGCAAAATACATTTTTTAATTAATTTTTTAATTATTTAATATTATTTAATAATGTCTGGCATAAAGCAAATAGACCATTTCACAGTAAGAACATCATACCAACAGTCAAACACGGTGGAGGTACTGTGATGGTGCGGGGATGCTTTGCTGCCTTGCGAGCTGGATGACTTGCCATTGTTAAAGGAACCATGAATTCTGTTCTGTAGCAGAAAATTCTTAAGGAGCATGTCCTGCCATCGATACAAAACCTACCAAATTGCCTGAATTAAAGCAGTTCAGTTTCTGCGAAGAAAGGTGGGCTAAAATTCCTCCACAGCAACATGAAAGACTGATATCTAATTATAGGAAGTGTTTGGTTGTATTTATTGGTGCTAAAGATGGTGCAACCAGTTATTAAGTTTAAGGGACAACTACTTTTTCACATGGGTGATATGGGTGCTTGATAACTTATTTCATTAAATAAATGAAATCATTAAAAATGTTTTTTGTGTTTACTCAGGTTGCCTTTGTCTAATATTACACTTTGTCTAAATATCAGCGTGACAAATATGCAATAATAGAGGAAATCAGAAAGGGTCAAATACTTTTTCATGGTGCTGTAACAGTTGTCATTGATAACGGTCCAACCTCTCACCCCCAAAAAGAACCTAAATAATCTTGTTGAGTACACTAGCTATATAAAACATTAGGACAGTTCATGTAAATATCAGTTGCTAAAATCGAATTTCTTCATATAACTGCAACTGCTTTGACTAATTTAGCAAGCTGGACTAATTCAAGCGAGCTAAGTGATGACCTGAAAATGAAGCTAGGGGATCTGGTTGCTAACTAGCTCGCTGGGCTTACCTGTGACAGGTGTCCATTCAGAGCCCAGGCTGCAGAACCTGTCATTCTGCCCACATTCCCTGTGGCACTGGGGGCAATCCATCCTCCTCCCGCTGGGCAAACATCACACAATTACAGCAAGAAGAACCAAGGCACCATATACCAAATTTCTAAGCATTAGGGGTTGGAGATGATGACAGCCAAGAATGTTTCTTTATCAGTTATTTTAAAATAGAAATCAGTGGAGCTTTTAGATGAATCTCAAGGGATCCCCATAGGCTACTTGTCAGCTCAGTTTAATAACCTTGTATTTTTGTGAATTAATGATGGTCATTTTAGTCTGACTCATTAAAAATTCTGATGTGTTCACGTCACTCTAGTAACTTTGTTAGATCAGTTATGCTTCTCATTGTCAACCTGACCTTTGCTACACAACCAATAATAAAATAAATCAAACATTTTATTTTAAAAAATCAAAAAGGATGAAATTTTGTTACATTACAGTACATTTATTTAGCAGATGCTCTGATCCAGAATGACTTACACGGTAATAAAACATAGTTTTTCTACATTGTGACTAACAACATTTCAAGAGGAGAGAGAGTATATGTGACATCACTAAACCCCTAATGTAGATGAACTGTGCTAAGCAAGAAGAAAGGACTGGCAATCTTTCAGAAGTACAGATTGCTGTACGTAAAGCCCTATTTCTACACGGTCCTGGGCTATAAACCTGGTACTAGTCTGACCTTTCTTGTGCTAGGCCACGATTAGTTTGGTTTTAGCTTCACTTACCGGAAAAATCAGTACTAAAATCCCACAACGTTTTTTCCGTAAAAGAAGAAAGCAAAGCGTGAATTTGAATCTTTTTCACCAGACTGATGCTCCAGACTGGGCGCGTTTGACACTGAAACAGCTACTGACTTCCAGGCAATTTTATAAGCAAGAAAATCGAAAAATTGATTTTAGTTTCGTTTTGGAGCGTGGGAGGTGTGTTCATTGTATTTATTGTGTTAGATTCATTATTTTTCTCATGATCAATTTGACCTTGCTGTAATCTCCTTTTCATGATTATCTCTTTGGTAGTCTAGTTGTGGAACAAAAGCTGTAAATCCCTTCCACGAAAAGTAAACCGAAAGTATTTATATCACCAAAGGGTAAACTTGGGACAGTTGAAAAGGATTGCATTGTGTTACATTACAATACCTTACATTATTTAGCAGATGCTCTCATTCAGAATGAGTCACAATGTAGGAAAACATGAGCGAGTTCACCTGATTTATAGAGAACTAGTGCCACACCTGACTAACATTTCAAGACAAAGGAGAACATACAGTATGTGACATCACTAAAATGCAATCATCCTTGGAGGCCATGTAATATAAAGTTGCTAACCAATAATGCAAATTAACTATGGCAAACAAGAACAGGAAAATGCTGATCCCCAACAGATACAGATTACATACATATCAAGCCTTAAAAGAGACGTTTAAAACCAGAAAAATACCCGTTACAAAAGGTAGGAGTGTTAGGGGTTGGGGTTGGAAGAAAAGCAAATGTGCAGTCTGAGAAGGTCGATCTTCCATATGTGCATTGACATGATTATGTTTCAGTTGTGCCATCCTGAATGATATTACTCTGGTTACCATTATCATTGTTACCAAAATACAGCAACAATGGAGTTTGAAACTGGAAAATTATTGACAGAGTCATTCACTCAACTTCAAATGCTGAGGACAAACTCTAAGGCAACCAGCCCCTGAAACAAGCAGGAGCTGAAGATAGCTGCCGTAATGGCCTGGCAGAGCATCACCAGAGAAGATACTCAAAATGTTTGCCTCCCCCCCAATATGTTCACTCATAAAACGCTGTAAGACTATAAAACGTGCAAAACCTTTTAGCACACGCAAAACCAGTCACACAACCAATATCTGGGCCTGGTATTTGTTTTGCACCTATCATTGGTGCTGAAGAAAGAGGCATTCTGGGGCTGGTTGACACTGAAACAGCTACTGACTGCCAGGCAATTTTATAAGCAAGAAAATCGAAAAATTGATTTTAGTTTTGTTTTGGAGCGTGGGAGGTGTGTTCATTGTATTTATTGTGTTAGATTCATTTTTTTTCTCATGATCAATTTGACCTCGCTGTAATCTCCTTGTTCATGATTATCTCTTTGGTAGTCTAGCTGTGGAACAAAAGCTGTAAATCCCTTCCAAGAAAAGTAAACCGAAAGTATTTATATCACCAAAGGGTAAACTTGGGACAGTTGAAAAGGATTGCATTGTGTTACATTACAATACCTTACATTATTTAGCAGATGCTCTCATTCAGAATGAGTCACAATGTAGGAAAACATGAGCGAGTTCACCTGATTTATAGAGAACTAGTGCCACACCTGACTAACATTTCAAGACAAAGGAGAACATACAGTATGTGACATCACTAAAATGCAGTCATCCTTGGAGGCCACGTAATATAAAGTTGCTAACCAATAATGCAAATTAACTATGGCAAACAAGAACAGGAAAATGCTGATCCCCAACAGATACAGATTACATACATATCAAGCCTTAAAAGAGAAGTTTAAAACCAGAAAAATACCTGTTACAGAAGGTAGGAGTGATAGGGGTTGGGGTTGGAAGAAAGGCAAATGTGCAGTCTGAGAAGGTCGATCTTCCATATGCGCATTGACATGATTATGTTTCAGTTGTGCCATCCTGAATGATATTACTCTGGCTACCATTATCACTGTTACCAAAATACAGCAACAAAGGAGTTTGAAACTGGAAAATTATTGACTGGCTAAGTCATTCACTCAACTTCAAATGCTGAGGACAAACTCTAAGGCAACCAGCCCCTGAAACAAGCAGGAGCTGAAGATGGCTGCAGTAATGGCCTGGCAGAGCATCACCAGAGAAGATACTCAAAATGTTTGCCTCCCCCCCAATATGTTCACTCATAAAACGCTGTAAGACTATAAAACGTGCAAAACCTTTTAGCACACGCAAAACCAGTCACACAACCAATATCTGGGCCTGGTATTTGTTTCGCACCTATCATTGGTGCTGAAGAAAGAGGCATTCTGGGGCTGGTTGGCACTGGGAACCTCTAATTCAGCAGACAGGTACCGGCAGGCGAAAGAAGCCACAGTTGCGGCAGCGGCAGAAGCAAAAGCCGGGGCATGGGAAGAGTTTGGAGAGGCCTTGGAGAAGGACTTTCGGTCGGCCCCAAAGTGGTTCTGGAAAACCATTCGGCATCTCAGGAGAGGAAAGCAGGACTGGTGAAACTCTGACAGACAGACACACCCTTCTTTTTGGAGGCAGAGCTGGAGCAATCTGGGGGATCAGAGTCCATCTCTGTGGCAGAAGTCCCTGGGGTGGTTGGAGAGCTAATCAGTGGCAGAGCTGATTATACATAAATATATGTATATTTCCTGAATTCACTGTAGCATTGCAGTAGGCCTGTAATTAGTTTTTAGAAGTGTCTCAGCATGCTGTGACCCTGAGACATCCTGCCTGCCCTCCCCATTGTGATACCATTTGTTTACTTTACTGTATAAAAGGGAGTTGTGCTCTTTTCTCCAGGGAGGGCTTTATATGCTCTATAGTAGCTCTCTATGCATGAGAAAGGGAGGGGGCAGAACTGTCTGCCAATAGATCGCGTGATTTCTCTGAACGTCTCAGAACGTTTGGGAGTCACAAGTGGTTTAATTTGTTGTGCAAATTGCAGCATGTGTGCAAATATCATGCTGCATCGATTCTCTCTCTACAAAGAGCAGTTAAGCAGGATTGTTTTCTTCCCCATGGCGCAAGCTAAACCCTCTAAGGAGATAATGTCCATGTGCTTCTTACTGAACCAAAGTGCTCAATCAAGGGCCAAAAGTGAAGTAGGAGAGAGCGGGGAAATAACAGTTTTCATATTTGACTAAATTCTGAAAATATCACTAGAGATATATAAATCATTTTAGTACAAACAACCTATATCAATTGGATATGATTACACACCACAATGAAATTTATGGGACAAACCATTCAGTAGCAATCTGACCGAAAGTACAGAGTGAAATGTGAAAACTAACGCGGCGCGGGGTACACCTAACGGTCTTAATAGCTTTAGAAGTTAACACAAAATAAGGTAGTTCAATGCAGTTCCATGATACATGATACAAACAGTCTTTAATCCATTTTTGATTACATTTATATGTTTTACATGGCCTGCCTATGGAAGTGAAAATCTGTCACAAGGCTGTATATTGTTATCCGGTTCCCGTCTAATGACTTTTCGATCCAAACTGCTGTATCAGTCGACGTCACGTCACCATGTAGCCTAAAGTTAAAAGTGAGTTAAACATATTTACGAAGATCCAGTCTGAGTTAAACAAATCCAACTAATTGGTTAATCAATAGTCTACTAACAACAGGCTGTTAATTTGAATTTTTTTATTTTCAACATAACAAACGCCTCCCTGAGGACCTCTGTCAGTGGTTCTATAGAGATGACTGTTGATTGTTTGTTGATTGTTTGGTGGTGTCTGCACTTTTGCCTGGCTAGCAATCCTATCAAGCTAGCATGCTATATCAAAACTATGCAATCTATTAGTCAGTAAAAGATTGTTTACGATTACATACATTTGGATTCCCTGACATGCACACACAATACAAAAAAGTCGCCAAAAAACACTTCCGGAAAAAAAATCACCTGCGTGCGCCCAAAACAGACTTTCGGCAGTACCTCCTGA
Source organism: Anguilla pacifica (assembly GCA_039654925.1). Classification (NCBI taxonomy): domain Eukaryota; kingdom Metazoa; phylum Chordata; class Actinopteri; order Anguilliformes; family Anguillidae; genus Anguilla; species Anguilla pacifica. The sequence continues at coordinate 1,702,854 of CM077290.1, forward strand.
AATATTAATTGAAATATTTGCATCGGCCTAAAAAGTCTGTGTTACATTTGGCCCCGCGCTCCCCTAATGATTCCAAACACAGAACACAAAAAAAAAAAAAAAAATTCAGAGTAGATCCCCTGTTGTGGGGATTGTAATTCAGTTTGCAATCGCAATAATTTATTTCGGCTATAGGCAGAGAAGTATGGAGGGTGGTTAGGGCCAAAACCTTTATACACACAAGGGCTCAAAGGTGCGACTGTTTTTCTCACATATGCAACCTAAATTTAAACTGTGCGGCCTGGAAATTAAATAAGAAGTGCTTGTGCGACTGCAAAAATGTTATGTTAAGACTTTCAAACCCTAAAATAGGCAGTCTTGGGAGCTAAACAATTTCTTACCGTATAGTTTTGTCTCTTTTCATAGCTTTATCATTTTGTGAACAATGCAGATATGATTCTCAACTGCTGTGGAAATATTATACGCCTGTTTCCCTCTCTGTAAATAAACCATTTTGTATTTTATTTTCTACATCGAAGTGGTTGTGGATTTAATCTCTTTGGAAACATTGGGCCTATGCACAAAACTTTTCGTGAATTATTCTTGCTTTTGTTCTTAAAAATGTTCCTACAAAAAACAAGAAAAAAACACTATGAGATTCATAACACGTGCATCTTTGTTTTTGTGCATATCCCAGGTGTATGAGATGATGAATGCTGGCTGTTTATAAATATTTTATGTGCAATCCTGTTCATGTGATTTGCATAAGGAAACAGCCATGAACAATACAGATAAGAAAAAATGGACGAAAGCCAAAATGTTCTTAGAAATATTCTTATACGCAGTTTACAATCAAATGTGATCGTATGCGTGTTTCGTGAATGAGGCCCATTGTAGCTAATGCTGATGACAAACGCATAACCTGTTGATCCAGACATAAACAAGGTAGGGAGATCAAACCTGTTTTGGTGAGTTTTCAAAAAGAAATATTTTGACAATTTATTCTTCATGCATGATATCACAAATGCTACAGCATAATCAAATAATAACATATAAATTGAGAACTTGTCGGAGTACAACGGTCGTTTGCTATAATATGATGTTAAAAATGAGCCGCTTCCCTCAGCATGTAATCACTGTCATTGGAGGGAAACGCATCATCGTCTGTGCGACTTTTAGGGTGGGGTTACCTTTTTTTTTTTTTCAGCAACATGAAACAATATTTAGTGGTATTCATACAGTTAAACAAATATACTATACACATTTACTCATATATATATATATATATATATATATATATATATATATATATATATATATATAGTCATGGGATGTGACATTTAATGAAATATGTACTCTCAGAATGTTATACGTGCCAAAACGTTTCCAACCAGTCTTTTTCACAGACTGATGCTCCAGACTGGGCACCTTTGACACTGAAACAGCTGTTGGCTGCCAGGCAATGTTATAATCAAGCAAATCAAAAGTATTCATTTTAGTTTCATTTGGGGGCAGGGGGTGTGTTCACTGTATTTACTTTGTTAGATTACTTCTATTTCTCATTGTCAACCAACAGCTTACCTTGCCCAGCACATGCCAGATGCTCAAAGGAATGGGAAAGACAATGTGAAGACTGTAAATGAGCACTGTAAATGGTAAAATAAGGTGTGAGTGCCCCCGGGCGTGCTTCCACATGGTGCCCCTGTCGCTGAAGGGGTAAGGAGGGGAAAGATCCAGAGCAACAGAGACTCTTACATTGTGTTCACATAACAGTGTGAGTTTGAAAGCAGCAAAAACAGAAGAATAAAATGAATAAATAAGTAAAAACAAAAAAGACTAGAAAATCATTCCTGTACGTTTGATTTGGGTGGCACGGTGGTGCAGTGGGTAGCACTGTTGCCTCACAGAAAAAAGGTCCTTGGTAGCAATCCCTGTTGGGGCCTTTCTGTGTGAGTTTGCATGTTCCCCCCGTGTCCACATAGGTTTCCTCTGGGTACTCCGGTTTCCTCCCACAGTCTGAAAACATGCAGCTTAGGTTAACTGGAGAGCCTAAATGGCCCCTAGGTATGAGTGTGTGAGTGAATGGTATGTGTGTGATAAATCAAAACTATTCCTAGCATTGGTATGTGTGTGATAGACTGGGGACCTGTCCGGGGTGTATTCCTGCCCAATGCATGGGACAGGCTCCAGCCCCCCCCCCCCCCCCCACCAACCCTGAGCAGGAATAAGCGGGTACAGGTAATGGATGGGTGGAACATCTGATGAACTGTTTTCCCATGGGTATGCTTTGCCATCCTTCGGGCTCCATATTGAAAGGTACACCTTACTTGCTTGTGTAATGTTAACTGCTTGTGTGATGTTTTTGTGTATAGATTTAAATTATTTTTTTAAAGAGGCAGTTAATACTGCAGTTAATCATTAATTAAACACTTGCCACACTTAGTACTTGACAACGACAAGTTTATTACTTGAAAGAGCTTTGTCTGCATTTATGAATCAACATGGCTCCCGCACTTTGTGGAAACTTTTTGCAATTAATTATCAAGTTTTGCTTCAAAGAATTGCACTATTTAATACATTACATTATGTTTCAGGAGCTGAGTGCTTAACACTTATTGATCTGGACACAGCTGATGTTCGTCATCACATTGACTTTCCCATTGTTAGGAGCACCAGGCCTGTGCTGGGTGAGGAAGTGACATCACAGTCAGGTGTTTTAAAATGCTGTGGTTGGCACAGAGGTAAGCTGTTGGTTGGCGCATGGTAGATTTACTGAATTCTCTGTTGCAATGGTGCATGTTAAATGTGCTGGGTGGTAGATTTACTGCATTCTCTGTTTGAGTTCATTGGATCTGGTTTCTTCTAAATAGTGCTGATCTCTTCAGAATAAACTGGAGCTATTGAGAGGAGATGATGTTCCCTTTGTTTGGTTGTCTTTTTGTTTTTTTTAAATGTGTGTTTAAACTGGATGGGTGGGCCTGTGATAGCCTGCTGCAGGTTAGCCTGAGCTCACCTGCCTTTTTCTCCGGCCTCACCTGGACAGGAGTCACCTTTAGCTTCTGTATGCTTCATCACCCTTTTCCTGTCCCCTGACTGAATGATTTATTCCACAAGGGACAGACTGATTTTCCCTGCTCCTCTCAGGAGCTCTGGGTTTGATTGGAAACTTTCCCTCCACTTTGTGAAGAGGCTGCTGGATATACAAGTATGAGTGATTATGCATTTGCTTTGTGGTTCTGAAATGTGTGAAGACAGTGGAATCTGCTGAACGTCTTGGAGCAGCATTTGGTTTCCCCTCAGTTTGTTGGAGGAACAGTGTAGTGCATCCTGGGTAAATATATGCTTTGATCTAATTTTTGGTCACTTTTTAAATGGCTGACTCAGCTAACTCCTGCCCCCATAACGTGTTGAGTCCTGGTCTAGCACACTCTGTCTCTGACTCCACCATGAGCACAGACTCCAGTGACTGAGTCCTGACGTAAATCCTGGTTGATTGTAAGACTAGAAGGTTCAAGCTTTCATCTTTATGCCCCTTTCATTGATAAACATGGAAAGGTTTCTTCCACCAGTGCAGGTAATTACATTGGGCACAAGTGTAAATTGTGTATTTTCAGCTACCTGAGACAGAAGGTAAAGGCAGCAGCAATGATGTGATGTTAAATGGATTTATTTCCATCAGTTGTTCAGGCAGTGAAGAAAATGAGGGACTGTTCATCAAGTTCAGATTAAATGAAACATTTATTGTGATTATGCCATTTGTGCAAGTAATAAATGCTCAGACATGTGGTGAAATACATCAATTTTACTAAGTGCAAAGAAGCAAAACAAATTTTGAATCCAGCTTTCTAAAAAAGAAAAATAAACAGTCATCATGAAAGCTATAAGGGCGGCACAGTGGTGCAGTCCTAGGTTCGCATGTTTGCATGTCCTCCCACAGTCCAAAGACATGTCAGCAGGCTAACTGGAGACTCTAAATTGCCCATAGGTATGAGTGGATGGTGTGTGTGGCGACCTGTCCAGGGTGTATTCCTGCCTCTCGCCAAATGCATGCTGGGATGAACAGGTATAGATAATGGATGGCATCCTTGGGCCTCAAATGTCAATTTTATTTTTTTTCAGGAACAGTGAATTTCTATATTAAGGCTTATAAAGTGATAACAACAATCCTTTTAACATTGTAACAAGAAATCGTGATTAAAATATTTGAAGAATATGGATGGATGAACGCTATACTGTTGTGTAAACAGATTATCAAGGGACTTAATAATGTATGACTTCAAACAGCCAAGCTAGCAGTGATGAAGAGCTGGTAATATTAACAATAACACATGAAGGTTATGTGTTTTATTAATAGAAAAGACTTATTATAGGAAGCATAGAAAAAAACATAAAATGTGATTTGTATTTTCATTAAAATTAGCCTGGTTACCATCCCTGATTATGAATCCAAACAATGGAATAATGAACAAAGCTCAGCCATGCTAACTCAGACGGTGTGTATAGATGAAAGCTGCATAGGTTATGATAGAGGTAATATCACCCTTTGGCATGTATGTGGTTTTATATGTATAATGACTGGTTGAGGGTATTATCTGTGTCTGAGTATCAGAGACAGCTCAGTGAAGGCTGCAAAAATGCAGTAATGTATGCATCAGTGATTATCTCTCTTTCTTAACATCAGTGATGATGTTTAATTTAATGGTCCCTTTTAAAAATTATGTGTTTTATTCATATTGTATTTTTATTTTTAACCAATAGTCTCTGCTTTCTTCTGACACTGGTCTCTTTTATGGAACAGGTCCTTAAAGTCAGTGCAGTACTGTTCCTTGAACTTCTCTAGACACTGACGGGGATCATTTGCACGGATAAAATCCAAATGCATTTTTTGAAACTCCCGTGCTACATGTCCACAGATGTGGATCTTCAGACTGGCCTGAAACTCAGCACTTGTTTCCAGATCCCTGTGCCTGTCCAGGTGTTCATCTACCATGCAAAACAAGTCGATCATGCATGTGTTATGGTAATCAGACCTTGTTCTCACTTTCTCTTCCACAAACTTCCTGCTGCGCTCGATGATGTGATCAGCCATCTTTTGTGTCTTTATCTTCTGCTCCTTGTCAAAATATTTGTTCCATATCTTTTTAAGCATTCCTTTACTCTTCACTTTGAATGGCTCCATTCCACATTCAGACAAGTCACCCACTTCGGACAGCATTTCACGTACTGAGCTGCCTTTTTTCTCTAAGTTAGCCCACAGCTGGTGTTGGATATCTTGGACAATATCTCGGTTTTCCAGGCCAGGGAACTGCAATTCGGCCACAGTTTCATTCCACATCTTCTCAAATTCAGTCTCCAGCTCTTGCTCTGACAGATCTTTACTTTTCCTGCATTTCTCAATCAGGTCCAGCACCATCTGCTCCATTACAGCTGTATGATTTTTCTTGATTTTCTCTAACCTGATCATACCCTCTCTAATCTCCACTGTGGCATCTAGCCTGTTTTTAACAGAGTTCTCTGTCTCCATCCGGATGGTTTTGGCTGTGTTGATGAATTCCTGCTTGTACTTCTCTACCAAGTGAACGTGTCCCTGTGGTCTATCATAGAATTCAGTGAGTTTGTCCAAAATGAGCTTTTCCCCTGTGTCCAGTTCTACAGAGGCCTCATATTTCAGGCTGCGCATCAAGGTATCCACATCGGAGGATGGCTGATTCTGTGCTGCTATTGTGCCAAAGTTTGACACCTTTGTCTCAGATTGGCTTAACCAGGAGAACATGCTCTTCCTGAACTCCCACTCCAATTTGTTGAACTCAGTGCAAAGCTGAGTATAAGCATCGGCCACCAGGCTGTTGCGGAAACTGAAGATGAAGTTCTCATACTTCACTGCGCTCCACAAACTCCTGGTCCATTCAAGGAACTCAGTGAATGTGTGTGGCGAGCTCTTTCCAGATGTGTGTTCCTTAAAATGCTCAATCACACTCCTCTTGAACAGATTTACAGACTCACTGTAGCCAGCATTCACCGGTGCCATGGGAGGGATGCCATGCCAGAGCCCAGGGATGTACCAGGTGTATCTCTCTGGATCATACTCCATGACATCAGTAAATCTGTAGTTGTTTCCCCTCTTCTCCATCTTAGCTGCTGCTTGGGTCATCTCATTCAGCTGCTCCAGCAGAAGCTTCCTTTCCCTCAGGTTATTTTCATGGGCAGAGACATCTGCTACATTCCGGTGCACAAACTGACAGCAGGGTTTTCTCCCAACTTCTTTCATGCGCAGGAAGGCGTGCACCACAATCTGCAGGATGTCCTTCATCTCTGTGCAGTTCTCCATGGCGATGTTGATGACTGTGATGTCACTCAGCCCCACCACCAGAGTGGCCAGTTCATTATCATGCTCATAACTGTCATCCAGCTGGGCCAACTCTGGGGACTTCAGACCTTCAGTGTCAATAACCATGATGTAATCACACCCAAGCTGCTCTTTAAAATCCTCGTTTACCTTGATGAGGAGCATGAAGGCCCCTCTTGTGCACCTGCCACTACTGACGGCAAACTGGACCCCGAACATGGTGTTCAGGAGGGTGGACTTCCCAGTGCTCTTCACCCCCAGTACAGTCACAACCCGGATCTTACATTTGTCCTGTGTTAGTTGATTAAGTTCCTTCAGAACCTGAGTCACCCACTGCAGAGGAATGTTGGATGCATCTCCATCCACCAGCTCCAGAGGAAAGCCTTCCTGCAGCAGCTCAGCAGCCAGACGTGGCAGTCGCTGAATTTCAGAGGTGAGGCCTTTGGGATGTGAACAGGCCGATTCGTACAGCTGACCCATTTCCTGCAAGAAGTGCTCTGTCCCCAGAGAAGAACTGGAGATCTCCCTGTCCAACTGTGCAATGAGCTCCTTGTTTTCCTCAGAATTCTGACACTGTTCCTTGTACTCCGCCCGAAGGAGTGGAAGGCTTTTGCGTGACAGGTTGTCCAGGTTGATCCTCATCCACTTGAGGAAATGCTTGCGCTCCTCTGTGGAACCAGACATTGCTTTGATGAAACGGGACATAGACTCTGAGATTTTGTGAGCCCTCTGCTGTGCTCTGAGCTGCTGCTTCTGATCTGCAAGCTCATTCCTGTAAACTTCTATGTTTTTATTCCCAGCATTTTTCATCCTGCACTCTTCCCTCTCCAGTTTGGCCAGCTGTTTCCATGCAGATCCTTGCAAGGGCAGCTCTTTCTCCTTGAAGCTTGGTATATCATAAATCCTTCCTGTGATTTCATCAGCGTTCTGCTTGCCCCTCTGACAGTCGATATAATCTTCATCAACCTGGATCCCAACTTCATGGGCAACAGCAGACATCCCTTCAACACTCATTTTGACCATGTTTCCCTTTAAAATGTCAGTCATAGCTGAATGCAAGTAACTCACAAATTCTGCATCGTTCATCTGTGAACCCTTTATAATGATGTTACTGGGTTTTATCTGTAACTCAGAAACACATCTCTTGAAGCCATCCGTATTGAAGCTCTTGCTCTGTGAATTGATGATCCAGTACAAATGAGCCTGAAGTTTCTTGGAGTCCAAAATTTTGTAATCAAACCCAAAATCATCACAAAACACAAATATGGCAGCAGAGGTTTGGCAGAGGAAATCGTATTGAGTTTCAAAGTCCCTGAGGTCCCCACGGAGGTTAGCTATAGCCAGTGGCTCAGAGAAGATGTCAATGTTTCTCTTCCCACTGGGCAGATACCAGCTGATCTCCAACAGCCCATTGGAAATCCTCCTTGGGGTGTTACCGCACTCCATGTTTCTGTGAACAAAGGTTTCATGGTGCTCCTGAGGGCTACTGAGAAGCTGGTTCAGAATGTGAGACTTGGAAAAGATGCTGTTTCCCAGCCTCACAAAAGAGATCATTGGGAGCTTAGAGACAACAATGCTCTCCTCTACAAACCCTTTTGGGTCTCTGAAAGAGTCTGGCTTGTACTTTTTCACAATATCCCTCATGGCCCAGAGCATTAAAGTGCACTGCTGTGTGTCACATTTAGGAAGCAGCAGAGGCACAGAGAACTGGCACATGGACATTTTCAAAACCATCTCCTGCTGGAGAATGCCATCTGAGCAGAGAAACAGAGCAGTTATGAGGTCCAGAGGGTTGACTCTGTTGCTGCTGGCCTGTGGATTGCACAGGGTGTTCAGTAAGCTGTCCAGGTTTTGGGAAGTCATGTCCTGTTTTGAGGCGCACCTCACACTCCTAGCAGTCACATTCACCATCATCAACCTCCTCAGGAAACACCACGGCAGAGATTTCAGAGACTGGATGCTTTCATCACTTAAAGTCTCTCCATCAATCTCCAGCACCTTGCTCAGTGTCAGCTTGTTCTTCAGGTGGTGTTTCAGTCCCAAGTCACTCAACAGCTCATCCAGATTGGTTCCTGTCATTGCGATGGAAGTTATGTTAGTACATGAATGTACAGAGACAAATAATCTATTTAAATTCTTAATCCACAAAAACCATATATGATTGGTATTCATAATAATGAAAGGGTAAACGCATAGCCCCGTATTTATGAGATTTTAAATCACAAGTCAAAATACTAAATACGCATTCCCTAATGTGCACGTTTCAGTCACTCGCTTGTGTGTATGCGTGTTGAGCTGGTCTTGCTGCAGATGCCATTCGGAAGGACTGCAGTGAGGTTGAAAGTATATTTCAGCCCAGGTATCAGATCAGAAAGGACAGCTGTGGTAGTGCAGACTGCATCTTCCCTAACTCTGAGTGACACTACGGCCATTAATGCACCTGTGGGGCTCCCGGCCTCCGATAGCACAGGCATGGTCAGGATTTGCTCCCAGGCCAATACAGTAGAAAGATGCTTTAACAGTTTATTCTACACACTAAAAACATTTCCATTTCATATTTTATCATGTCCGGCTGCATTTAATAATGGGTAACAGAAAATATACTCTATTCATTTCAGAACTAAATTTCTAAAACTGAAATTATTTGTATATGATTTTAAAACCAGTTCCTTTGTACCTGGAGCAGGTCTGCCAGGTGTGATGTGCTCAGCAGGTGTTGTGTCTGTCTGCTGGTTCTCAGACTCCAACAGACTTGTCTGTGATTCTTCCGCTTCTTTCTTATCTTTCAAAGTTTCCTGTAAATCAGACTTTCTTTTATCCCCCTTTTACCCACAATTTGGATAATCTCATTTCACTGAGAGGTGAGATTACATGCTGATATTTTTTTAAACAAATTTAAGCACATGAAACACTCAAAAAATGCACACAGAAATCTTGTCAGCAGATTGAACAGCTCTGCTAGCCAACCATTTCATCTGAAATAAGCAATAGGGAAATGACTGCATGCATAAACTAAGCAAATGGTTGAAAATGAATGCAGTTTTGAAAAAATAGCTGCATCTGTCCCCGAATGAATACAAATGAAAACGTTCTTGTTCTTGAGATTCAATTATAGAATTTCTATGAATGCCATGAATAAATGACCTTGAATAATTCAAAGCCATGTTCAAATGGTGTGAATGATGCTGTACAGAAATAAAGACTGATTGACCAGCCAGGGTGTACCTCTGCTTCATCTTCAGGAGAGCCAGTGTCAGGGTGGCCAAGGCTCTGGGACTGGGTGTGGTCATCAGAGTGGGTGTGGTCATCAGAGTGGGTGTGGTCATTATAGTGAATGTGGTTATCAGAGTGGGTGTAGTTATCAGAGTGGGTGTGGTCATTATAGTGGGTGTGGTTATCATTGTGGGTGTGGTCATCAGAGTGGGTGTGGTCACTACAGTGGGTGTTGTCATCAGAGTGGGTGTTGTCATCAGAATGGGTGCGGTCATCAGAGTGGGTGTGGTCATCAGCGTGGGTGTTGTCATCAGAGTGGGTGTGGCTATCAGAGTGGGCTTGGCTCTCACTGATTGGGTGCTCAGGCCTTTCTTGTTGGTCAGAGTCTAATACAGTGGGACAAAAGAGCAAACAGAACGGCAGCCATCACAATGTAGGCAGATCCCTCTACACACGATAAAACACTGGCTCTAAATATCTTACTTTTTACCTGAATGGTCGTAGAAATAAACAATTGACAATTATTGCCAGCCTGCAGCTTAGTAAGGGCCCACAGACAATACACCCTTTTATGAATTTTATTGTGGGTTCAGAAAGTTGGGAACCATTGTTTCACAATGCAGGGGAACCCTTACTTCTGTCGAAGGTTTTGGGGGTGGCATTATTCAGCACCCCTTCTTCCATCGACGTGGGGACGGAGGCAGTGCATTCTGTTCCCGGCTGCAGGTCCGACAGCACAACCCTGTGGATGGACGCAGAACTGCGCCAGGGTTCTGCTCCAGAAATGCTGACCGTGAAGTCCACTGTCAGCTTCCCTTGTACAGAAAGCTCTATGTGAAAGAAGTATTAGCACTAGCATTAGCAGATATAGCAGAGAGCAACAGTCTCATTATGTGCATAAAAATGTCCCCCATGGCCCTGAAAATGAATGCTGTCCCACTTTCAATTCAAATTTGAACCAATGAGGCACATTTAGATAAAATGTGTACATGAAGCATTAAGATGATAAACAAAATTTCTCAGTAAACTTGCAAAAACCAAACCAAGGGAAATTTACTAATTTTCTTACAGAATACAGGATCTCTCTACACAAGATAAAACACTGGCTCTAAATATATTTCCAAATATCTGCACGGTTGTAGCAGTAAACATTTGACAGTAATATTTCAATCAAGGCTGATCGAGAGTATTGCAGGGATTCCTGCAGCCATATACAGTCCCAGTGGCCAGCCTAAAAAAAAACCAAAACAAAACAGCCACTACAAAACAACACACCCCTAACTGTGGGCAACCACCATGGTCAAAAAGCTAACACCTCGTTTTCAAAGAGGAGCATACAGGGCTGTGAAAAAGTATTTTCCCCTTTCCTGATTTCTACTATTTCATATTTGTCACATTGAATGGTTTCCGATCTTTTGACAAAATGTAATATTGAACAGAAACCGAGTAAACGCAACAGACATTTTAAAATTTATTTTTAATTTATTTTATTATGTCTGGCATAAAGCAAATAGACCATTTCACAGTAAGAACATCATACCAACAGTCAAACATGGTGGAGGTACTGTGATGGTTTGGGGATGCTTTGCTGCCTTGCGAGCTGGATGACTCGCCATTGTTAAAGGAACCATGAATTCTGTTCTGCAGCAGAAAACTCTTAAGGAGGATGTCCTGCCATCGATCCAAATCCTACCAAATTGCCTGAATTAAAGCAGTTCAGTTTCTGCTAAGAAAGGTGGGCTAAAATTCCTCCACAGCAACATGAAAGACTGATATTTAATTATAGGAAGTGTTTGGTTGTATTTATTGCTGCTACAGGTGGTGCAACAAGTTATTAAGGGCAATTAATAACTTGAGTTATTAAGGGCAAGCTTAAGGGGCAATTACTTTTTCACATGGGTGATATGGGTGTTTGATAACTTATTTCATTAAATAAATGAAATCATTTTTAGAATGTTTTTTGTGTTAACTCAGGTTTCCTTTGTCTAATATTACATTTTATCTAAATATCGGAGTGACAAATATGCAATAATAGAGGAAATCAGAAAGGGTCAAATACTTTTTCATGGTGCTGTAACAGTTGTCATTGATAACGGTCCAACCTCTCACCCCAAAAAATACCTAAATAATCTTGTTGAGTACACTAGCTATATAAAACATTAGGACAGTTCATGTAAATATCAGTTACTAAAATCTAATTTCTTCATATAACTGCAACTGCTTTGACTAATTTAGCAAGCTGGACTAATTCAAGCTAGCTAAGTGATGACCTGAAAATGAAGCTAGGGGACCTGGTCGCTAACCAGCTTGCTGGGTTTACCTGTGACAGGTGTCCTTGCAGAGCACAGTCTGTAGCCGCATTCACTGCAGAACTTGTCATTCTGCCCACATTCCCTGCGGCACTGGGGGCAATCCATTCTCCTCCCTCTGAGCAAACATCACACAATTACAGAATGAAGAACCAAAGCACCCTGCACTAAAGGTAAAAGTGTTAGGATCTGGGGATGGAAGGGGACCACGGATGAAATCAGTGCGGCCCATTGGAGATTTGTGTAGCTTGCAGAGGGATCTCTGGTGACTTCAGCAGGCTATATGTCAGCTTGGTTTAGAAATCTTGTATTTTTGTTAATAAACGATGGCCATTTTAGTCTGAATCACTGAAGATGCAGGTGTGTTCAGTTCACTGTATTAACTTTGCTGTGTCAGTTCTACTTCTCATTGCCAACCTGAACTTACTATACAAGGCAAAGCAATCTTGTCAAAATCTCCGCGTTAATGATTGTCTCTCAGGTAGCCCGGCCGTGGAAACTAAATGTCTTCATGTCATCAAAGGAAGGATCGGCATGATTGAAATGCATTAAATGCATTAAATTACATTACATTAGTTACATGAATTACAGTCATTTAGCCGACACCCTAAACCAGAACAACTTAATATACAGGAAAACAAAAGTGAATTCACCCGATCAATTGACTAAGTGCCAAACCAGACTAACAGGATTTCAAAGCAAATAAGAATATATGTAACATTAAGGATCTACATCCGTAGAGTCCTTGCAATATAATTTTTTGGTCTCGTTATCTCAAGATCATGACATACCTTTTGATCACAAGTAAACAGAGTTTGCCTCCTGATCATGGCTTATTTATTCTTGTGATCATTTCGAGGTGGCTGATCCTGCTGCTGCTAGCAGTATTTGCATGGGTGTGGGTGAGACCAACCTTCTCCAAACAAAAACTTAACATTACCCATTAAGGGCATCACCAATTAGCATATTTTCCAAACATTTAGTTTCTACATTTTAGCATTACATTTACATTGAACATTTACATTCACATTTAACATTTATATTTATACATAATCCATGATTTTTCAATGTTGCTTTAATGCAGAACATTACTCTTGTAAAAGTGATTACAATTTGGGACTACGACAAGCATCGTTTCTCCTGATTAATTTTCCTGTTGAACTCAATGGAAAAAATATTCAGGAGAAACAATGCTTGTAGTATCTACTGCATTTCTGGCAGCAGCATGGTGGTTTGAGGCTCATTTGATACCTTGGACCCTTGATGACTTAAAGCCACCTAGCCAACAAATGTGTTCCATACTGTATCAGCATAATTTACAGCTGAATCTAGTCCCACCCCCCAATTCCCATAGAGATCCATTCAAATGATCCATTTTTGTATCGCTTGTAGGACAACCTGAAAATAAGATATTCAGACTCTGATGATGTTGATAGGTCACGGACATCAGGAAGTCATGGCATGCAAATGATATGCAACCATATACAAAACATGACTCTTTTATTTGACATTATGTTAATTTGTCTATTGTATAAGTGAATTTCTCTGTTTCAAGCTTTTCCCCAAACAGTTCACTGCAGCAAAAGTAAATGAGCAAATGGTGGCACAGGAGGTCTCAGGAGTGCATTTGTTTAATTCTTGCTAATTTTCTGAACAATGATTTGTTGTTAAGACCATTAAAGGCTTAATATTTTGCCATTTTGGGCATGGCCCATTTTTTGTGCCCAGGAGCGTAGTCTGCTGCACAGATGAGAGATAGAGCAAAGTTCCCAATGGAAAGAAGGATAACCAAAGTCAATTGAATGGTGGAATAGTTTTTTTTTTTTTAACTTTACTTTGATATTGTCTTTGTTTCATTTTGTTCTTATTAGCATTTTGCTTTGTTGTATTAAGACTTTCATTCAAACAGGTCTTTGTGTACTTTGAAACTATATCACTAATTAGCCAGCAAATGTACCAACATCCAAAACCTAAATAACCTGCATAGGCAGGTGTGCTTTAAGGAATGAGTTCCAGACCACAGGCCACACACCACAGAAATTTTGGAATAAGATCAAAAATATCAAACCACATAGCTGCTGGTGTAGGGGGGGGGGGGGTGATTAATTAGATTAAATAATAATAAATAAATACAGATGTAGCCAATGCAGTTAAAAATACTCAACGAAATGAGCTTGATGCGCAGAAGCTGATTCTGACATTGTGAGGGAAATGTGTGAGTAGCATGGAGGAAAATCTTGAGAAAAGATATAAAAGGCAGGAAATACTGGGGGTACATATCTTTGGGACCAAATTTCCAGAAGACCAACTTCAGCCAGCAAAACAATATGAGTTGAGGGTGGCTCAACTGGAGATGATATATGTAGACTTATCTAAAAGGATTTTCAAAGATTCTGTACGGAACAATTGTCAAAGACCCCCATGCCTTCACTAATATCCTAAAATATACAAGACGACTTAATAGTTTCATCTCTGTAAAGGGAGGGTACAAACAGTACCAGGAACAGGAGCCCCAATAATCAAAACAAAATGATTACTTGAAAACAATTTGTGTTGGTGTAAAATATAATCTTGAATTATATATGTTTGTGTTTGTGTATAATATATTTTTCCTGTTGCTTGTATAGAAAAGCTTTCATAAAGCACAAATAAACTACAGTATTCAAAAAAGCATTTGTAGTCTAAAGTCCTGTTTGTATGTATAATAAGCTGTTAATGAAACAGAGGGTGCACTTGTTTCATTCATGCAGCGCATAATCCTGCACGGTCCTGGGCTACAGTGCTGCTCTATAGCAATATC
>CM077290.1:1722500-1827500 GCA_039654925.1 Anguilla pacifica
TGAAATAAAGCTGTCTCTAATCGAGTCTTAAAATTACCTCTGATGTGAACAAAGTAGATGCCCTAACTGACTTGCCAAATAAATGTATGGTAACAGGAAATGTGCAGAGTTGTAAAAAACTGAGTTTGAATATCTTTAGCCTAGGTGTATGTAAACTTTTGGCCTCAACTGTAGGACAATACAGTATAAAATGGCTCATCCATTTAATCAACTCCACTTAGCTGGACAATCACATAAAATTCACAGACAATTACCTTATGTAATTATTTATTATTTATTGAGAAAAGATAGTTAACATATTTGGCCTACCAGATTCAGTAAATTAGAAGTCCAAGCTATAGCTTGCGTCTATAGCTTGTTACAGTAGCTGAATATATAGAAACTTACATATTCCAGCAGGCTCATACTGCTCGACTATGCCCATTGAAGTTGTCAGGGGATGAATAGGAAGATCCGGGACAGGGGGTAGAGAGGGAAGAATCCCAGCAAGAAATTTAAGGAACCTGGCCAAGCCAAGACATCTCTGGTTATCTGGCTATAATTCTGAAAGTTATCCGGTTTTGAAAAATGGTCACCGCATAAGCGTGGGTTTGCACTGATCGTGCCAGTGCAGCCACAGCATTTCAAAACTAATCTCTTCTGAAATTTCCATTGGTCATGGCATAGTGTGCTTGTCAAAACTTTGCAGTGATTACTTCACTCTGATGGTAAGGTTTAGGGATGGATGCAAGCAATGGACTGATTGATTACTTGTCGGATACCTGCCGACTCAATCCTTTTTATTTAAAGGCTACGTATGCACAACTGTGTTGGAACTTGGCTCCATTTATTCATTTATCATACGGTAGACTGTAAAAAAAGTATTAAAATAGAGGATATTTCTCCATCTAATATAAACAGAATAAAGCAAATATACATTTTGAAACACGTTTTGACTGCAATTAAGCTTTTGTGGTTGCGCCATTGTGTAAGTGGGATAATGGATAATATAAACCATTCCAATAGTGCACAGTATATATATATATATATATATATATATATATATATATGTCAGATAAATAGTAGAAAAATGTTACTAACATATACATCACTACATGTAATTTAGTCTTTTGCTTCGCACACAATATATACTTATATTTTTTTAGGTTATAATAAATGAATCCTATATCAATATGTGAACTAGATACGGGCCATATTACTCTAATCTGTGTATGCATTAATGTGAAGATGACATCACCTCTGTAGAGAGCTGAATCTAGTCAGTGTGAGAAAAACTGCAGAGTTTGATGTGGAAAAACTTGACTGGTCTGCACAGAGCCCTGACCGCAGCACCATCCAACACCTTTGGTACCACAGAGAGGGGGCAGTAGTGTCCTTTATTCAGTTCCCAGCACGTTGTGAAGTGGCTGCTGGATATACAAGTATTGGGTGATAAAGCACTTGTTTTGTAGTTCTGATATGTGTGAAGACAGTGGAATCTGCTGAACGTCTTGGAGCAGCATTTGGTTTCCCCTCAGTTTGTTGGAGGAACAGTGTGGTGCATCCTGGGTAAATATCTGCTTTGATATAATTTTTTTGTCACTTTTAAAATGGCTGACTCAACTAACTCTTGCCCCACAATGTGTTGAGTCCTGGTGTAGCAATACTCTGTCTCTGACTCAAAGTGGACAGACTCCAGTGACTGAGTCCTGATGTAAATCCTGGTTGATTTTAAGAGTAGAAGGTTCAAGGTTTCATCTTTATGCCCCTTTCATTGATAAGGATGGAAAGGTTTTTTTGTGTCTTTTTTCCAGTGCAGGTAATTACATTCGGCACAAGTGTAAATTGTGTTTTTTCAGCTGCCTGTGATAGAAGGTAAAGCCAGCAGCAATGATGTGATGTTAAATGGATTTACTGCCATCTAGTGGTAGAATGAAGATACTGCCATAGTCTTCAGGCAGCTCAGTTGTTCAGGCAGTGAAGAAAATAAGGGAGTGTTCATTAACTTCAGATGAAATTAAACATTTATTTTGAATGTGATTATGTCATTTGTGCAAGTAATAAATGCTCAAACATGTGGTGAAATACATCAATTTTACTAAGTGCAAAGAAGCAAAACAAATTTTGAATCCAGCTTTCTAAAAAAGAAAAATAAACAGTCATCACGAAGGCTATAAGGGTGGCACAGTGGTGCAGTCCTAGGTTCGAATCCCTGGGCCTTTCTGTGTGGAGTTTGCATGTCCTCCCACAGTCCAAAGACATGTCGGCAGGCTAAGTGGACATTATAAATTGCCCATACGGATGAGTGGATGGTGTGTGTGGCGACCTGTCCAAAGTGTATTCCTGCCTCTCGCCCAATGCATGCTGGGATAGGCTCCAGCAGCCCCCGTGTCTCTGACCAGGAGACCAGGTATAGATAATAGATGGATGGATGGCATCTTTGGGCCTCAAAGGTCAAATTTCTATTTTTTCCAGGAACAGTGAATTTCTATATTAAGGCTTATAAAGTTTAACATTGTAACAAGAAATCATGTGTTTAAACTATTTGAAGAATGTGAATGGATGAAAGCTATGCTATTGTGTAAACAGATTATCAAGGCACTTAATAATGTATGACTTCAAATAGCCAAGCTAGCAGTGATGAAGAGCTGACAATATTACCAATAATACATAAAGGTTATGTGTTTTATTAATAGAAAAGACTTATTATAGGAAGCATTAAAAAAAAACATAAAATGTAATTTGTATTTTCGTTAAAAGTATTCTTTTTGATATAGAGGTCACAAAATGAAACAAACTTAAAATATCTCAGCCTAATTACTGTCCCTGATTATGCATCCAAGCAATGGAATAATGAACAAAGCTCAGCCATGCTAACTCAGACAGTGTGTATAGGTGAAAGCTGCATAGGTTATGATAGAGGTAACATCACCTTTTAGCATGTATATGGTTTTATATGTATAATGACTGGTTGAGGGTATTATCTGTGTCTGAGTATCAGAGACAGCTCAGTGAAGGCTGCAAAAATGCAGTTATGTATGCATCAGTGATTATCTCTCTTTCTTAACATCAGTGATGATTTAATTTAATGCTCCCTTTTTGAAATGTGTTTTATTTTTATTGTATTTTTATTTTTAACCTATGGCCCTTTCTTTCATAGGATTCAACTTGGTTGGGGCACTTTTTGTGATTAGCCATGATATGTGTGAGTAGACTATTAATTAATGCCACTCAGAAAATAAATTTTCAACCTGACTAACACAGGGACCATATAATCCATTTAATTTAATCTCCTCCTGTTTTCATCTGGAAGGATTCCTCCAGGCTTTTCATGGCTTGGTCTTGGGTTATATTTCTCCAAACGTGGGGAATGTCAGCTGGCTTAGCTTCATATTCTTTGGCAAACTTCTCATTAAACCTGTTGAAGACATACTTCCAGTAGTCTGAGGCCTGGATGCAGGTGTCAGGCTGGATGCGCCAGTCAGTGTAAATGCTCTGATAGTCCTTGTATGGATGCCATTTCCCCTTTGTTTCACTCGACCTGAATTTTCTCTCACTTGCAACACTGGAGGAGCAGGTATTAATCAGTAATTCAGAGGATTCCTCATATCTGTAACCCCCAATCCCCTGAGGACGGTGAATGGAAGCAAAGTGCTCTGTGTGGTTCTTGCCGCCTGCTTCACACGGGGTCTCGCAGAAGGGACACTGCCTCCCACAGCCAATCACCCTGTTAAACAGCTCCTTCTGTGGCTGAAAGGGCAGTGAGGCCAGCCTGGCCCTCACATCCCTACCTCTCTGAAACTCTGCAGTAATGGACTGCTCCATTTCATCCACAAGCGCCTTCAGACACCGGGAAAAGTCTTCTGGCTTGGCAGTGTTTAAGGCCAGGACCACTTCGAGAGGGCCTTTGGGGATGACAAGCTCCTGTAGGTCACTACAGATATCCTGAATGAACTGCTGAGTGTTCTGGTCCTCCTCACCCCTTTCTGTCACTCTTTCATTGGCCTTCATCTCTGCATTCTTAATGGCTTCCTTTAATCTTTTTACCATCCTCTTCAGGTGCTTAATCTCAATGTTCCTGAGACCATCTCCCTCTGAGAACTGCTGTACCATCTGTGTGAATATCCAGTCCTGCACAAAGGCGTCATAATTACTTATGTAATCCTCAAAGTTCTCAAAGTCATCATCTGAAAGCAGCTGCTTGAGAATTGAGAACTGGAAGAAGGATCGAGTGCTGAAGTCAATGCCTCTCTGCCCTTTCAACACTTCATCCACAAGGTCAGGGCCCAGAGACTTGGTGATGTATTCCTTCACTGCAGGTGCAAGACAGTTGCAGGTGAACTCCTCTGCTTTCTTCTGACACTGGTCTCTTTTATGGAACAGGTCCTTAAAGTCAGTGCAGTACTGTTTCTTGACCTGCTCCAGACAGTGACAGGGATCATTTGTATGGATAAAATTCAAATGCATTTTTTTAAACTCCCGTGCTGCATGTCCACAGATGTGGATCTTCAACTTGGCCTGAAACTCAGCACTTGTTTCCAGATCCCTGTGCCTGTCCAGGTGTTCATCTACCATGCAAAACAAGTCGATCATGCATGTGTTATGGTAATCAGACCTTGTTCTCACTTTCTCTTCCACAAACTGCCTGCTGCACTCAATGATGTGATCAGCCATCTTTTGTGTCTTTATCGTCTGCTCCTTGTCAAAAGATTTGTTCCGTATCTTTTTAAGCATTCCTTTACTCTTCACTTTGAATGGCTCCATTCCACATTCAGACAAGTCACCCACCTCGGACAGCACTTCACGTACTGAGCTGCCTTTTTTCTCTAAGTTAACCCACAGCTGGTGTTGGATATCTTGGACAATATCTCGGTTTTCCAGGTCAGGGAACTGCAAGTCGGCCACAGTTTCATTCCACATCTTCTCAAATTCAGTCTCCAGCTCTTGCTCTGACAGATCTTTACTTTTCCTGCATTTCTCAATCAGGTCCAGCACCATCTGCTCCATTAAAGCTGTATGATTTTTCTTGATTTTCTCTAACCTGATCATACCCTCTCTAATCTCCACTGTGGCATCTAGCCTGTTTTTAACAGAGTTCTCTGTCTCCATCCGGATGGTTTTGGCTGTGTTGATGAATTCCTGCTTGTACTTCTCTACCAAGTGAACGTGTCCCTGTGGTCTATCATAGAATTTAGTGAGTTTGTCCAAAATCAGCTTTTCCCCTTTGTCCAGTTCTACAGAGGCCTCATTTTTCAGGCTGCGCTTCAAGTTATCCACATTGGAGGATGGCTGAAACTGTGCTGCTATTGTGCCAAAGTTTGACACCTTTGTCTCAGATTGGCTTAACCAGGAGTACATGTTCTTCCTGAACTCCCACTCCAATTTGTTGAACTCAGTGCAAAGCTGAGTATAAGCATCGGCCACCAGGCTGTTGCGGAAACTGAAGATGAAGTTCTCATACTTCACTGCGCTCCACAAACTCTTGGTCCATTCAAGGAACTCATTGAATGTGTGTGGTGAGTTCTTTCCAGATTTGTGTTCCTTAAAATGCTCAATCACACTCCTCAAGAACAGATTTACAGACTCACTGTAGCCAGCATTCACCGGTGCCATGGGAGGGATGCCATGCCAGAGCCCAGAGATGTACCAGGTGTTTCTCTCTGGATCATACTCCATGACATCAGTAAATCTGTAGTTGTTTCCCCTCCTCTCCATCTTAGCTGCTGCTTGGGTCATCTCATTCAGCTGCTCCAGCAGAAGCTTCCTTTCCCTCAGGTTATTTTCATGGGCAGAGACATCTGGGACATTCTGGTGCACTAACTGACAGCAGGGTTTTCTCCCAACTTCTTTCATGCGCAGGAAGGCGTGCACCACAATCTGCAGGATGTCCTTCATCTCTGTGCAGTTCTCCATGGCGATGTTGATGACTGTGATGTCACTCAGCCCCACCACCAGAGTGGCCAGTTCATTATCATGCTCGTAACTGTCATCCAACTGGGCCAACTCTGGTGACTTCAGACCTTCAGTGTCAATAACCATGATGTAATCACACCCAAGCTGCTCTTTAAAATCCTTGTTTACTTTTATGAGGAGCATGAAGGCCCCTCTTGTGCACCTGCCACTACTGACGGCAAACTGGACCCCGAACATGGTGTTCAGGAGGGTGGACTTCCCAGTGCTCTGCACCCCCAGTACAGTGACCACCCGGATCTTACTTTTGTACTGTGTTAGTTGATTGAGTTCCTTCAGAACCTGAGTCACCCACTGCAGAGGAATGTTGGATGCATCTCCATCCACCAGCTCCAGAGGAAAGCCTTCCTGCAGCAGCTCGGCAGCCAGACGTGGCAGGTTCTGAATCTGAGGGGTGGGGCCTTCAGGGAGTGAGCAGGCCGACTCGTACAGCTGACCCATTTCCCGCAAGAAGTGCTCTGTCCCCAGAGAAGAACTGGAGATCTCCCTGTCCAACTGTGCAATGCGCTCCTTGTTTTCCTCAGAATTCTGACACTGTTCCTTGTACTCCGCCCGAAGGCGTGGAAGGCATTTGCGTGACAGGTAGTCCAGGTCGATCCTCATCCACTTGAGGAAATACTTGCGCTCCTCTGTGGAACCAGACATTGCGGAGATGAAACGAGACATAGAATCTGAGATGTTATGAGCCCTCTGCTGTGCTCTGAGCTGCTGCTTCTGATCTGCAAGCTCATTCCTGTAAACTTCAATGTTTTTCTCCCCAGCACTTTTCATCCTGCACTCTTCCTTCTCCAATTTGGCCAGCTGTTTCCATGCACTCCCTTGCAAGGGCAGCTCTTTCTCCTTGAAGCTTGGTATATCAGATATGCTTCCTGTGATTTCATCAGCGTTCTGCTTTCCATTCAGACAATAAATGTAATCTTCATCAACATGGATTCCAAGCTCATGGGCAACAGCAGACATCCCTTTAACACTCATTTTGACCATATTTCCCTTTAAAATGTCAGTCATAGCTGAACGCAAGTAATTCACAAATTCTGCATCGTTCATCTGCAAACCCTTTATAATGATGTTACTGGGTTCTATCTGTAACTCAGAAACACATCTCTTGAAGCCATCCGTATTGAAGCTCTTGCTCTGTGAATTGATGATCCAGTACAAATGAGCCTGAAGTTTCTTGGAGTCCAAAATTTTGTAATCAAAACCAAAATCATCACAAAACACAAATATGGCAGCAGAGGTTTGGCAGAGGAAATCGTATTGAGTTTCAAAGTCCCTGAGGTCCCCACGGAGGTTAGCTATAGCCAGTGGCTCAGAGAAGATGTCAATGTTTCTCTTCCCGCTGGGCAGATACCAGCTGATCTCTACCAGCCCATTGGAAATCCTCCTTGGGGTGTTACCGCACTCCATATTTCTGTGAACAAAGGTTTCGTGGTGCTCTTGAGGGCTACTGAGAAGCTGGTTCAGAATGTGAGACTTGGACAAGCTGCTGTTTCCCAGCCTCACGAAAGAGATCATGGGGAGCTTAGAGACAACAATGCTCTCCTCTACAATCCCTTTTGGGTCTGTTAAAGAGTCTGGCTTGTACTTTTTCACAATATCCCTCATGGCCCACAGCATTAAAGTGCACTGCTGTGTATCACATTTAGGAAGCAGCAGAGGGACAGAGAACTGGCACATGGACATTTTCAAAACCATCTCCTGCTGGAGAAAGCCATCTGAGCAGAGAAACACAGCAGTTATGAGGTCCAGAGGGTTGACTGTGTTGCTGCTGGCCTGTGGATTGCACAGGGTGTCCATTAAGCTGTCCAGGTTTTGGGAAGTCATGTCCTGTTTTGAGGCGCACCTCACGCTCCTAGCAGTCACATTCACCATCATCAACCTCCTCAGGAAACACCACGGCAGAGATTTCAGAGACTGGATGCTTTCATCACTTAAAGTCTCTCCATCAATCTCTAGCACCTTGCTCAGAGTCAGCTTGTTCTTCAGGTGGTGTTCCAGTCCCAAGTCACTCAACAGCTCATCCAGACTAGTTCCTGTCATTGCGATGGAAGCTGCGTTAGTCCATGAATGTACAGAGACAAATAATCTATTTAAATTCTTAATCCACAAAAACCATATATGATTGGTATTCATAATAATGAAAGGGTAAACGCATAGCCCCGTATTTATGAGATTTTAAATCACAAGTCAAAAAACTAAATACGCATTCCCAAATGTGCACGTTTCAGTCACTCACTTGTGTGTATGCGTGCTGAGCTGGTCTTGCTGCAGATGCCATTCGGAAGGACTGCAGTGAGGTTGAAAGTATATTTCAGCCCAGGTATCAGATCAGAAAGGACAGCTGTGGTAGTGCAGACTGCATCTTCCCTAACTCTGAGTGACACTATGGCCATTAATGCACCTGTGGGGCTACCGGCCTCCGATAGCACAGCCAGGGTCAGGATTTGCTCCCAGGCCAATACAGTAGAAACATGCTTTAACAGTTTATTTTACACACTAAAAACATTTTCATTCCATATTTTATCATGTCAGGCTGCTTTTAATAAAGGCTAACAGAAAATACACTCTTTCATTAATCTCAAAACTGAAATGATTTGCATATGGTTTGAAAACCTGTTTCTCTGTTCCTTGAGGCAGGTGTCCCAGGTTTGATGCGCTCAGCAGGTGTTGTGTCTCTCTGCTGGGTCTCAGATTCCAACAGACCTGTCCGTGATTTTTCCTTTTCTTCCTGCTCTTTAAAAGTTTCCTGTAAATCAGACCTTGATTAACCCCCCTTCTCATCCCCCTTTTTACCCACAATTTGGGAAATCTCATTTCATTGAGAAGTGAGATTACATACTAATATTTTAAAAAATGTTTTAAGTACTTGAAACACTGAAAAATACACACAACGAACACTGAAATGATCACACTGGGGCCCTCCAGGACTGGAGTTTGGACCCTGCTCTGGAGATTGTGTAAGAACTCTCACCTCCTCCTCCTTCTCCTCCTGCCCATCCTTCCCCTTCTCCTTCTCCAGCTCCTCTTCCTGTGCACTACGCACAGTGCCTTTGGTGTGTTTACACAAAGTCCCATCCGTGGTGTCAGCATCTGCTGAACCACTCTTTGCGTCTGACTTATCTGGGTCTGCAGAGGAGGGCTGGGTCTGGGCAGGGCATGAGGATGGGTTCTCTGGTGCTGGATCTGGGCCCAGACTGGATCTGTTGTCTGTGGTCTCCTCCTGATGCTCAGAATCTGCTGCAGAGATGTTCAGAGACAGACCAGTCAGACTCCCTGGTATATGAGGTCCAAGGAAGGGTCCCCAACCCACATCATACACCATAAGTCAAATTTTGATAATTGGAAATCATAATAATGATGTGAAAAAGGGTAAACTCACAGGCCATATTTAAAAGGTTTTAAATGAGAAGACTAAATATTAAATATGCATTCACCCCAAACAATGTATATGCAAGAGGAGGTAGATGCCAGCAGCAGTATAAATTAAGTGCATCAGGGGGTTCAAGGAAAAGTTAATTGGAGGAGGCCCACATGGTTAGTGTTGGTATGGACTCCCTGATCCTAGCCTGCGATTGGCCACAAATGGAATTTTTGAATATGGAGATTAAACAAACCTAATAGGCTGGAACAACAGTTCTTTTTCTCTGAAAACTATATAAACTCAAGTATTCAACTTTATATGTTTGAAGAGTGTACCTGTACTTCTTCCTGACCGGTCATTTTATAAAAACATCAAATAGAGCTCCTGTTTGTTATCTTTATTTTCAACACCATCATTTTTGTTACAAAAATCCTACCAGACACTGGCACACTGGAAAGCACTACTGATCCAGGCAGACTGCATCTTCTCTAACTCTGAGAGACACTACGGCCATTAATGCACCTGTGGGGCTACTGGCCTCCGATAGCACAGGCATGGTCAGGATTTGCTCCAAGGCCAATACAGCAGAAAGGTGCTTTAACAGTTTATTTACACAATAAAACATTTTCATTCCATATTCTATCAAGTCAGGCTGCATTTAATGAAGGGTAACATGGTAATTGAATAAAGGTCTCACAATTAGTACAAAAAATGGCGGGAGTAATTTATCGGCCTGTCCCAGGTAAGGTTTTTCAGAAACCTTGCATCGCAGTGAAGGGATTAACTCCCAACGCTGTAGACAGCTTCACTTATCTAGGCAGTACTTCATCCAGATGTAGGTGAAGAAAGTAACTGCAGGATTGCTAAGGCCAGCAGTGCATTTGGGAGACTGTGAGTCAAACTTTGGGAACAAAGAGACACCAGCCTCAACACAAAGCTACAAAGTAGTGTATATACATTTTGGTCACCCACTTGTGTGTATGCATGCTGAGCTGGTCTTGCTGCAGATGCCGTCTGGAAGGACTGCAGTGAGGTTGAAAGTATATTCCATCCCAGGTCTCAGATCAGTAAGGACAGCTGTGGTGGTGTTGGGTGCACATATCTGTGATCTGGGCTCTTCTCCCTCTCCCTCACAGCTGTAGGTGATGTGGATCTCATGAGAAACTCCCTCCATGCTGACCGGTCTTTCCCAGCACAGAGTCAATGACCTGCTCTGCACATCAGTGGCTTCCACCCTCCCAGGAGCACATGGCTCTATTTGAGAGAACGGAGAGGAAATTTCGAATTCACTTGTACTGTAAGCGTCCAGTTTTGCGAAAAAGTCCAGGACATGTATTAAAGGTTTCATTATTTTTTTCTGTTACTTTACAATACAAAACATCTAAAGACAACACACACCTATACTTGTACAGTTAAATCCTGGACAAAACTACCACTATCTATGGTAATATTGGTAATAAATGTTCTAATAATAGAAATCATCGGACAAAGGGTTAGCTCATAACTTGAGCTATCAGTTTGTTTCCCCTTGTTTTCTCACATGGTACTTCAGTAATTCACTAGCTAGACGACACAATGGCCTCTTTCTCAAGCCACTTCTCAAACAATTTTCCCCTTTGCACCACCTCAATAATCTAAGTTTATAAACTCCCAGTCATTAAGCACAGATGATGATTGATGCAGATTTTTACAAGCGACACTCACATTTAATTCAGTTCCATGACTTGCTACTGTCACTCTCTGCACTGAGCACAAATTCCCACCAGCCAGCAGGACATGCAAGTCAGCTTGGACATGTCCTCTACAGTATGCAACGTCTTCAGTCTCACAATTAGTACCAAAAATGCCGGGAGTAATGTATCGGCCTGTCCCAGGTATGGTTTTTCAGAAACCTTGCATCACAGTGAAGGGGTTAACTCCCAACGCTGTAGACAGCTTCACCTATCTAGGCAGTACTTCATCTAGATGTAGGTGAAGAAAGTAACTGCAGGATTGCTAAGGTCAGTAGATCATTTCGGAGGTTGCGTTTCAAATTCTGGGACTGAAGAGACATCAGCCTCAACACAAAGCTACAAAGTAGTGTATATACATTTTGGTCACCCACTTGTGTGTATGCATGCTGAGCTGGTCTTGCTGCAGATGTCGTTTGGAAGGACTGCAGTGAGGTTGAAAGTATATTCCATCCCAGGTCTCAGATCAGTAAGGACAGCTGTGGTGGTGTTGGGTGCACATATCTGTGATCTGGGCTCTTCTCCCTCTCCCTCACAGCTGTAGGTGATGTGGATCTCATGAGAAACTCCCTCCATGCTGACCGGTCTTTCCCAGCAGAGAGTCACTGACCTGCTCTGAACATCAGTGGCTTCCACCCTCCCAGGGGCACATGGCACTATTTGAGAGAACGGAGAGTAAATTTCAAATTCACTTATACTACAAGAGCCCAGTTTTGCAAAAAGTCCAGGACATTTATTAAAGGTTTCATTATTTTTTTCTGTTACTTTACAATACAAAACATCTAAAGACAACACATACCTATACTTGTACAGTTAAATCCTGGACAAAACTACCACTATCTATGGTAATATTGGTAATAAATGTTCTAATAATAGAAATCATCGGACAAAGGGTTAGCTCATAACTTGAGCCATCAGTTTGTTTCCCCTTGTTTTCTCACATGGTACTTCAATCATTCACTAGCTAGACGACACAATGGCCTCTTTCTCAAGCCACTTCTCAAACAATTTTCCCCTTTGCACCACCTCAATAATCTAAGTTTATAAACTCCCAGTCATTAAGCACAGATGATGATTGATGCAGATTTTTACAAGCGACACTCACATTTAATTCAGTTCCATGACTTGCTACTGTCACTCTCTGCACTGAGCACTAATTCCCACCAGCCAGCAGGACATGCAAGTCAGCTAGGACATGTCCTCTACAGTATGCAACATCTTCAGTCTCACAATTAGTACAAAAAATGGCGGGAGTAATGTATCGGCCTGTCCCAGGTATGGTTTTTCAGAAACCTTGCATCGCAGTGAAGGGATTAACTCCCAACGCTGTAGACAGCTTCACCTATTTAGGCAGTACTTCATCTAGATGTAGGTGAAGAAAGTAACTGCAGGATTGCTAAAGCCAGCAGTGCATTTGTTAGTCAAATTCTGGGAACGAAGAGACATCAGCCTCAACACAAAGCTACAAAGTAGTGTATATACATTTTGGTCACCCACTTGTGTGTATGCGTGTTGAGCTGGTCTTGCTGCAGATGTCGTTTGGAAGGACTGCAGTGAGGTTGAAAGTATATTTCATCCCAGGTCTCAGATCAGAAAGGACAGCTGTGGTTGTGTTGGGTGCACATATCTGTAATCTAGGCTCTTCTCCCTCACAGCTGTAGGTGATGTGGATCTCATGAGAAACTCCCTCCATGCTCACCGGTCTTTCCCAGCACAGAGTCACTGACCTGCTCTGAACATCAGTGGCTTCCACCCTCCCAGGGGCACATGGCTCTATTTGAGAGAACGGAGAGGAAATTTCGAATTCACTTATACTACAAGAGCCCAGTTTTGCAAAAAGTCCAGGACATTTATTAAAGGTTTCATTATTTTTTTCTGTTACTTTACAATACAAAACATCTAAAGACAACACATACCTATACCTGTACAGTTAAATCCTGGACAAAACTACCACTATCTATGGTAATATTGGTAATAAATGTTCTAATAATAGAAATCATCGGACAAAGGGTTAGCTCATAACTTGAGCCATCAGTTTGTTTCCCCTTGTTTTCTCACATGGTACTTCAGTAATTCACTAGCTAGACGAAACAATGGTCTCTTTCTCAAGCCACTTCTCAAACAATTTTCCCCTTTGCACCACCTCAATAATCTAAGTTTATAAAATCCAAGTCATTAAGCACAGATGATGATTGATGAAGATTTTTACAAGCGACATTTGCATTTAATTCAGTTCCATCGCTTGCTACTGTCACTCTCTGCAGAATACTGAGCACTAATTCCCACCAGTGAGCAGGACATGCAAGTCAGCTTGGACATGTTCTCTACAGTATGCAACGTCTTCAGTCTCACAATTAGTACCAAAAATGCCGTGAGTAATTTATCGGCCTGTCCCAGGTAAGGTTTTTCAGAAACCTTGCATCGCAGTGAAGGGGTTAACTCCCAATGCTGTAGACAGCTTCACCTATCCCTTGCCTACACTGCTGCCAACAGGACAGCCCCCATCTACTTGCAGGACATGATTCGCTTCTACGTGCCTGCTCGACCACTCCGCTCTGCGGAAGCAGGGCGCCTAGTAACCCCTCCCACCCGCCCAAAGGGATCACAGAGCTTCTCCACCCTAGCTCCCCAGTGGTGGAACGAACTTCCCGTCCCTCTCCGAACCTCCCCCTCACTACCCATCTTCCGCCGTGGCCTGAAGACTCATCTCTTCAGACTATACCTAGATTAACCACCACCATGCTGTATATTTCACTCTTTAATTTAAAAAAAAAAAAAAAAAAAAAAAAACCCCTTTTCATGTCACTTGTATTTGTCTTTGTCCTAATACTGTAGCTTATTCTTCTGCCTAGTTGGCTTTGCAGAGGTTAGGTTAGAATAGTGTTCACTGTGTGAACTGTGTTCTTAGCTAGAAATAGCTGTACAAAATAAGTATTATACCTTTCTGAACTTGTGTTCAGCAGTTGCCTACGACCATGATATGTACTTTTTGTACGTCGCTTTGGATAAAAGCGTCTGCGAAATAAATGTAATGTAATGTAATGTAATCTAGGCAGTACTTCATCCAGATGTAGGTGAAGAAAGTAACTGCAGGATTGCTAAGGCCAGCAGTGCATTTGGGAGGCTGTGAATCAAATTTTGGGAACAAAGAGACATCAGCCTCAACACAAAGCTACAAAGTAGTGTATATACATTTTGGTCACCCACTTGTGTGTATGCATGCTGAGCTGGTCTTGCTGCAGATGTCGTTTGGAAGGACTGCAGTGAGGTTGAAAGTATATTCCATCCCAGGTCTCAGATCAGTAAGGACAGCTGTGGTGGTGTTGGGTGCACATATCTGTGATCTGGGCTCTTCTCCCTCACAGCCGTAGGTGATGTGGATCTCATGAGAAACTCCCTCCATGCTCACCGGTCTTTCCCAGCACAGAGTCAATGACCTGCTCTGCACATCAGTGGCTTCCACCCTCCCAGGGGCAGATGGCACTATTTGAGAGAACGCAGAGGGACGTTTCAATTGGAGCTGTAACTTCTCTTAACAGGCAAGCAGGATGTTTATGTGAGCTTTTATTTATTTACCTGTATCAATCATAATCATAAGTCATAAGTCAAATAACCAAGTCAAATGGAAATTTCATTATTAGGCAAAATATAAATATGCAATGAACACAAACCATTTTATCCATATACGCTGCTACTTGTCGCATTTGCTGCAATACTTTTTTATTATCTTTGAACAGCACTACTGTTTGGATGGATGGATGATGGATGGAGGGACTGATGAGTTAGCAGAAAGAGATATATTCATACTGCACGTGAATGACAGTTTGGAATTTTTGCACGTCCAGCAGGTTGTTCTGGTTTTGCAGTTCTTTCTTTAAAGGGCAGATGTGGCACCTCCTCCGTGTACTTTCTTATGCTGCAGCTTCTGTGTGTCTGTGAGTGTATGTGTGTGTGTGTGTGTCTCTGTGTGTATGCGTGTCTGTGTGTGTGTGTGCATGTGTGTGCGAGTGTGTGTGTGTTCCATGCTGGGTCTCTCTCTGGGTCCAGATCACACATGTATTGTATGCAGACACGTCAATAATATTAACATACCATATAACATAATGACAACAGGCCATTCAGCCCAACAATGCTCGCCATTTTCCTGACAAAACTATACCTAGTGCTCTAATTACCTACAGATTAGACAGTATCTAACACCTTATCAAGCCTGGTCTAGAAAATCCCCAGAGTTTCTGCCTCTACTACATGACCTGGCAGGTTATTCCACACATTAACCACTCCCTGCGTGAAATTATTCTTCCTGTATGGAATGTCTGTATGGAATGTACCTTTTGTTAATTTCCATTCATGTCCCCTTGTTCTACTGACTGAACTCAACCTGAAGAATCTCTTGTAGTTCACCTTGTTGATCCCCTTTTTGAATTTAAAAACCTCTATCAAACCACCCCTGAGTCTCCTTTTACTAAGCTTGAAGAGGTTAAAAATCTTAAGTCATAGCTTTTATCTTTCATTCAAGGAATCAATTTGGTTGCTCTTCTTTGAACCTTTTCCAGAGCCTTTATATCTTTCTTATAGTTCAGTCCCTATAACTGCACACAATACTCCAAGAGTGGTCTAATAAATCTATTATATAAGGTAAGTATAACTTTCTTGGATTTATACTCAATACTTCTGGCTATATATCCCAGCATTCTGTTGGCCTTATTTTTTTTACTGCTACAGCATTGAAAGAAACATTTAGGATTTCTTTTTGCATAATGGGCAATTTTGCTTTCAAAGAGCTTCTTAGTTTCCTGTAGTTT
The DNA here is from genome assembly GCA_039654925.1 of Anguilla pacifica. Classification (NCBI taxonomy): domain Eukaryota; kingdom Metazoa; phylum Chordata; class Actinopteri; order Anguilliformes; family Anguillidae; genus Anguilla; species Anguilla pacifica. Next base: position 1,738,346 of record CM077290.1, read on the forward strand.
TTTTTTTTTTTTTTTTACCTTAGTACACATATTACAATATTCAGCCTTATTGCTCTCAGTGCTGTTGTTTTTATATATCTTATACAGTTTTTTTTCTCCCTCAAACTCTCCCGTATGGATTTGCTCATCCACAGGGAAGACCTCAACTTACTTTTCCTTACCTTGGGAATTAGTTTACATTGTGCATCAAGAATAACCCTCTTGAACCTGCTCCACTTTTCATTCACAGTCTTGCAGTCAAGAAGTTGCACCCAGTCAATATTACTTATATGATACTATGATACTTATTTACACACATCTTGTTAAAATTAGCTTATCTAAAAATAAAACTTCTGGCCGTAGAGGGCACCTTATTAATTGTAATTGATAATGCCAAAATATATCAAAACTAACTGCAGAATGATCACTAGTCTCAAGTGGCTCGATTACCTCTATGCTACAAATTCTGTCGAGATCATTACATAGCACCAGATCCAGAATTGATTTCCCTCTTGTAGGCTGACTGACATACTGTGCCAAAAAAAGGTCATTTATAACATCTAAAAATTCTTCCTCACTTTTTCCTTGTCCTGTCATCAATTCCCAATTAATAGTGGGGTAATTGAAGTCATAATAATACCCATAATAATAGTCTCACCTTCCTGACAAGCTTGCTTTATGTTTCCATTGATTTCACACTACTGTCTGAAGCTGACGGCCAGTAACACAAGCCTACTGTAAGGCCCTTTTCATGTTTGCCAATGAGCTTAATCCAAATATCCTCACTAGGCTTGAGCTGGTCAATTTCTGGAATTTCCTGCACATTAAAATATTATTTTACATACAGAACTACACCCCCACCACTCCTACTGGATCTACCGTTCCTCATGAGTTTGTATCCCTCTATATTATATTCCATCCTCCTCTCCAAGTCATATCTCTGTAATCCCAATTGTGTCATAGCCCGCACTATTCACTGCAGCCTCAAGATCTAAAAATTATTTTTCATATTCTTTCTAGCATTTAAACAAAGACATTTCAGACTATTACTTATACACATCCTCTTCCGTTCCCTCTCCCCCTGCCACCCCAAGCCACCCTTACTAAAATTTTGGTGTTCACATTAATATAGGAAGCCTTGACAGCTGCACCGTCCAACTCTTTCCACTCTCTGACCACCCTGCCGCCAAGTCCCTAGTTTAAATAATGCTGTGCTGTCCTAAGCATACGCTGGCCCAATGCAGCAGTACCCCTCCGATTCAGGTGCAGCCCGTCACGCTTGTACAGGTCACCCCTGTCCCAAAAGGAGTCCCAGTTCCCTGTAAACCTGTACCCCTCTTTCCTACAACAGGTTTGCAACCAACGTGTTAAACCTCCAAAAACACTTTGCTTCCCTTTGCTTGCACGTGGTACCGGTAGTAATCCAGAAAAAACTACCGTGGAGGTTCTGCCCTTAATCATTTCTGCTAGCTCCACAAATGTGTCCTGCAGAGCCTCAGACCTACCCTTACCAATGTCATTGGTTCCTACGCGAACCATACACCACTGGATCCCTCCCTGCTCTGACCAGGAACTTGTCTGCACGTTCCAGGAGATCTCCTACCTGGGCACCAAGCGAACACCATGCATTGCTTTTCATGCAAACATTTTATGCTGTCTGCCCCCCTATTAATTGAGTCCCCCACTATCACTTACTCCTTTTTCTGAAAGGATGTGGCCATCTGGGTACCCAGTGGCTCTTCAGTCCTCCCACTCTCAGGATCAAGAGCCAGATCCAATTCTTGCAAGGGCTCGAATCGGTTGGAAACCAAAACCTGTGGAGCTGTCGCCCCTGTGCGGTGTACAAGCCCTTTTCTGCGCTTTCGCCCTGCTGTCACCCAACTCTCTCTCCCTGCCTGCTTTGTGTTCCCCCCCTTCCCAGCTGTGGCGTGCACACCAGTTTCTTAAAGAATAAGCTGCCCAGTTCCCGGAACTCTACTAATTGCGAACTATCCCTCGAGATCAAGAATCTCGCTTTTGAGGTGCTTAACCAGTCGTGAACTTTGGCAGACAAGCTCCCCCAGGAAATCTCTTTCCAGAAGTGCGATCATCCTGCAACTCTCACACAGCTTTGGCCACATTTTTACCCCCCTAACTATCACCCTCTCTCTCCCCATGTCTAGAAAAATTTACAGCAGAGACAGAAAAAGAAAAAAGGTACAGAAATTTGGGTAAGACATATGGCCACCCAGTGATAAGGGTAGAGAGGACCAAGGATTCATATACTCCTAACAGTGATCCAATAAAGGAAGGACATTTCTGGAAAAAATAGTCGAGAGAGATTTGGTTATTGAAATGCCCAGATATTTAAACCCGAAGTTTGACCATTTATCAGAAGTTTGACAAAGTATTTATCAGAAAAAGCTCACTTTTCTAGAGGTTGAGCTTATATCCAGAATATTTTCCAAAAGTGCTCCACAATGGAAACAGCCAGGACAGAGGTGACAGGGTTGGAGATAAGAATTGAGGAAATATTGGGTAGCATTGCTTTGGAATACATCTTATTTCATTTCGGTGAGGCAAGATAGCCTATATTGTTTGTAGTACCGTAACTTGGCGTCATTTTGATATCAATACTTTTAATGGCAGGCCTGGATTTTGGCAGTCTGAATGAATGAGTTATAGACGGTGTATGTCTTGTATGAGTGAGTAACTTGGCATTTTTGTACGTTGAAAACGTGTTTTTTATGAGATATCATTTCTTTTTGCAAAGCGTTTTATTATGAGAGTGAGAAATGTGAAGTGACCCTGTAAGAAACGGTTGTGGATTATGGCTATTGTTGTGTGAATTTGTACAGTCTGATGAGCGTGTACCGTTTAGCACTTTCGGTTTGCTATATATGTAAAACAGTGGCTGTGACAAAGATTGCGGTGGTGTAAGTGTAAACGCATCACAAACGCAGGTGAAATATGGCCAGTGTATATATGGCCAACGAGCCTTGATTGACAAAAGAATCAGCAAGCCCGTAGAATTAGAGCTCCCTAGGTTGCAACTTGTGTACCCTTCTGTCCTGCTCAGTTGTCTGTTATTTCGTGGAGATGCACTTTTAGTATTTGTAAGGTTTCTAAGGCATTTTGATAGGCTTATCTGTAGGTAGGAATCCTCTTCGCTGTTTTGCTAAGCTAGAACTGGATACTTGATAGTGGAGAATAGGAGCAGACGCATATGTCCCAGCAGGCTTTGCATATGAGAAAATAACAACAGTGTGAGAGAAATTATGAGAAATAATGAAATTGCATAGTTGAAACAATATGTTTTTAGCAGAATGGGCATGTAGGTGAAGGTTGACATTATCACAGACTATAGTGCGAAGTAAATGAAGTGACCATGAGCAAGCTTATTTTTCTTATCGAATGGTATATATAACAGTCTGTATAAAGCATTAGTTGTTAAAGTGGAGGGTTAAGTAATGTGTGAAATATATTGCACTGATGTGCTTTTCTCATGTTGAGTAGTAGTTATAATTATGAGTGAGTCATGATTTTAAATGTAATGTTTTAATGGGGAGTTGCAGAACGTACATACGTAGTAATTGTTTGTATGTGGCTAGATAGAGAACAGGGCGAGGTAACATGAATGTAGAAACGTGGCGTTTGCTGATAAGAAGGTTTTGTATGGTAGCCAAGTGAAGAAATATAGTTAGTAGAAATGGCACAGTGGTGTAGGTTTTGATCTCTCCAGTTTAGTATCAAGCACCATAAAATCCACTCCTATTGCAATATTGTTATTGTTAGTGTCAGGAATAAAAAATTTGAAATAAAGTGTTCAACATCCCAGTTGGGGGCGAATACACTGCCAAGGATCACAGGATTATTTTGAAGTTGACCCATAAAAATTATATATTCGCCGTTAGGATCAGTGATGATATTTTTTTGCCTCAAAAGCAATATTCCTGTACATCTACTTCTAGTGTTGAATCTTGAATGAAAAAATGACTAGACCATTGAAATGACAGAAAGTTTTACATTGCTTTTGACTTCTCAAGCTGACAACGATTGACGATGCCGTTATTTATTTTTTTATTTTTGGATTTTCAAATTACTTAAATTAGTTTAGGGGGTCATATACCATCTAACCTAAGTAGGAACAAGCCTTAAAAACAATATTTGACGTGCAGTCGATTTTTTAAAATTATTTTTTTCAGATGTCTCGGAATCACACCTGACCTGTCCAATTACAGAAGCATTGCCTACAGCAAGTACAGTAAGCCAACGTTTGCAAATTGCGTGCTTGTCGCTGTAAATGTGTATGTACCATGGAGACCATTCTAACCTAGCTGAACATTCATGAAAGGAACTGTCAGGGCTAGTGAACCTAAGCATTGGCTTTTATTTTTTTTAGGCTTCCCACAATCCAAAGACAGCTCTGAACTAAATGAAACCTAAACAAACAACAGAGAGTTGGATCTTTTGGAGGGAGCAGAGGTTGTTATCATGATGCTAACTCTAACAACAACAGGTGGATTTGGTGGGCCAGGGCATATTCGTTCAACCAGTTAAGATCATCAACGGCAGTTTCTGGCTAACTAAAGCTTTCTTAATCAAGGCGAAAACAGATAGAAAACCAAGACAACTGGAAACTAAAATGTTGCATTGCCACATTGGGTAGTTAACAAAACGTTTCCTCACCGATTAAAATAGCCCTCTTTCTTTAGCATAACACAATAACAAGGTGGCCCATTGTATAAAAACAATATATACCTTTATGTCTCTCCAGAGTTACTAAATCGCACAGTTAGTCGTGCAACCCAATACATGCAGATTGGAGCCGTCCAATGATGAGCTAGCTGGCCCAGGCCAGCCAGCCCGGCTCAGCCCAGCCCGCTGCGCTATGAACACATTTTTCAGCTCCTGCTACCGCTGCAGACACATGCTTCATGCCATTCTTGATGACCAGTAGCTTTGCGAGAAATTGGAGGCTATAGCCGAACTCCTTCAGCCAAGCTTTCACCTGCTTGATGCAGCCCGTTGTTTAATCACCTCTGCGCTGAAGTCAGGATAGAACACAACCTTGGATCCACAAAAAGACAGGGGACTCTTTTCCCATGCTAGCTGTAGGATGCATAGCTTGGTCTGGAAGAAGTGCACTCTGGCAATCAGAGGATGAGTATGGTTTTGAGCTGTCTATCACTGGCGGGCCATCAGAACCTCCCTCGCAAACAGCTCAATGAGCAGGGTTCCCCTAAGCTCTGTTGGTCTGTTAGATTCTAGGCCCTCTCTCACACCTGTGACTCGTATGTTGTTTCTCCTGGATTTATTCTTGAGATCATTGACCTTGAATTTAAGGGCAATATTAACCTTTTTTTTTAGATTGGTGCATATAGCCTCCATTGTGGTCGTTTTTCATCTGTGGAGCTAAGGACTATCTCTTTGGCCTGGATAGTTTGGCTAAGTTCAGCAATGCTAGTTTGGTTAGCTGAGATCAGGGCACTGAGGTTATTGGTGATCCGCGACTCAAGACTGTTAGGTAAAACTTCATTGTCTGCCAGAGTAAAGTCACGTACCAGGCTCACTTGACCGCAGATGTGGGGGGTTGACAAATGTTGAGACGCCATCTTAGTCATAGCTTTACAGTTAGCTTTAGCTTTGTTAGTCGATCGAGTTACTACAGTTATTTTCTTTGGTGCATCTGTCATTTGTCTCATTCACAAACAATTAAGAGGCATGTAAAACGTTTATATTCGTGCAATTTTTGTTGAATCTTGTGGAGCACGTCCGATTTGCAGCCTCTCCACCATTTCGATCAACGGGAAATCCGGGAAAACATTTTTCATAAAATCTGTGCATGAAGCATTTAGATGATCTCAGAACAAACCTACTACTGTGAAATGTACTCATTTTCACCAGTGGTCCCTTGTTTTTCTAACAGAATAAAGGATCCTTCAAGATAAAAAACTGACCCTAAACATCTTTCCACCTGCACAGTTGTAGCAATAAATGTTTTTGAGTTTTTTTAAATCAAGGCTGTTAGAGAGTATGTATACTCTTTTATGTACTTTTATTAAGTTTACCATGGGCTCAAAATGTTTGGGATCCTGAGGGGTGCTGGGTGGCTTACGTGGTTAAAGCACCAGGCTGTGGCGCATGGATGAGCCTCACGGGCTAGGCTGAAATTTGGATACTCTCAGTGCAGACTGTGGGCAATAGCTCCATAGAGCAACTTACAACTGGTGATTGCATTGTGCAAGGTACAGGAGCATTCAGTCAGTTAGGGACCCGAGTTCATCGCTACCTGGTGGCCCCAGGTGACAGCACACATTTTGGAGGAGAACCAGATGTCTACCTTATTCGACTGTGTGGTTGTCTACCTTATTCGACTGTGTGGTTGTCTAGCTTATTCGACTGTGTGGTTGTCTAGCTTATTTGAGAGTGCGGTTGTCTAGCTTATTTGAGAGTGCGGTTGTCTAGCTTATTTGACAGTGTGGTTGTCTACCTTATTTGACAGTGTGGTTGTCCATCTTATTTGACAGTGCGGTTGTAGCTTATTTGACAGTGCGGTTGTCTAGCCTATTTGACAGTGTGGTTGTCTAGCTTATTTGAGAGTGCGGTTGTCTAGCTTATTTGACAGTGTGGTTGTCTACCTTATTTGACAGTGTGGTTGTCTATCTTATTTGACAGTGCGGTTGTCTAGCCTATTTGACAGTGTGGTTGTCTAGCTTATTTGACAGTGCGGTTGTAGCTTATTTGACAGTGCGGTTGTCTAGCTTATTTGACTATGTGGTTGTCTAGCTTATTTGACTATGTGGTTGTCTAGCTTATTTGACAGTGCGGTTGTCTTCCATATCTGACGGTGAGGTTCACACACAAACATGACTGTATTCACAGATATACATTCCAAATTAGGGTGGAAATTTTATATAAACAGCCCCACGATTGGGGCCAATCTTTTTATGTTTGGAGTTAGGAAACCGTGGTTTTTCAGGACAGGGGAACGCTTACTTCTGCTGAAGGTTTCGGAGGTGGCATCACTCAGCACCCCATCTTCCATCGCCGTGGAGACGGTGGCAGTGCATTCAGTTCCCGGCTTCTGGTCCAACAGCACAACCTTGTGGGCAGAGATAGAACTGCGCCGGGGCTCTGTTCTAAAGTTGCTGACCGACGGTTGGAAAAGACGAAGCCTGTCCGCTGTCAACTTCCCAGGTACAGAAAGCTCTATGTGAACAAATATTAGCATTAGTAACAGTCTCATTATTCGCTTTACTGTGTTGTTCAGGCATATATATATATACTGTATACACACACACACACACACACACATATATATATATATATATTTGATTCCAGTACTTTTCACATCCTGTGACAGCGTCATTCTCCCAAATAAAAGAGCCCATAAAATTACACTGTAGACTCTTGAGCCAGAGATGTTCAGAGACGGACCAGTCACACTCCCAGATATAACTGGCACAAGGAAGTGTCCCCAACCCTTATCATGCACCCCAAGTCAAATTTAGATTAAAAGTGAAACTATTTGTATCTGATTTAAAAACCAGTTCCTTTGTACCTGGGGCAGGTGTGCCAGGTGTGCTGTGCTCAGCAGGTGTTGTGTCTCTCTGCTGGTTTTCAGATTGCAACAGACTTGTCTGTGATTCGTCCTTTTCTTGTTGCTCTTTTAAAGTTTCCTGTAAATCAGACTTTAATTTACCCTCTTTCACGCCCCTTTTACCCACAATACGAGAAATCTCATTTAATCGATAAGTGAGATTAAATGCAGATATTTTTTTTTAAATTTGTAAAGCACGCAAACCACAGAAATCTTGTCAGCAGATTGAATAGCTCCGCTAGCTAACCATTTCATCTGAAATAAGCAACAAGAAATTGACTGCATCCATAAACTAATCAAATGGTTGACATGAACGCAGTTTAGCAAACTAGCTGCATCTGTCCCCACATGAATATGACCTAGCAAATGTCCTGATTGCCATTGAAGGTTGCTTAATATGTAAGAAATATGTATATGCTGTGTATAACTAGCTTAAAGTGGTAGCCAACTAGCCAACTAGGCAACTTTGGTAGCTACCCGGTTGGCTAATCAGTCGATTTTGCCTGTAGATAGAAATTCATTTGATAGTATATATTTCTTGGTGGGACAAGTGCTGCAACTCAGAGAGTGTTGATAAGCACAGTAGACCTGCCTGTCTATAAATACCTGAGTCCCCAAATATATAGAGCTTGTGAACTATTGAGCCTGCTCATAAACTCTATAACTTGAGAAGTGTAATCTCAGACATATGTGTAGTGAACTGAACATACTATCTACCCATTGAAAGCACAGAATTTATTCAAGGGCAAAATATAGGCTGCCTACAAAAAGAAAAAAAAAATTCAGACACTGTGCCCCTCCAGGACTGGAGTTAAACCTGCAGGTACTGTGGCCCTCCTGGACTGGAGTTAAACCTGCAGGCACTGTGGCCCTCCAGGACAGGGGTTAAACCCGCATATGCTGTGGCCCTCCAGGACTGGAGTTAAACCTGCAGACGCTGTGGCCCTCCAGGACTGGAGTTAAACCCGCAGATGCTGAGGCCCTCCAGGACTGGAGTTAAACCTGCAGGCACTCCTGGTCTCCAGGACTGGAGTTAAAACTGCAGATGCTGCGGACCTCCAAAACTGGAGTTAAACCTGCAGGCACAGCGGCCCTTCAGGACTAGAGAAAAACCTGGAGACGCTGTGACACTCCAGGACTGGAGTTAAACTAGCAGGCACTGCGGCCCTCCTAGACTGGAGGTATACCTGCAGATGCTGAGACCCTCCAGGGCGGAAGTTAAACCCGCAGATGCTGTGGCCCTCAAGAACTGGGGTTAAACCCGCAGATGCTGCGGCCCTCCAGGACTGGAGTTAAACCTGGAGACGCTGTGACACTCCAGGACTGGAGTTAAACTAGCAGGCACTGTGGCCCTCCAGGACTGGAGTTAAACCTGCAGATGCTGCGGCCCTCCAGGACTGGAGTTAAACCTGCAGATGCTGAGACCCTCCAGGACTGAAGTTAAACCTGCAGGCACTGTGGGCCTCCAGGACTGGGGTTAAACCCACAGATGCTGTGGCCCTCCAGGACTGGAGTTAAACCCGCAGATGCTGTGGCCCTCCAGGACTGACGTTAAACCTGCAGATGCTGCGGCCCTCAAGGACTGGGGTTAAACCCACATATACCATGGTCCATCAGGACTGGAGTTAAACATGCAGGCACTGTGGCCCTCCAGGACTGGAGTTACACCCGCAGATGCTGCGGCCCTCCAGGTCGGGAGTTAAACCTGCAGGCACAGCGGCCCTCGTAGACTGCAGTTAAAACTGCAGGCACTGCAGCCCTCCTGGACAGGAGATAAACCTGCAGACGCAGTGACACTCCAGGACTGGAGTAAAACTTGCAGACACTCCTGGTCTCCAGGACTGGAGTTAAGCCTGCAGACACTGTGGCCCTCCAGGACTGGAGATAAACCTGGAGACACTGTGACACTCCAGGACTGGAGTTAAACTAGCAGGCACTGTGGCCCTCCTGTACTGGAGGTATACCTGCAGACACTCCTGGTCTCCAGGACTGGAGTTAAACCTGCAGATGCTGAGACCCTCCAGGACTGAAGTTAAACCTGCAGGCACTGCGGCCCTCCAGGACTGGAGTTAAACCTGCAGATGCTGAGACCCTCCAGGACTGGAGTAAAACTTGCAGACACTCCTGGTCTCCAGGACTGGAGTTAAGCCTGCAGACACTCCGGCCCTCCAAGACTGGGGATTGGTCCCTGCTCTGGGGTTTGTGTATAAACTCTTACCTCCTTCTCCTCATGTGCAGTACTCATAGTGTCTTTGGTGTCTTTACTCAAAGTCCCATCCATGTCATCAGTATCTGCTAATCCACTCTTTGCCTCTGACTTAGCTGGGTCAAAGCAGGAGGGCTGGGACTGGGCCAGGCATGAGGATGGGTTCTCTGGTTCTGGCTCTGGGCCCAGACTGGATCGGTTGTCTGTGGTCTCCTCCTGATACTCAGAATCTGCAGCAGAGATGTTCAGAGAAAGACCACAGTCACACTCCCTGGTATAACAGGCCCAAGGAAGTGGTCCACAATCCTTATCATCCACCCAAAGTCAAAATTTGATCAAAACCGAGAATATTTGTATATGATTTTGAAACCAGTTCCTTTGTACCTGGAGCAGATGTGCCAGGTGTGATGTGCTCAGCAGGTGTTGTGTCTGCCTGCTGGTTTTCAGACTCCAACACACTTGTCTGTGATTTGTCCTTTTCTTTCTGCTCTTTCAAAGTTTCCTGTAAATCAGACCTTAATTTACCCCTCTTTTCATCACCTTTTACCCACAATTTGGGAAATCTCATTTCATTGAGAAGTGAGATTATATGCTGATATTTAAAAATAATTTTAAGTACATGAAACACTGAAAAATACACACAAAGAACACTAAAAAGATCCCACTGCGTCCCTCCAGGACTGGAGTTTGGTCCCTGTTCTGGGGTTTGTGTGAGAACTCTCACCTTCTTCTCCTCCTTTGTAGTACACACAGTGTCTTTGGTGTCTTCACTCAAAGTCCCATCCATGTTGTCAGTACCCGCTAAACCACTCTTTGCGTCTGACTTAGCTGGGTCTGCAGAGGAGGGCTGGGACTGGGCCAGGCATGAGGATGGGTTCTCTGGTACTGGTTCTGGGCCCAGATTGGATGTGTTGTCTGTGTTCTCCTCCTGATGCTCAGAATCTGCTGCAGAGATGTTCAGAGACAGACCAGTCATACTCCCTGGTATATGAGGTCCAAGGAAGGGTCCCCAACCCACATCATACACCATAAGTCAAATTTTGATCATTGGAAATCATAATAATGATGTGAAAAAGGGTAAACTCATAGCCCATATTTAAAAGGTTTTAAATGAGAAGACTAAATATTAAATAAGCATTCACCCCATACAATGTATATGCAAGAAGAGGTAGATCCCAGCAGCAGTATAAATTAAGTGCATTAGGGGGTCCAAGGAAAAGTTAATTGGAGGAGGCCCACATGGTTAGTGTTGGTATGGACTCCCTGATCCTAGCCTGCGATTGGCCACAAATGGAATTTTTGAATATGGTGATTAAACAAATCTAATAGGCAGGAACAACAGTTCTTTGTCTCTGAAAACTATATAAACTCATGTATTCAACTTTATATGTTTGAAGACTGTACCTGTACTTCTTCCTGACCGGTCATTTTATAAAAACATCAAATAGAGCTCCTGTTTGTTATCTTTATTTTCAACACCATCATTTTTGTTACAAAATTCCTACCAGACACTGGCACACTGAAAAGCACTACTGATCCAGGCAGACTGCATCTTCCCTAACTCTGAGTGGCACTACGGCCATTAATGCACCTGTGGGGCTACCGGCCTCCGATAGCACAGGCAGGGTCAGGATTTGCTCCCAGGCCAATACAGTAGAAAGATGCTTTAACAGTTTATTTTACACACTAAAACATTTTCATTCCATATTTTATCATGTCAGGCTGCATTTAATAAAGGGTAACAGAAAATACACTCTTTCATTAATCTCAAAACTGAAATTATTTGTATATGGTTTGAAAACCTGTTCCCTTGTACCTGGGGTAGGTGTCCCAGCTGTGATGTGCTCAGCAGGTCTTGTGTCTCTCCGCTGGGTCCCAGATTCCAACACACCTGTCTGTGATTCTTCCTTTTTTTCCTGCTCTTTCAAAGTTTTCTGTAAATCAGACCTTGATTTACCCCCTTTTCATCCCCTTTTACCCACAACTTGGGAAATCTCATTTCACTGAGAAGTGAGATTACATGCTGATATTTTTTTAACAAATTTAATCACGATACACTGAAAATGCACACACAAATCTTGTCAGCAGATTGAACAGCTCTGCTAGCCAACCATTTAATCTGAAATAAGCGATAGGGAAATGACTGCATGCATAAACTAATCAAATGGTTGAAAATGAATGCAGTTCAGAAAACTAGCTGCATCTGTCCCCGAATGAATACAAATGAGAACGTTCATGTCCTTGAGATTCAGCTATAGGATTGCTATGAATGCCATGAATAAATGACCTTGAATAATTCAATGCCATGTTCAAATGGTGTGAATGAAGCTATACAGAAATAAAGACTGATTGACCAGCCAGGGTGTACCTCTGCCTCATCTGCAGGAGACCCAGTGTCAGGGGGGCCAAGGCTCAGGGAGTGGGTGTGGTCATCAGAGTGGGTGTGGTCATTAGAGTGGGTGTTGTCATCAGAGTGGGTGTGGTCATCAGAGTGGGTGTGGTCATCAGAGCGGGTGTTGTCATCAGAGTGGGTGTTGTCATCAGAGTGGGTGTGGTCATCAGAGTGGGTGTTGTCATCAGAGTGGGTGCGGTCATCAGAGCGGGTGTTGTCATCAGAGCGGATGTGGTCATCAGAGTGCGTGTGGTCATCAGAGTGGGTGTGGTCATCAGAGTGGGTGTTGTCATCAGAGTGGGTGTGGTCATCAGCGTGGGTGTGGTCATTACAGTTGGTGTGGTCATCAGAGTGGGTGTTGTCATCAGAGTGGGTGTGGTCATTACAGTTGGTGTGGTCATCAGAGTGGGTATTGTCATCAGAGTGGGTGAGGTCATCAGAGTGGGTGCGGTCATCAGAGTGGGTGGGGTCATCAGAGTGGGTGCGGTCATCAGAGTGGGTGTTGTCATCAGAGTGGGTGCGGTCATCAGAGTGGGTGTTGTCATCAGAGTGGGTGCGGTCTTCAGAGTGGGTGTTGTCATCAGAGTGGGTGTGGTCATTACAGTTGGTGTGGTCATCAGAGTGGGTATTGTCATCAGAGTGGGTGAGGTCATCAGAGTGGGTGCGGTCATCAGAGTGGGTGTTGTCATCAGAGTGGGTGTGGTCATCAGAGTGGGTATTGTCATCAGAGTGAGTGTGGTCATCAGAATGGGTGTTGTCATCAGAGTGGGGGCGGTCATCAGAGTGGGTGTTGTCATCAGAGTGGGTGCGGTCATCAGAGTGGGTGCGGTCATCAGCATGGATGTGGTCATTACAGTTGGTGTGGTCAACAGAGTGGGTATTGTCATCTGAGTGGGTGGGGTCATCAGAGTGGGTGCGGTCATCAGTGCGGGTGTGGTCATCAGAGTGGGTGTTGTCATCAGAGTGGGTATTGTCATCAGAGTGGGTGTTGTCATCAGAGTGGGTGTGGTCATCAGAGCGGGTGTTGTCATCAGAGTGGGTGCGATCATCAGAGTGAGTGTTGTCATCAGAGTGGGTGTGGTCATTACAGTTGGTGTGGTCATCAGAGTGCGTATTGTCATCAGAGTGGGTGCGGTCATCAGAGTGGGTGTTCTCATCAGAGTGGGTGTGGTCATCAGCGTGGGTGTGGTCATTACAGTTGGTGTGGTCATCAGAGTGGGTATTGTCATCAGAGTGGGTGTGGTCATCAGAGCGGGTGTTGTCATCAGAGTGGGTGCGGTCATCAGAGTGGGTGTTGTCATCAGAGCGGGTGCGGTCATCAGAGTGGATGTGGTCATTACAGTTGGTGTGGTAATCAGAGCGGGTGTTGTCATCAGAGTGAGTGCGGTCATCAGAGTGGGTGTTGCCATCAGAGTGGGTGTGGTCATCAGCGTGCGTGTGGTCATTACAGTTGGTGTAGTCATCAGAGTGGGTGGGGTCATCAGCGTGGGTGTTGTCATCAGAGTGGGTGTGGTTATCAGCTTGGGTGTGGTCATTACAGTTGGTGTGGTCATCAGAGTGGGTATTGTCATCAGAGTGGGTGTTGTCATCAGAGTGGGTGCGGTCATCAGAGTGGGTGTTGTCATCAGAGTGGGTGTGGTCATTACAGTTGGTGTGGTCATCAGAGCGGGTGTTGTCATCAGAGTGGGTGCGGTCATCAGAGTGGGTGTGGTCATCAGCGTGCGTGTGGTCATTACAGTGGGTGTGGTCATCAGAGTGGGTGTTGTCATCAGAGTGGGTGCGGTCATCAGCGTGGGTGTTGTCATCAGAGTGGGTGTGGTCATTACAGTGGGTGTGGTCATCAGAGTGGGTGTTGTCATTATAGTGGGTGTGGTCATCAGAGTGGGTGTGGTTATCAGAGTGGGCTTGGCTCCCACTGATTGGGTGCTCAGGCCTTTCCTGTTGGTTAGAGTCTAATACAGTGGGTCAAAAGAACAAACAGAATGGCAGCTGTCACAATATGGGCAGATCCCTCTACACACGATAAAACACTGGCTCTAAATATCTTTCCATTTACCTGAATGGTTGTAGAAATAAACAATTGAGAGTCATTGTCAGCCTGCAGCTTAATAAGGGCCCACATACAATACACTCTTTTATTCATTTTATTGTGGGTTCAGAAAGTTGGGAACCATGGTTTCACAATGCAGGGGAACCCTTACTTCTGTTGAAGGTTTTGGGGGTGGCATTACTCAGCACCCCATCTTCCATTTCCGTGGAGACGGTGGCAGTGCATTCAGTTCCCGGCTGCAGGTCCGACAGCACAACCCTGTGGACGACGGCAGAACTGCGCCTGGGTTCTGCTCCAGAAATGCTGACCTTGAGGTCTACTATCAGGTTCCCAGGTACAAAAAGCTCTATGTGAAAGAAGTATTAGCACTAGCATTAGCAGATATAGCAGAAAGCAACAGTCTGATTATGTGCATTATTATGTGCATAAAAATGGCCCTCATGGCCCTGAAAATGAATGCTGTCCCACTTTCAATTCAAATTTGAACCTAGGTGGCACATTTAGATAAAATGTGTACATGAAGCATTAAGATGATCAGCAAAATCTCTCAAGAAACCTGCAAAAACCAAACCAAGTAAAATTTACTTGTTTTCACAAACGGCCCTTTTTCTTACAGAATACAAGATCTCTCTACACAAGATAAAACACTGGCTCTAAATATATTTCCAAATATCTGCACGGTTGTAGCAGTAAACATTTGACAGTAATATTTCAATCAAGGCTGATTGAGAGTATTGCAGGGATTCCTGCAGCCATATACAGTCCCAGTGGCCAGCCTAAAAAAAAAATAAAACAAAACAGCCACTACATAACAACACACCCCTAACCGTGGGCAACCACCATTGTCAAAAAGCTAACACCTCGTTTTCAAAGAACAGCATACAGCGCTGTGAAAAAGTATTTTCCCCCTTCCTGATTTCTACTATTTCATATTTGTCACATTGAATGGTTTCCGATCTTTTGACAAAATGTAATATTGAACAGAAACTGAGTAAACGCAACAGACATTTTAAAATTAATTTTTTATTCATTTTATTATGTCTGGCATAAAGCTAATAGACCATTTCACAGTAAGAACATCATACCAACTGTCAAACACGGTGGAGGTACTGTGATGGTATGGGGATGCTTTACTGCCTTGCGAGCTGGATGACTCGCCGTTGTAAAGGAACCATGAATTCTGTTCTGTAGCAGAAAATTCTTAAGGAGAATGTCCTGCCATCGATCCAAAACCTACCAAATTGTCCAAATTAAAGCAGTTCATTTTCTGCGAAGAAAGGTGGGCTAAAATTCCTCCACAGCAACATGAAAGACTTATATCAAATTATAGGATGTGTTTGGTTGTATTTATTGGTGCTAAAGGTGGTGCAATCAGTTATTAAGCTTATGGGTGTTTGATAACTTATTTCATTAAATAAATGAAATCATTAAAAAAATGTTTTTTGTGTTTACTCAGGTTCCCTTTGTCTAATATTACATTTTGTCTAAATATCAGAGTGACAAATATGCAATAATAGAGGAAATCAGAAAGGGTCAAATACTTTTTCATGGTGCTGTAACATTTGTCATTGATAACGGTCCAACCTCTCACCCTAAAAAAAACCTAAATAATCTTGCTGAGTACACTAGCTATATAAAACATTAGGACAGTTCATGTAAATATCAGTTACTAAAATATAATTTCTTCATATAACTGCTACTGCTTTGACTAATTTAGCAAGCTGGACTAATTCAAGCTAGCTAAGTGATGACCTGAAAATGAAGCTAGGGGACCTGGTCGCTAACTAGCTCGCTGGGCTTACCTGTGACAGGTGTCCTTGCAGAGCACAGTCTGTAGCCACATTCACTGCAGAACTTGTCATTCTGCCCACATTCCCTGCTGCACTGGGGGCAATCCATCCTCCTCCCTCTGGGCAAACATCACAAAATGACAGAATGAAGAACCAAAGCACCCTGCACTAAAGGTAAAAGTGTTAGGATCTGGGGATGGAAGGGGACCACGGATGAAATCACTGCGGCCCATTGGAGATTTGTGTAGCTTGCAGAGGGATCTCTGGTGACTTCAGCAGGCTATATGTCAGCTTGGTTTAGAAATCTTGTATTTTTGTTAATAAATTATGGCCATTTTAGTCTTAATCACTGAAGATGCAGGTGTGTTCAGTTCACTGTATTAACTTTGCTGTGTCAGTTCTACTTCTCATTGCCAACCTGAACTTACTATACAAGGCAAAGCAATCTTGTCAAAATCTTCACGTTAATGATTGTATCTCAGGTAGCCCGGCCGTGGAAACTAAATGTCTTCATGTCATCAAAGGAAGGCTCGGCATGATTGAAATGCATTAAGTTACATTAATTACATTACTTACATGAATTACAGTCATTTAGCCGACACCCTAAACCAGAACAACTTAATATACAGGAAAACAAAAGTGAATTCACCTGATCTATTGACTAATAGCGCCAAACCAGACTAACAGGATTTCAAAGCAAATAAGAATATATGTAACATTAAGGATCTACATCCATAGAGTCCTTGCAATATAATTTTTTGGTCTCGTTATCTCAAGATCATGACATACCTTTTGATCACAAGAAAACGGAGTTTGCCTCCTGATCATGGCTTATTTATTCTTGTGATCATTTCAGGCGGCTGATCCTGCTGCTGCCAGCAGTATTTGCATGGGTGTGGGTGAGACCAACCGTCTCCAAATAAAAACTTAACATTACCCATTAACGGCATCACCAATTAGCATATTTTCCAAACATTCAGTTTCTACATTTTTGCATTACATTTACATTGAACATTTACATTCACATTTAACATTTATATTTATACATAATCCATGATTTTTCAATGTTGCTTCAATGCAGAACATTACTCTTGTAAAAGTGATTACAATCTGGGACTACAACAAGCATCGTTTCTCCTGATTAATTTTCCTGATGAACTCAATGGAAAAAATATTCAGGAGAAACAAGTATCTACTGCATATCTGGCACCAGCACGGTGGTTTGAGGCTCATTTGATACCTTGGACCCTTGATGACTTGAAGCCACCTAGCCAACAAATGTGTTCCATACTGTATCAGCATAATTTACAGCTGAATCTAGTCCCACCCCCCAATTCCCATAGAGATCCATTCAAATGATCCATTTTTGTATCGCTTGTAGGACAACCTGAAAATAAGATATCCAGACTCTGATGATGTTGATAGGTCACAGACATCAGGAAGTCATGGCATGCAAATGATATGCAACCATATACAAAACATGACTCTTATTTGACATTATATTAATTTGTCTATTGTATAAGTGAATTTCCCTGTTTCAAGCTTTTCCCCAAACAGTTCACTAAAGCAAAAGTAAATGAGCAAATGGTGGCACAGGAGGTCTCAGGAGTGCATTTGTTTAATTCTTGCTGGTTTTCTGAACAATCATTTGTTGTTAAGACCATTAAAGGCTTAATATTTTGCCATTTTGGGCATGGCCCATTTTTTGTGCCCAGGAGTGTAGTCTGCTGCACAGATGAGAAAAAGAGCCTGCAAAAGACAGCCCGAATGGGGAGTTTGCAAATAGTAAATAGTTTGAAATGTAAATAGTTTGGTGTCCATGCAAAGTTCCCAATGGAAAGAAGGATAACCAAAGTCAATTGAATGGTGGAATAGTTTTTTTTTTTAAACTTTACTTTGATATTGTCTTTGTTTCATTTTGTTCTTATTAGCATTTTGCTTTGTTGTATTAAGACTTTCATTCAAACAGGTCTTTGTGTACTTTGAAATTATATCACTAATTAGCCAGCAAATGTACCAACATCCAAAACCTAAATAACCTGAATAGGCAGGTGTGCTTTAAGGAATGAGTTCCAGACCACAGGCCACACACCACAGAAATTTTGGAATAAGATCAAAAATATCAAACCATATAGCTGCTGGTGTGGGGGGGGGGGGGGGGGGTGGTGATTAATTAGATTAAATAATAAGAAATAAATACAGATGTAGCCCATGCAGTTAAAAATACTCAACGAAATGAGCTTGATGCGCAGAAGCTGATTCTGACATTGTGAGGGAAATGTGTGAGTACCATGGAGGTAAATCTTGAGAAAAGATATAAAAGGCAGGAAATACTGGGGGTACATATCTTTGGGACCAAATTTCCAGAAGACCAACAGGAGCCCCGACAGTCACAACAAAATGATTACTGGTTGAAAACAATTTGTGTTGGTGTAAAATATAATCTTGAATTATATATTTTTGTGTTTGTGTATAATATATTTTTCCTGTTGCTTGTATAGAAAAGCTTTCATAAAGCACAAATAAACTACAGTATTCAAAAAAGCGTTTGTAGTCTAAAGTCCTGTTTGTATGTATAATAAGCTGTTAATGAAACAGAGGGTGCACTTGTTTCATTCATGCAGCGCATAATCCTGCACGGTCCTGGGCTACAGTGCTGCTCTATAGCAATATCTGTCGATATTAGTTATGCTTCACTTACCGGGATAGTCTGTTCTGGAATCAGTTTGCGCACAATCTTTTCCGCAGAAGAATAAAGCGAAGCGTGAAGATGCGATCAGAAGCTTTTTCACGGACTGATGCTCTAGACTAGACACTGACACAAGTATTGACTGTCACGAAGTTTTATAGCTTGTAAATCGAAAGTATTATTGTTAGTTTCGTTTGGGCGAGGCTATTAAGGGGGGTATGCTACGATATTACATAGTCTGTATTAGAGTAATATTCTATTGATATTCTGTTAATACATTACCAGACGTTCGCTCAGGATTTGTTCAATAGGCTAGTTCAGCATTTGGAACTTTACTGATATCAACTGTGAATAGGAATACTTTCCCGTAGAACATTAACCAACGTATTAGCTACTGAGAAGTGATCTGATTGATTTGAAAAACTCGTTAAATGCGAAATATTCATTTTATGTAACATGAAAGTACGTTTCTGGCATAATTTGGTACTTTGAGTAAGTCATACCTCTCTAGACATCAAACGTGTCTAATTAGTACAATGAACATTATTTTTGTCATTCCCGAAATTGTATTGAAGGTTGTAATTAGAACTAGGGTACTGGTACTGCCGGACCTGGGTTGAGAACACAGAGTCGTGCAGTTTTTCTCAGCTGACAGACCTGCACAGTATCAGCAGTTTCATGTCTGTTACTTGTTCTTGAATTCATCTGACAGACCTGTCAGATTAGTTCAGAGCAGACATTGAGATGATCTGCTATTTTT
This sequence comes from Anguilla pacifica, assembly GCA_039654925.1. Classification (NCBI taxonomy): domain Eukaryota; kingdom Metazoa; phylum Chordata; class Actinopteri; order Anguilliformes; family Anguillidae; genus Anguilla; species Anguilla pacifica. The sequence continues at coordinate 1,757,794 of CM077290.1, forward strand.
AATTCGAATTATGATACTGGACACCAGGAATGCAGAGAGCTACATGCAACATTTACTTTCTTAACGCTCCTGTTATGTTCAGGACTGCATTGCTGCAGCCTGCAGCCAGTCGCCTGGTTTTCCTCAAGCCTGGCACGCAATTGACACGCCTACTGTTGTGAAGAACATCCTGGTTCGTACTGTTGCGCAGGTTCTCCCTCTTTCTACCAATTTTTAAACCGCCGTCATTGTCTTCGGTGACCTTGTTTTATCGTTTCCTCGACCTGATCGATTTAATCAGTTCTAAACAGAACACGTATCCAAATAGTGTAAAATGTTGCCTTGGTAACATTTTGCCTTGGTAACTGTTTGGAATATTTTCCGATGTTTAAATGTCTGGAAATATGCCTTAACGTAACATTGTCAGGAAATGCTCCAAATAAAGTGCACTTTATTTCCAAAACCAAATGAAGTGAATAAAAAAGCAAATATTTACTTCTCCAATATTTCCTATATTACTTTGCCAAAGTTAACTTACAACATGCATTTCCTTGCATGAACATCAACTGTAATAAGAATAAGGTTGTGTTTCATATGTTTATAGTTGTTCATATTCACACAGTGAATGGAAATAATAAAGTTAAATAATTTTATTTAACTTTATTCTTTATTGAAATAGTAGTAATAAATAAAACAATTCTAAGTATATTCTTGTATAATAATAATGTACATCAATCCATTATCTATACCCACTTATCCTTGGCAGAGTTACGGGGAGTGCTGGTGCCTATCCCAGCGTGCATTTGGGCGAGAGGCAGGAATACACCCTGGACAGGCCGCCAATCTATCGCAGGTCACACACACCATTCACTCACATACTCACACCTATGGGCAATTTAGAGTCTCCAATTAGCCAACCTGCATGTGTTTGGACTGTGGGGAAAAAACCGGAGTAACCGGAGGAAACCCGCGCAGACATGGGGACAACATCCACTCATAAGGACCCAGGCCGGATTCAAACCAGGACCTTCTTGTTGTAAGGCGAAAGTGCTAGCCACTGTGACGCCCTAATAATAATGTAAATCTTTAAAAATAAACACACGATAAATAATAATAGTACCTCTTTCAACACAAGTACGCTGATATTATAAAGAAAATAAATAAATAGTAAAAAAAAAAAAAAGAAAAGAATGAAAGAAAAAAAAGTAGACACTCAATTTGGGATGGCAGGTATGCCATCAGCCCATTTACACCTTGGTGGGGTATACCCCATACCTATACAGCACCGAGAGTTTGGCACTTTTCAGGGTTTCCTCCAGAAATAACTAAAATGACTTTCAGCCTTTAAGAACACTGTACCTCCTAACCTCATGTAAACACGCAGAATTCATATACAACTTCGCACTTCCATGCAATTTCTTCTTCTTGATTGAGGGCATCATTGTGGGGAGGATGTGTGTTGATGTGAGGCATTTTTGTGTATTGATCTTTTGCCACACCAGTCCCTTATATGACGTACGAAATTGTGAGAGTCTGCGTGTGTGACTTTACTTCCACGTGCTGCGGTTGCAGGCGGGACTTTGGCCAGATTTTTGGACCAGATTCCTGCACTGGGATGGCCCTCACAATGAATGCAGCGGGTGGGGCTTCAGGAAGGTGTCGTCTTCTGGTGCGTGTGTGTGTGTGTGTGTGTGTGCATGTGTGTGCGTGCATGTGTGTGTTTGAGTGTGCGTGCGTGCGTGTGTGTGTTTGAGTGTGTGTGTGTGTGTGTGTGATGGGGGGGCAGGAGTGGAGTAATCTCCTCCTCCTGTGGAGTTTCTCTCTGTTCCATCCTGGGTCCCTCTCAGTCCATATCATTAATCCATTGCCGTTGTATGCAGACACATCAGTGATATAGTAAAAGATGATGATGTCGTAGTCAGGCATAACTGGGTCACATGTCACCCATATCCTGATGCCACATTCTCCTGGCTTGCTGGGCTTGTACTGAAGAGACAAAAGCCTCTGAAATTAACCAGTAATTAGTTCACTGTGACTTCAGGTTCAGGAATGTACAGGCAGTGCAAGAGCTCCACCCACAGATCCCACGCAACCCCAACAGCAAAGCGCTCCACCCACTGATCCCACACACCCCCAATAGCAAAGCGCTCTACACACTTATCCCACACAACTCTAATAGCAAAGCACTCTACACACTTATCCCACACAACCCTAATAGCAAAGCGCTCTACACACTCATCCCACACAACCCTAATAGCAAAGAGCTCTACACACTGATCCCACACAACTCTAATAGCAAAGAGCTCTACACACCTCTCCCACACAACTCTAATAGCAAAGAGCTCTAAACACTTATCCCACATAACCCTAATAACAGCCAGTTTGTCTCTCAAATCCAGAAGCTGTAGTTCGCACACGAACAGAGTGTGTGTGTGTGTGTGTGTGTGTGTTTGTGTGTGTGTGCGTATCTGCCTGCAAAACCTTGCAGATAGTCAAAAACTCGATCTGTACACTGTTCTTACAATCTGCTGCATTTTCAATCACCATTCTGTACCATCGGGTCAAATTTGATCCAGAACAGTATCTTTAAATGGTGTGGCCTATCAACATCAGTCCAGTGTCGGACTCACCCAAGGGTCTTTGTCTCCCCTCCTGCTCGGGTAAGGACAGAGGGCATGGCAGTATGACTGAAGTTGCCGAGATGTCTGCCAAACATTTAACTCATTGCACTTACATGATAAAGTGCATAATGTTCTTAACTAAAAGAAGAGTACAAACAGTGTGCTCCAAATGCACCTTTTATTTTCATTCATTTGGATAATTGTAGTTACCTTCATTTTCAGGTCAAATCAGACTTTCGTAACAGGCTGCAAGGAGAGCACCTGGCTGCCTGCCTGAGGGTCTCCATCAATGGCCCGAGCCCAGAGGAGTTTAATTATAAAAGGGCATTAGAACTGTTTTTCTCAAAGCCCAGGAAAATTAAATGTCCAAAGTAAGGGTGCAAAGTTTGCCAATAGGGATGTAGGGAGAGAAGTTGTTGTTTTTGTTTTACAATGTATATATTTATTTTCAGAGAAAGAGAGGTACAATACAAATGTCAGCTACAAACGGCAATGAGAGTTGATGAATACCATGTCCTCTACCTATAAGATAAATCGTAAATCTGTATTAAAGGCCCCCACGCATGAAATATGGACTTTTGTGTTTATTTGTTGACCAATGTGTTTATGAGTAAATTGTTTTACTAGAGCACAAAATTGTTTACAAGAGCACAAAGTTCTTCATAGATCTAGCCTCTTAATTTTGCTCTCAAGGTGAACCAGATTCTTCCGGGGGACCATATCCCCGGACCCCCCTAGAGGGTCCGAGGTCCACCCACCCTAGTCTCACAAAATCCTGTGGGAAACACTGAAAACTCATCTCTTCTGGAATTTCCATTGATCATGGCATAGGGTGCTTGTCAAAACTTTGCGGTGATTACTTCACTCTGATGGTAAGGTTTAGGGATGGATGCAAGCAATGGACTGATTGATTACTTGTCGGATACTTGCCGACTCAATCCTTTTTATTTTCTCATAAAGACTACATATGCACAACTGTGTTGGAACTTGGCTCCATTTATTCATTTATCATACAGTAGACTGAAAAAAAGGATTAAAATAGAGGATATTTCTCCATCTAATATAAACAAAATGAAGCAAATATACATTTTGAAACACATGTTTTGACTGCAATTAAGCTTTTGTTGTTGCGCCGTTGTGTAAGTGGGATAATGTCCAAGCAGCTGAGCATTATACAGTTTGAATGCCCTGCGCTGAGGTAAATTGCCCAAGGCGAATTTACTACCTGCGTCAACTGTAATGAAAACATGCATTTCAAAATATGCGATTACACTGCAAAGAAAATACTTAAGTATTCCAGCAAAGATCCCTATGAGCAACACACATCTCTTTCTAGTAGACTACCTCACCCAAGTTCCCTAATACTAAAATTCTGCTTTTAAGTCAATATGATTTCACAGCATGTTTTTTTTTTAAATCACAGATAGCTAGCCAGCCAACAACTGAAAAATATTCAAAACAGAGGCTAAACTATAAACATATTCAAGCTGTAACTAGACTAGCTGTCCTTTATACAGTCATGCATGGACATCAAGCTGACACTGTTGCAAGTAGGATATTGTAACCGTTAGCTTGCTCTTCCAAATTTCCACTTTATCGAGTCGGACCCATACGCATTAATTTAGAAGGATGATGGAACTTTTGTAGGCATTACTCCATAGTCAGGCGTATATGGAGAAGTAATACACATGTCCCAGCCAATCAGAATTGAGTATTTAGTCTAGCCATTGTGTATTGGTTTTGTGGGCACACATTTGTTGAAAATAAAATTCCTACTGTCATATCTGACACTGACGGTGCTCGACACAAACTAAACATCAAGTCATAAACTTCATTATGATGGGAAAAACTTTGGCACTGATGTGTTTTTATGCAGTGGTGCTGCCCGGCCAAGATGCATAGATTCTTTCCAATCTATGAATTGATTTGGAATCAAGCACATTGTGCGATCCCTCAATCTGTGATATAATTGAAAATCACCATCCATAGTAAGGCTCAATGAGTGAGGTTCAGATTCAACAGGGCCGGCTGCAATCAAGCCTGGTATCCGCTGCCGAGTCTAAAGCAGTCCTCCCTGTCCAAGAGCACATTCCATTGTGCGACTTGCCCTTAGTGCTTTAGAGCACTTCTGTTGTATCAACTGGTTTTGCAGTGTTTCTCCTCTTTGCATTGATTCTTCTGATTTAGAGCAAGTTCTCTTTATGTATGCACTTTAGTTTTTGAAGAGCGGTTGTCCATTTGCGTTGTTTTTTTTGTTTATTTGGAGCACGTTTCCCTTTAGGTTTGTGCTTCTGTTTTTGAAGCGCGATTGTCCTTGTGGGCCACCGTAAGAGAGACAAATGAAAACAAAGCAACTAAATCTACTATGAATACCCAAGAATCAGAATGGACGGGACCAATAGTAGCTACCCCTGCAAAGTTGATACTGACATGATCCTTGGCACAAATTAAGTTTGTTTAGATAGCCCCATAGATGTACCATGGCAAGTGAATCTCTTTAATATCTTGTTTTTATTAAGTGGATACATTTTTCAGATACATTTTCCCATTTTCCTGCACATTAGACTACACACCTAGCCAACCTACGTGTCACTTAGCCAACCTTTTGAACTATAGCCTACATCACCCGTCAACAGACAGACATTCAACATTACTGGAAAAACACTGGAAATAAGTCTGTGACTTTTTGTGCTATCCTTGACAATTTTAGGATGCATGATTTGCTGTAACATGTATTTTAATAATTGTAAAAAACGAAACTAAACTAGACTAAAAAACTGTTGAAAATGGATATAAATGACATTAGCCACTGCAAAGCAAAAACACAAGAAACACAACAACATTGCCACAGCTACAACAGCAGCATGTGCTTCTTTGCAAATCGCTACACGTGATTAACGCTGCGGATGAAAAACTAAAGCCATAGGAAAGTGAGTAGTAAATCAGCCGACATGCTAATGTTGCAAGTGGGCTGTTTCGTACAAACTGATCCCCTGCTTCAGGACACCGTAATTCACTGTCACAGTTTGTCAAACTAAGTTACTTCACCAAATGACGTACCCCAATTACAACCATTGCAACTCACTCATGACCTACACATACACACGTTTAACTACATAAAAATGACACGTTTGGCTGACACTATAATGTCAAAAAGAAAATCTATGAAGGAATGAATGAATGAATGAATACAATAAAAATATGCTCATGAAAATCTCTCATACAGAAATCACATCAGAATACGCTTGTTTATAAAATCAATTTACCAAACACTGTGTACCTCATCTTGTCATATTATAATAAAATCATAATGATATAACCATGAATCTGTAAATTCCACTGCCTCCCCCAACCTCCCCAGCCCAGTGCTTCCCCCAGCCCAGTGACTCCCCCAGCCTCCCCCAGCCCAGTGCCTCCCCCAACCTCCCCCAGCCCAGTGCTTCCCCCAGCCCAGTGCCTCCCCCAACCTCCCCCAGCCCAGTGCTTCCCCCAGCCCAGTGACTCCCCCAACCTCCCCCAGCCCAGTGCCTCCCCCAACCACCCCCAACCCAGTGACTCCCCCAGTCTCCCCCAGCCCAGTGTCTCCCCCAGCCCAGTGCCTCCCCCAACCTCCCCCAGCCCAGTGCTTCCCCCAGCCCAGTGCCTCCCCCAACCTCCCCCAGCCCAGCGCTTCCCCCAGCCCAGTGACTCCCCCAACCTCCCCCAGCCCAGTGCCTCCCCCAGCCCAGTGACTCCCCCAACCCAGAGACTCCCCCAGCCCAGTGCTTCCCCCAGCCCAGTGACTCCCCCAACCTCCCCCAGCCTCCCCCAGCCCAGTGCCTCCCCAGCCCAGCGACTCCTCCAGCCCAGTGCCTCCCCCAGCACAGTGCCTCCCCCAGCCAATGTCTTCCCCCACCCACTGATGTTTTTGTGTATAGTTTGAAGATTATTTTTTTAAATAGCAGTTCTGATCATTAACACTTGCCACACGAAGTACTTGACACCTAGTTGCATGATTTATTACTTGAAATTGCATTGTGTGCATTTATAAATCAACATTGCTCCCACACTTTGTGGAAATTTTTTGCAATTAATTATCAGGTATTGCTTCAAAGAATTCCACTATTTAATTCATTACATAATGCTTTAGGCACCCAATGCTTAGCGCTTATTGTCCTGGGTGGTAGAATTACTGCATTCTCTGTTGTAATAGTGCATGTTAAATGTGCTGGGTGGTAGATTTACTGCATTCTCTGTTGTAATAGTGCATGTTAAATGTGCTGGGTGGTAGATTTACTGCATTATCTGTTGTAATAGTGCATATTAAATGTGCTGGGTGGTAGATTTACTGCATTCTCTGTTGTAATAGTTCATATTAAATGTGCTGGGTGGTAGATTTACTGCATTCTCTGTTGTAATAGTGCATATTAAATGTGCTGGGTGGTAGATTTACTGCATTCTCTGTTGTAACAGTGCATATTAAATGTGCTGGGTGGTAGATTTACTGCATTCTCTGTTGTAATAGTGCATATTAAATGTGCTGGGTGGTAGATTTACTACATTCTCTGTGGTAATAGTGCATATTAAATGTGCTGGGTGGTAGATTTACTGCATTCTCTGTTGTAACAGTGCATATTAAATGTGCTGGGTGGTAGATTTATCACATTCTCTTGCAATAGTGCATATTAAATGTGCTGGGTGGTAGATTTATCACATTCTCTTGTAATAGTGCATATTAAATGTGCTGGGTGGTCAATTTACTGCATTCTCTGTTGTAATAGTGCATATTAAATGTGCTGGGTGGTAGATTTACTCCATTCTCGGTTGTAATAGTGCATATTAAATGTGCTGGGTGGTAGATTTACTCCATTCTTTGTTGCAATAGTGCATATTATATGTTCTGGGTGGAAGATTTATTGCATTCTCTGTTGGAGTTCACAGGATCTGGTTTCTTGTAAATAGTGGAAATCTCTTCAGAAGAAACTGGTGCCATTGAGAGGACATGATGTTCTTTTTAAGGTTTTTTGTTTTTTTTAATGTGTGTTTAAACTGGATGAGTGGGCCTGTGATGGTCTGCTGCAGGTTAACCTGAGCTCACCTGCCTTTTGCTTCGGCCCCACCTGGACAGGAATCACCTCTTTAGCTTTTGTGTGCTTCATCACCCTTTTCCTGTCCCCTGACTGAATGATTTATTCCCCAAGGGACAGACTGATTTCCCTGCTCCCCTCAGCAGCTCTGGGTTTGATTGGAAACACTTTCCTCCACTTTGTGAAGAGGCTGCTGGATATACAAGTATGAGTGATTATGCATTTGCTTTGTAGTTCTGAAATGTGTGAAGACAGTGGAATCTGCTGAACGTCTTGGAGCAGCATTTGGTTTCCCCTCAGTTTGTTGGAGGAGCAGTGTGGTGCATCCTGAGTAAATATCTGCTTTGATCTAATTTTTTGTCAATTTTTAAATGGCTGACTTAACTAAATCCTGAGCCATGAGCACAGACTCCAGTGACTGAGTCCTGATGTAAGTCCTGGTTGATTGTAAGACTAGAGGGTTCAAGCTTTCATCTTTATGTCCCTTTCATTGCTAAATGGATAGGTTTTTTTTTTTCCAGTGCAGGTAATTACATTTGGCACAAGTGTGAATTGTGTATTTTCAGCTACCTGAGACAGAAGGTAAAGCCAGCAGCAATGATGAGATGTTAAATGGATTTATTTCCATCTAGTGGTAGAATGAAGATACTGCCATTTTCTTCAGGCAGCTCAGTTGTTCAGGCAGTGAAGAAAATAAGGGACTGTTCATCAAGTTCAGATGAAATTAAACATTTATTTTGAATGTGATTATGCCATTTGTGCAAGTAATAAATGCTCAAACATGTAGTGAAATACATCAATTTTACTAAGTGCAAAAGAAGCAAAAAAAAATTTGAATCCAGTTTACTAAAAAAGAAAAATAAACAGTCATCATGAAAGCTATAAGGGCAGCACAGTGGTGCAGTCCTAGGTTCGAACACCTGGGCCTTTCTGTGTGGAGTTTGCATGTCCTCCCACAGTCCAAAGACATGTCGGCAAGCTAACTGGAGATTCTAAATTGCCCATAGGGATGAGTGGATGGTGTGTGTGATGACCTGTCCAGGGTGTATTCTTGCCTCTCACCCAATGCATGCTGGGATAGGCTCCAGCCGCCCTTGCGTCCCTGACCAGAATAAGCAGGTATAAATAATGGATGGATGGGTGGCATCTTTTGACCTCAAAGGTCAATTTTCTTTTTTTCAGAAAAAGTGAATTTCTATATTAAGGCTTATAAAGTGATAACAAAGGCTTATAAAGTGATGATAACAATTCTTTTAACATTGTAACAAGAAATCATGTGTTTAAACTATTTCAAGAATATGAATAGATGAACGCTATGCTATTGTGTAAACAGATTATCAAGGCACTTAATAATGTATGACTTCAAACAGCCAAGCAAGCAGTGATGAAGAGCTGACAATATTACCAATAATACATAATGGTTATGTGCTTAATAGAAAAGACTCATTATAGGAAGCATAGAAAAGAAAATGTAATTTGTATTTTCGTTAAAAGTATTCTTTTTGATACAGAGAAGGTCTCAAAGTTAAACAAACTTAAAATATCTCAGCCTAGTTACCATCCCTGATTATGCATCTAAACAATGGAATAATGAATAAAGCTCAGCCGTGCTAACTCAGACAGTGTGTATAGATAAAAGCTGCATAGGTTATGATAGAGGTAATATCACCCTTTGGCATGTATGCGGTTTTATATGTATAATGACTGGTTGAGGGTATTATCTGTGTCTGAGTATCAGAGACAGCTCAGTGAAGGCTGCAAAAATGCAGTAATGTATGCATCAGTGATTATCTCTCTTTCTTAACATCAGTGATGATTTAATTTAATGCCCCCTTTTTGAAATGTGTTTTATTTTTATTGTATTTTTATTTTTAACCTATGGCTTTTCTTTCATAGGATTCATCTTGGCTGGGGCACTTATTGTCATTAGCCATGATATGTGTGAGTAGACTATTAATTAATTAATGCCATACGGAAAATACATTTTCAACCTGACTGACACAGGGGCCATATAATCCATTTAATTTAGTCCCCTTCTGTTTTAATCTGGAAGGATTCCTCCAGGCTTTTCATGGCTTGATCGTGGGTTATATCTCTCCAAAGTGGGGGAATGTCTGCAGGCTTAGCGTCATATTCTTTGGCAAACTGCTCGTTAAACCTGTTGAAGACGTACTTCCAGTAGTCTGAGGACTGGATGCTGATGTCAGGCTGAATGCGCCAGTCAGGGTGAATGCTCTGATAGTCCTTGTATGGATGCCATTTCCCCTCTGTTTCACTTGACCTGAATTTTCTCTCACTGGCAACACTGGAGGAGCAGACATTAATCAGTAATTCAGAGGATTCCTCATATCTGTAACCCCCGATCCCCTGAGGGCGGTGAATGGAAGCAAAGTGCTCTGTGTGGTTCTTGCCAGCAGCTTCACATGGGGTCTCGCAGAAGGGACACTGCCTCCCACAGCCAGACAGGGTGTTAAACAGCTCCTTCTGTGGCTGAAAGGGCAGTGAAGTCAGCCTGGTTAACACATCCCCACCTTTCTGAAACTCTTCAGTAATGGACTGCTCCATTTCATCCATAAGCACTTTCAGACACCGGGAAAAGTCTTCTGGCTTGGCAGTGTTTAAGGCCAGAACCACTTCGAGAGGGCCTTTGGGGATGACGAGCTCCTGTAGGTCACTACAGATATCCTGAATGAACCGCTGAATGTTTCGGTCCTCTTCACCCCTTTCTGTCACTCTTTCATTGGCCTTCATCTCTGCATTCTTAATGGCCTCCTTTAATCTTTTTACCATCCTCTTCAGGCGCTTAACCTCAATGTTCCTGAGACCATCTCCCTCTGTGAACTGCTGTACCATCTGCTTGAATATCCAGTCCTGCACAAAGGCGTCATAATTACTTATGTAATTCTCAAAGTTCTCAAAGTCATCATCTGAAAGCAGCTGCTTGAGGATTGAGAACTGGAAGAAGGATTGAGTGCTGAAATCCTTGGCTTTCTTTCCTGTCAACACTTCATCCACAAGGTCAGGGCCCAGAGACTTGGTGATATATTCCTTCACTGCAGGTGCAAGACAGTTGTAGGTGAACTCCTCTGCTTTCTTCTGACACTGGTCTCTTTTGTTGAACAGGTTCTTAAAGTCAGTGCAGTACTGTTGCTTGAACTGCTCCAGACAGTGGCGGGGATCATTTGTATGGATAAAATCCAAATGCATTTTTTGAAACTCCCGTGCTGCATGTCCACAGATGTGGATCTTCAGACTGGCCTGAAACTCAGCACTTGTTTCCAGATCCCTGTGCCTGTCCAGGTGTTCATCTACCATGCAAAACAAGTCGATCATGCATGTGTTATGGTAATCAGACCTTGTTCTCACTTTCTCTTCCACAAACTTCCTGCTGCACTCAATGATATGATCAGCCATCTTTTGTGTCTTTATCTTCTGCTCCTTGTCAAAATATTTATTCCATATCTTTTTAAGCATTCCTTTACTCTTCACTTTGAATGGCTTCATTCCACATTCAGACAAGTCACCCACCTCGGACAGCATTTCACGTACTGAGCTGCCTTTTTTCTCTAAGTTAACCCACAGCTGGTGTTTGATATCTTGGACAATATCTCGGGTTTCCAGGCCACGGAACTGCAAGTCGGCCACGGTCTCATTCCACATCTTCTCAAATTCAGTCTCCAGCTCTTGATCTGACAAATCTTTACTTTTCCTGCATTTCTTAATCAGGTCCAGCACCTTCTGCTCCATTACAGCTGTATGATTTTTCTTGATTTTCTCTAACCTGAACATACCCTCTCTAATCTCCACTGTGGCATCTAGCCTGTTTTTAACAGAGTTCTCTGTCTCCATCCGGATGGTTTTGGCTGTGTTGATGAATTCCTGCTTGTACTTCTCTACCAAGTGAACGTGTCCCTGTGGTCTATCATAGAATTCAGTGAGTTTGTCCAAAATGAGCTTTTCCCCTTTGTCCAGTTCTACAGAGGCCTCATCTTTCAGGCTGCGCTTCAAGTTATCCACATTGGAGGATGGCTGAATCTGTGCTGCTATTGTGCCAAAGTTTGACACCTTTGTCTCAGATTGGCTTAACCAGGAGAACATGCTCTTCCTGAAGGCCCACTCCAATTTGTTGAACTCAGTGCAAAGCTGAGTATAAGCATCGGCCACCAGGCTGTTGCGGAAACTGAAGATGAAGTTCTCATACTTCACTGCGCTCCACAAACTCTTGGTCCATTCAAGGAACTCATTGAATGTGTGTGGTGAGTTCTTTCCAGATTTGTGTTCCTTAAAATGCTCGATCACACTCCTCTTGAACAGATTTACAGACTCACTGTAGCCAGCAGTCACCGGTGCCATGGGAGGGATGCCATGCCAGAGCCCAGAGATGTACCAGGTGTTTCTCTCTGGATCGTACTCCATGACATCAGTAAATCTGTAGTTGTTTCCCCTCTTCTCCATCTTAGCTGCTGCTTGGGTCATCTCATTCAGCTGCTCCAGCAGAAGCTTCCTTTCCCTCAGGTTATTTTCATGGGCAGAGACATCTGGGACATTCTGGTGCACTAACTGACAGCAAGGTTTTCTCCCAACTTCTTTCATGCGCAGGAAGGCGTGCACCACAATCTGCAGGATGTCCTTCATCTCTGTGCAGTTCTCCATGGCGATGTTGATGACTGTGATGTCACTCAGCCCCACCACCAGAGTGGCCAGTTCATTATCATGCTCGTAACTGTCATCCAACTGGGCCAACTCTGGGGACTTCAGACCTTCAGTGTCAATAACCATGATGTAATCACAACCAAGCTGCTCTTTAAAATCCTCTTTCACTCTGATGAGGAGCATGAAGGCCCCTCTCGTGCACCTGCCACTACTGACGGCAAACTGGACCCCGAACATGGTGTTCAGGAGGGTGGACTTCCCAGTGCTCTGCACCCCCAGTACAGTCACCACCCGGATCTTACATTCATGCTGTGTTAGTTGATTGAGTTCCTTCAGAACCTGAGTCACCCACTGCAGAGGAATGTTGGATGCATCTCCATCCACCAGCTCCAGAGGAAAGCCTTCCTGCAGCAGCTCAGCAGCCAGACGTGGCAGTCGCTGAATTTCAGAGGTGGGGCCTTTGGGATGTGAGCAGGCCGACTCGTACAGCTGACCCATTTCCCGCAAGAAGTGCTCTGTCCCCAGAGAAGAACTGGAGATCTCCCTGTCCAACTGTGCAATGCGCTCCTTGTTTTCCTCAGAATTCTGACACTGTTCTTTGTACTCCGCCCGAAGGAGTGGAAGGTGTTTGCGTGACAGGTTGTCCAGGTTGATCCTGAGCCACTTGAGGAAATACTTGCGCTCCTCTGTGGAACCAGACATTGCAGAGATGAAACGGGACATAGACTCTGAGGTGTTGTGAGCCCTCTGCTGTGCTCTGAGCTTCTGCTTCTGATCTGCAAGCTCATTCCTGTAAACTTCTATGTTTTTCTCCCCAGCATTTTTCATCCTGCACTCTTCCCTCTCCAGTTTGGCCAGCTGTTTCCATGCAGTCCCTTGTAAGGGCAGCTCTTTCTCCTTGAAGCTTGGTATATCGGATATTCCTGTGATTTCATCAGCGTTCTGCTTGCCCCTCTGACAGATGATATAATCTTCATCAACCTGGATCCTAACTTCTTGGGCAACAGCAGACATCCCTTCAACACTCATTTTGACCATGTTTCCCTTTAAAATGTCAGTCATAGCTAAACGCAAGTAACTCACAAATTCTGCATCGTTCATCTGCGAACCCTTTATAATGATGTTACTGGGTTTTATCTGTAACTCAGAAACACATCTCTTGAAGTCATCCGTATTGAAGCTCTTGCTCTGTGAATTGATGATCCAGTACAAATGAGCCTGAAGTTTCTTGGAGTCCAAAATTTTGTAATCAAACCTAAAATCATCACAAAACACAAATATGGCAGCAGAGGTTTGGCAGAGGAAATCGTATTGAGTTTCAAAGTCCCTGAGGTCCCCACGGAGGTTAGCTATAGCCAGTGGCTCAGAGAAGATGTCAATGTTTCTCTTCCCACTGGGCAGATACCAGCTGATCTCCACTAGCCCGTTGGAAATTCTCCTTGGGGTGTTACCGCACTCCATGTTTCTGTGAACAAAGGTTTCGTGGTGCTCCTGAGGGCTACTGAGAAGCTGGTTCACAATGTGAGACTTGGACAAGCTGCTGTTTCGCAGCCTCACAAAAGAGATCATGGGGAGCTTAGAGACAACAATGCTCTCCTCTACAAACCCTTTTGGGTCTGTTAAAGAGTCTGGCTTGTACTTTTTCACAATATCCCTCATGGCCCAGAGCATTAAAGTGCACTGCTGTGTGTCACATTTAGGAAGCAGCAGAGGCACAGAGAACTGGCACATGGACATTTTCAAAACCATCTCCTGCTGGAGGAAGCCATCTGAGCAGAGAAACACAGCAGTTATGAGGTCCAGAGGGTTGACTCTGTTGCTGCTGGCCTGTGGATTGCACAGGGTGTCCATTAAGCTGTCAAGATTCTGGGAAGTCATGTCCTGTTTTGAGGCGCACCTCACGCTCCTAGCAGTCACATTCACCATCATCAATCTCCTCAGGAAACACCATGGCAGAGATTTCAGAGACTGGATGCTTTCATCACTTAAAGTCTCTCCATCAATCTCTAGCACTTTGCTCAGAGTCAGCTTGTTCATCAGGTGGTGTTTCAGTCCCAAGACACTCAACAGCTCATCCAGATGGGTTTCTGTCATTGCGATGGAAGCTATGTTAGTACATGAATGTACAGAGACAAATAATCTATTTAAATTCTTAATCCGCAAAAACCATACATGATTGGTATTCATAATAATGAAAGGGTAAACGCATAGCCCCGTATTTATGAGATTTTAAATCACAAGTCAAAAAACTAAATACGCATTCCCAAATGTGCACGTTTCAGTCTCTCACTTGTGTGTATGCGTGTTGAGCTGGTCTTGCTGCAGATGCCGTTTGGAAGGACTGCAGTGAGGTTGAAAGTATATTCCATCCCAGGTCTCAGATCAGAAAGGACAGCTGTGGTGATGTTGGTGGCACATATCTGTGATCTGGGCTCTTCTCCCTCACAGCTGTAGGTGATGTGGATCTCATGAGAAACTCCTTCCATGCTGACCGGTCTTTCCCAGCACAGAGTCACTGACCTGCTCATCACATCAGTGGCTTCCACCCTCTCAGGGGCAGATGGCTCTATTTGAGAGAACGAACAAGAAATTTCGAATTCACTTACACTGCAAGCGTCCAGTTTTGCAAAAAGTCCAGGACATTTATTACAGGTTTCATTATTTTTGTCTGTTACTTTACAAGACAAAAAATTTAAAGACAACACATACCTATACTTGTACAGTTAAATCCTGAACAAAACTACTACTATCTATGGTAATATTGGTAATAAATGTTCTAATAATAGAAATCATTGGACAAAGGGTTAGCTCATAACTTGAGCCATCAGTTTGTTTCCCCTTGTTTTCTCACATGGTACTTCAGTCATTCACTAGCTAGACGTCACAATGGCCTCTTTCTCAAGCCACTTCTCAAACAATATTCCCATTTGCACCACCTCAATAATCTGTGTTTATAAACTGCCAGTAATTAAGCACAGATGATGATAGATGAAGATTTTTACAAGCGACACTCACATTTAATTCAGTTCCATCGCATGCTTCTGTCACTCTCTGCAGAATACTGAGCACTAAATCCCACTAGCGAGCAGGACATGCAAGTCAGCTTGGACATGTTCTCTACAGTATGCAACATCTTCAGTCTCACAATTAGTACCAAAAAGTCAGAAGTAATTTATCGGCCCGTCCCAGGTAAGGTTTATCAGAAACCTTGCATCGCAGTGAAAGGATTAACTCCCAACGCTGTAGACAGCTTCACCTATCTAGGCAGTACTTTATCCAGATGTAGGTGAAGAAAGCAACTGCAGGATTACTAAAGCCAGCAGTGCATTTGTTAGTCAAATTCTGGGAACGAAGAGACATCAGCCTCAACACAAAGCTACAAAGTAGTGTATATACATTTTGGTCATCTACTTGTTTCTGTGCATGTTAAGCTGGTCTTGCTGGTCTTGCTGCTTGCCATTTGGAAGGACTGCAGTGAAGTTGAAAGTATATTTCAGCCCAGGTATCAGATCAGAAATGACAGCTGTGGTAGTGCAGACTGCATCTTCCCTAACTCTGAGTCACACAACGGCCATTAATGCACCTGTGGGGCTACCGGCCTCCGATAGCACAGGCAGGGTCAGGATTTGCTCCCAGGCCAATACGGTAGAAAGATGCTTTAACAGTTTATTTTACACACTAAAAACATTTCCATTTCATATTTTATCATGTCAGACTGCATTTAATAATGGGTAACAGAAAATATACTCTATTCATTTCAGAACTAAATTTCAAAAACTGAAATTATTTGTATATGATTTTAAAACCTGTTCCTTTGTACCTGGGGCAGGTGTGCCAGGTGTGATGTGCTCAGCAGGTCTTCTGTCTCTCCGCTGGGTCCCAGATTCCAACACACTTGTCTGTGATTCTTCCTTTTCTTTCTGCTCTTTCAAAGTTTCCTGTAAATCAGACCTTGATTTACCCTCCTTTTCGTCCCCCTTTTTACCCACAATTTGGGAAATCTCATTTCATTGAGAAGTGAGATTACATAATAATATTAAAAAAAATGTTTCATGTACATGAAACACTGAAAAATACACACAGCGAACATTGAAAAGTTCACACTGCGTCCCTCCAGGACTGGAGGTTGGTCCCTGCTCTGGGGTTTGTGTAAGAACTCTCACCTTCTTCACCTCCTTTGTCGTATACACAGTGTGTTTGGTGTCTTTACTCAAAGTCCCATCCGTGCTGTCAGTATCTGCTGAACCACTCTTTGCGTCTGACTTATCTGGGTCTGTAGAGGAGGGCTGGGCCTGGGCAGGGCATGAGGATGGGTTCTCTGGTGCTGGTTCTGGGCCCAGCCTGGATCTGGTGTCTGTGGTCTCCTCCTGATGCTCAGAATCTGCTGCAGAGATGTTCAGAGACAGACCAGTCACACTCCCTGGTATATGAGGTCCAAGGAAGGGTCCCCAACCCACATCATACACCCCAAGTCAAATTTTGATAATTGGAAATCATAATAATGATGTGAAAAAGGGTAAACTCATAGCCCATATTTAAAAGGTTTTGAATGAGAAGTCTAAATATTAAATATGCATTCACCCCATACAATGTATATGCAAGAGGAGGTAGATCCCAGCAGCAGTATAAATTAAGTGCATTAGGAGGTCCAAGGAAAAGTTAATTGGAGGAGGCCCACATGGTTAGTGTTGATATGGACTCCCTGATTCTAGCCTGCGATTGGCCACAAATGGAATTTTTGAATATGGTGATTAAACAAATCTAATAGGCTGGAACAACAGTTCTTTGTCTCTGAAAACTATATAAGCTCATGTATTCAACTTTATATGTTTGAAGACTGTACCTGTACTTCTTCCTGACCGGTCATTTTATAAAAACATCAAATAGAGCTCCTGTTTGTTCTCTTTATTTTCAACACCATCATTTTTGTTACAAAATTCCTACCAGACACTGGCACACTGAAAAGCACTACTGATCCAGGCAGACTGCATCTTCTCTAACTCTGAGTGACACTACGGCCATTAATGCACCTGTGGGGCTACCGGCCTCCGATAGCACAGGCAGGGTCAGGATTTGCTCCCAGGCCAATACGGTAGAAAGATGCTTTAACAGTTTATTTTACACACTAAAAACATTTTCATTCCATATTTTATCATGTCAGGCTGCGTTTAATGAAGGGTAACGGAAAATATACTCTTTCATTAATCTCAAAACTGAATTTCAAAACTGAAATTATTTGCATATGGTTTGAAAACCTGTTCCTTTGTACCTGGGGCAGGTGTCCCAGGTGTGATGTGCTCAGCAGGTCTTGTGTCTCTCCGCTGGGTGTCAGAATCCAACAGACCTGTCTGTGATTTTTCCTTTTCTTTCTTCTCTTTCAAAGTTTCCTACAAATCAGACTTTCATTTATCCCCCCTTTCATCCCCTTTTTAACCACAATCTGGGAAATTTCATTTCACTGAGAAGTGAGATTATATGCTGATATTTAAAAATAATTTTAATTACACAAAACACTGAAAAATACACACAAAGAACACTGAAAAGATCCCACTGCGTCCCTCCAGGACTGGAGTTTGGTCCCTGCTCTGGGGTTTGTGTAAGAACTCTCACCTTCTTCTCCTCCTTTGTAGTACACACAGTGTGTTTGGTGTCTTTACTCAAAGTCCCATCCGTGTTGTCAGTATCCGCTATACCACTCTCTGCGTCTGACTTATCTGGGTCTGCAGAGGAGGGCTGGGACTGGGCCAGGCATGAGGATGGGTCCTCTGGTGCTGGTTCTGGGCCCAGACTGGATGTGTTGTCTGTGGTCTCCTCCTGATACCCAGAATCTGCACCAGAGATGTTGTTCAGAGACAGACCACAGTCACACTTCCTGCTATAAGAGGTTCAATGAAGGGTCCTCAACCTTTAATATACACCCAAAGTCAAAATGTGATCAAAACTGAGATTATATGATTTTAAAACCAATTTCTTTGTACCTGGAGCAGGTGTGCCAGGTGTGCTGTGCTCAGGAGCTGTTGTGTCTCTCTGCTGGTTTTCAGACTCCAACAGACTTCTCTGTGATTCTTTCTTATCTTTTGAAGTTTCCTGTAAATCAGACTGTCATTTATCCCCCTTTTACCCACAACTTGGGAAACCTCATTTCACTGAGAAGTGAGATTACATGCTGATATTTTTTTTAACAAATTTAAGCACATGATACACTGAAAATGCACACAGAAATCTCGTCAGCAGATTGAACAGCTCTGCTAGCCAACCATTTAATCTGAAATAAGCAATAGGGAAATGACTGCATGCATAAACTAATCAAATGGTTGTAAATGAATGCAGTTCAGAAAACTAGCTGCATCTGTCCCTGAATGAATACAAATGAAAACGTTCATGTCCTTGAGATACAGCTATAAAATTGCTATGAATGCCATGAATCAATGACCTTGAATAATTCAAAGCCATGTTCAAATGGTGTGAATGAAGCTGTACAGAAATAAAGACTGATTGACCAGCCAGGGTGTACCTCTGCCTCATCTTCAGGAGATCCAGTGTCAGGGGGGCCAAGGCTCAGGGAGTGGGTGTGGTCATCAGAGTGGGTGTGGTCATTAGAGTGGGTGTTGTCATCAGAGTGGGTGTGGTCATCAGAGTGGGTGCGGTCATCAGAGTGGGTGTTGTCATCAGAGTGGGTGTGGTCATCAGTGTGGGTGTGGTCATTACAGTTGGTGTGGTCATCAGAGTGGGTGTCGTCATCAGAGTGGGTGAGGTCATGACAGTGGGTGTGGTCTTCACAGTGGGTGTGGTCTTTACAGTGGGTGTGGTCATCAGAGTGGGTGTTGTCATCAGAGTGGGTGCGGTCATCAGAGTGGGTGTTGTCATCAGAGTGGGTGTGGTCATCAGCGTGGGTGTTATCATCACAGTGGGTGTGGTCATTATAGTGGGTGTGGTCATCAGAGTGGGTGTGGTTATCAGAGTGGGCTTGGCTCTCACTGATTGGGTGCTCAGGCCTTTCCTGTTGGTTAGAGTCTAATACAGTGGGTCAAAAGAGCAAACAGAACAGCAGCTGTCACAATACAGGCAGATTCCTCTACACAGGATAAAACACTGGCTCTAAATATCTTTCCATTTAGCTGAATGGTTGTAGAAATAAACAATCAAGAGTCATTGTCAGCCTGCAGCTTAATAAGGGCCCACATACAATACACTCTTTTATTCATTTTATTGTGGGTTCAGAAAGTTGGGAACCATGGTTTCACAATGCAGGGGAACCCTTACTTCTGTTGAAGGTTTTGGGGGTGGCATTACTCAGCACCCCATCTTCCATTTCCGTGGAGACGGTGGCAGTGCATTCAGTTCCCGGCTGCAGGTCCGACAGCACAACCCTGTGGATGACGGCAGAACTGCACCTGGGTTCTGCTCCAGAAATGCTGACCTTGAGGTCTACAATCAGGTTCCCTGGTACAGAAAGCTCTATGTGAAAGAAGTATTAGCACTAGCGTTAGCAGATACAGCAGAGAGCAACAGTCTGATTATGTGCATTATTATGTGTATAAAAATGGCCCTCATGGTCCTGAAAATGAATGCTGTCCCACTTTCAATTCAAATTTGAACCAAGGTGGCACATTTAGATAAAATGTGTACATGAAGCATTAAGATGATCAGCAAAATCTCTCAAGAAACCTGCAAAAACCAAACCAAGTAAAATTTACTTGTTTTCACAAATGGCCCTTTTTCTCACAGAATACAAGATCTCTCTACACAAGATAAAACACTGGCTCTAAATATATTTTCAAATATCTGCACGGTTGTAGCAGTAAACATTTGACAGTAATATTTCAATCAAGGCTGATCGAGAGTATTGCAGGGATTCCTGCAGCCATATACAGTCCCAGTGGCCGGCCTAAAAAAAAACCAAAACAAAACAGCCACTACAAAACAACACACCCCTAACCGTGGGCAACCACCATGGTCAAAAAGCTAACACCTCGTTTTCAAAGAACAGCATACAGCGCTGTGAAAAATTATTTTCCCCCTTCCTGATTTCTACTATTTCATATTTGTCACATTGAATGGTTTCCGATCTTTTGACAAAATGTAATATTGAACAGAAACTGAGTAAACGCAACAGACATTTTTAAATTATTTTTTTATTTATTTTATTATGTCTGGCATAAAGCAAATAGACCATTTCACAGTAAGAACATCATACCAACAGTCAAACACGGTGGAGGTACTGTGATGGTGTGGGGATGCTTTACTGCCTTGCGAGCTGGATGACTCGCCATTGTTAAAGGAACCATGAATTCTGTTCTGTAGCAGAAAATTCTTAAGGAGGATGTCCTGCCATCGATCCAAAACCTACCAAATTGTCCAAATTAAAGCAGTTCATTTTCTGCGAAGAAAGGTGGGCTAAAATTCCTCCACAGCAACATGAAAGACATATCAAATTATAGGACGTGTTTGGTTGTATTTAATGGTGCTAAAGGTGGTGCAATCAGTTATTAAGCTTATGGGTGTTTGATAACTTATTTCATTAAATAAATGAAATCATTAAAAAAATGTTTTTTGTGTTTACTCAGGGTCCCTTTGTCTAATATTACATTTTGTCTAAATATCGGAGTGACAAATATGCAATAATAGAGGAAATCAGAAAGGGTCAAATACTTTTTCATGGTGCTGTAACATTTGTCATTGATAACAGTCCAACCTCTCACCCCAAAAAAAAACCTAAATAATCTTGCTGAGTAAACTAGCTATATAAAACATTAGGACAGTTCATGTAAATATCAGAAACTAAAATCTAATTTCTTCATATAACTGCTACTGCTTTGACTAATTTAGCAAGCTGGACTAATTCAAGCTAGCTAAGTGATGACCTGAAAATGAAGCTAGGGGACCTGGTCGCTAACTAGCTCGTTGGGCTTACCTGTGACAAGTGTCCTTGCAGAGCACAGTCTGCAGCCGCATTCACTGCAGAACTTGTCATTCTGCCCACATTCCCTGCGGCACTGGGGGCAATCCATCCTCCTCCCTCTGGGCAAACATCACAAAATGACAGAATGAAGAACCAAAGCACCCTGCACTAAAGGTGAAAGTGTTAGGATCTGGGGATGGAAGGGGACCACAGATGAAATCAGTGCGGCCCATTGGAGATTTGTGTAGATTGCAGAGGGATCTCTGGTGACTTCAGCAGGCTATATGTCAGCTTGGTTTAGAAATCTTGTATTTTTGTTAATAAATGATGGCCATTTTAGTCTTAATCACTGAAGATGCAGGTGTGTTCAGTTCACTGTATTAATTTTGCTGTGTCAGTTCTACTTCTCATTGCCAACTTGAACTTACTATACAAGGCAAAGCAATCTTGTCAAAATCTCCGCGTTAATGATTGTATCTCAGGTAGCCCGGCCGTGGAAACTAAATGTCTTCATGTCATCGAAGGAAGGCTCGGCATGATTGAAATGCATTAAATTACATTAATTACATTAGTTACATGAATTACAGTAATTTAGCCGACACCCTAAACCAGAACAACTTAATATACAGGAAAACAAAAGTGAATTCACTCGATCAATTGACTAATAGTCCCAAACCAGACTAACAAGATTTCAAAGCAAATAAGAATATATGTCACATTAAGGATCTACATCCATACCTTGGACCCTTGATGACTTAAAGCCATCTAGCCAACAAATGTGTTCCATACTGTATCAGCATAATTTACAGCTGAATCTAGTCCCACCCCCCAATTCCCATAGAGATCCATTCAAATGATCCATTTTTGTATCGCTTGTAGGACAACCTGAAAATAAGATATCCAGACTCTGATGATGTTGATAGGTCACAGACATCAGGAAGTCATGGCATGCAAATGATATGCAACCATATACAAAACATGACTCTTATATTTGACATTACGTTAATTTGTCTACTGTATAAGTGATTTTCCCTGTTTCAAGCTTTTCCCCAAACAGTTCGCTGCAGCAAAAGTAAACGAGCAAATGGTGGCACAGGAGGTCTCAGGAGTGCATTTGTTTAATTCTTGCTAATTTTCTGAACAATGATTTGTTGATAAGACCATTAAAGGCTTAATTTTATTTTGCCATTTTGGGCATGGCCCATTTTTTGTGCCCAGGAGTGTAGTCTGCTGCACAGATGAGAGAAAGAGCCTGCAAAAGACAGCCAGATTGGGGAGTTTGCAAATAGTAAATAGTTTGAAATGTAAATAGTTTGTAAATAGTTTGGTGTCCATGCAAAGTTCCCAATGGAAAGAAGGATAATCAAAGTCAATTGAATGGTGGAATAGTTTTTTTAAAAACTTTACTTTGATATTGTCTTTGTTTCGTTTTGTTCTTATTAGCATTTTGCTTTGTTGTATTAAGACTTTCATTCAAATAGGTCTTTGTGTACTTTGAGGCTATATCACTAATTAGCCAGCAAATGTACCAACATCAACGATGACTTCCAACATCCAAAACCTAAATAACCTGAATAGGCAGGTCTGCTTTAGGGCACGAGTTCCAGACCGCAGGCCACACACCACAGAAATTTTGGAATAAGATCAAAAATATCAAACCATATAGCTGCTGGTGGGGGGGGGGGGTGATTAATTAGATTAAACAATAAGAAATAAATACAGATGTAGCCCATGCAGTTAAAAATACTCAACGAAATGAGCTTGATGCGCAGAATCTGATTCTGACATCGTGAGGGAAATGTGTGAGTAGCATGGAGGTAAATCTTGAGAAAAGATATAGAAGGCAGGAAATACTGGGGGGTACATATTTTTGGGACCAAATTTCCAGAAGACCAACTTCAGCCAGCAAAACAATATGAGTTGAGGGTGGCTCAACTGGAGACGATATATGTAGACTTATCTATAAGGATTTTCAAAGATTCTGTACGGAAAAAATGTCAAAGACCTCCATGCCTTCACTAATATCCTAAAATAAACAAGACGACTTAATAGTTTCATCTCTGTAAAGGGAGGGCACACAAAGTACTGTGAACAGGAGCCCCATCAGTCACAACAAAATGATTACTTGAAAACAATTTGTGTTGGTGTAAAATATAATCTTGAATTATGTATTTTTGTGTTTGTGTATAATATATTTTTCCTGTTGCTTGTATAGAAAAGCTTTCATAAAGCACAAATAAACTACAGTATTCAAAAAAGCATTTGTAGTCTAAAGTCCTGTTTGTATGTATAATAAGCTGTTAATGAAACAGAGGGTGTACTTGTTTCATTCATCCAGCGCATAATCCTGCACGGTCCTGGGCTACAGTGCTGCTCTATAGCAATATCTGTCGATATTAGTTTTGCTTCACTTACCGGGATACTCTGTTCTGGAATCAGTTTGCGCACAATCTTTTCCGCAAAAGAATAAAGCGAAGCGTGAAGACGCGATCAGAAGCTTTTTCACAGGCTGATGCTCTAGACTAGACACTGACACAAGTATTGACTGTCACGAAGTTTTATAGCTTGTAAATCGAAAGTATTATTGTTAGTTTCGTTTGGGCGAGGCTATTAAGGGGGGTATGCTACGGTATTACATAGTCTGTTTGTATTACAGTAATATTATATTGATATTCTGTTAATACATTATGAGACGTTCGCTCAGGATTTGTTCAATAGGCTAGTTCAGCATTTGGAACTTTACTGATATCAACTGTGGGTCAGTCGATTAATCAATACGTCTGTGAATAGGAATACTTTTCCGCAGAACGTCATCGAACGTATTAGCTACTGAGAACTGATCTGATTGATTAAAAAATTGTTAAATACGACATATTCATTTTATGTAACATGAAAGTCCGTTTCTGGCATAATTTGGCACTTTGGGAAAGTCATACCTCTCTAGACATCAAACGTGTCTAATTAGTTCAATGAACATTATTTTTGTCGTTCCCGAAATTGAATTGAAGGTTGTAATTAAAACTAGGGCACTGGTACTGCAGGACCTTGAGAACACAGAGTTGAGCAGTTTTTCTCAGCTGACAGACCTGCCCGGTATCAACAGTTCCATGTCTGTTACTTGTTCTTGAATTCATCTGACAGACATGTCAGATTAGTTCAGAGCAGACATTACGATGATCTGCTATTTTTAAAAATCATTTTGATAGAATTATGATACTGGACACCAGAAATGCACAGAGCTAAATGCAACATTTACTTTCTTAACGCTCCTGTTATGTTCAGGACTGTATTGCTGCAGCAATTGACACGCCTACTGTTGTGAAGAACCTCCTGGTTCGTACTGTTGCGCAGGTTCTCCCCCTTTCTACCAATTTTTAAACCGCCGTCATTGTCTTCGGTGACCTTGTTTTATAGTTTCCTCGACCTGATCGATTTAATCAGTTCTTAACAGAACACGTATCCAAATAGTGTAAAATGTTGCCTTGGTAACTGTTTCGGTGCAGTTAGAATATTTTCCAATGTTTAAATGTCTGTAAATATACTGTAACGTAACATTGTTAGGAAATGCTCCAAATAAAGTGCACTTTATTTCCAAAACCAAATGATGTGAATAAAAAAGCAAATATTGATTCTCCAATATTTCCTATATTACTTTGCAAAGTTAACTTACAACACGCATTTCCTTCATCACCTTCCACATCAACTGCAGGCTAATAAGAATAAGGTTGTGTTTTACATACGTAATGTTTATAGTTGTGGTTCATATTCACACAGTAAAGCCATTATGAATGGAAATAATTAAGATAAGTAATCTTATTTAACTTTATTCTTTATTGTAATATTTTTTTTTAATTCTAAGTATATTCTTGTATAATAATAATGTGCATCAATCCATTATCTATACCCGCTTATCCTGGGCAGAGTTGCGGGGAGTGCTGGAGCCTATCCCAGCATGCATTTGGGCGAGAGGCAGGAATTCACCCTGGACAGGCCGCCAATCTATCGCAGGTCACACACACCATTCACTCACATACTCATACCTATTGGCAATTTAGAGTCTCCAATTAACCAACCTGCATGTGTTTGGACTGTGGGAAAAAACCGGAGTGCCCAGTGGAAACCCATGCAGACATGGGGACAACATCCACTCATAAAGACCCAGGCCGGATTCAAACCAGGACCTTCTTGTTGTAAGGCGAAAGTGCTAGCCACTGTGACGCCCTAATAATAATGTAAATCTTTAAAAATAAACACACAATAAATAATAATAGTATCTCTTTCAACACAAGTACGCTGATATTATAAAAGAAAATAAATAAATAGTAAAAAAAAAAAAAAAAGAAGAAAAAGAATGAAGAAAAAAAAAAGTAGACACTCAATTTGGGATGGCAGGTATGCCATCAGCCCATTTACACCTTGGTGGGGTATACCCCATACCTATACAGCACCAAGAGTTTGGCACTTTTCTGGGTTTCCTCCAGAAATAACTAAAATAACTTTCAGCCTTTAAGAACACTGTACCTCCTAACCTCATGTAAACACGCAGAATTCATATACAACTTCGCACTCAGGGATTAAAGCAAAAAAAATCTTCTGACTGAAAATTTTTTTTCAGGCCAAGTCGATCATACTCCCCATCTACAATTTGTAAAACAAGTTACAGAGGATTTTGTCCTCTAAAGTTAAGATCATATTTTTTAAAGGATTTATGATTTAATCATTTCTAAATTTTCGCCATGGCTATTTATTTATTTATTTTTTTGTCAGCAAAAAGGTTGACAAAATAATAACAACGACGATAATATCAGTCGCTGCGCTGAACCGATGTCTGACCGTTATATATATATATATAATTATATATTATATATAATAATAATAATAATAATAATAATAATAATAATAATAAATTTTTAAAAAGCCGACAGTGTGTACACGCCCTTAGCCTGCATGAATATTTGCGTTTGGGTCATTAACTGTCTGTTTACCTTTCAAATAGCCTACGTTCTACACCTCACGGTTTCATACAGCCGCCGGGCTCACGGTGTCCCGAACACAAATAGCCTATTTAACACTAGAACCGCGGCGAAGTTAATCGGCGGATTACCGCGGGAGTGCGTCAAAGTGACGCTTTTATTTTTAAATGAAAAAAAAATGTCATGTATGTGTATTTAATTTTGAAAATCGTTACGGGGTTAATTAAGGCAGGTCTTTAGAATCATAGGGATACTCGAACTTTGTGTTTTTGTTAGTATAATAATGTGTTTTCAGCTTATTTTGCATGACAGTGCCATGAATAGAGCCTTGCTTCAGAAAAAATTAATCACTGTCAGTACATCCAAGGTGTAACTTCATCGAAAAGACACGATACTACGCTTTATCTACATACACAAATCTTTGCTGACCTGACAGTGATTTATCTTTCGTGAAGCATTAAAATATTGTTGCCCGGGATGTCGTGAGGCCGGCGGCTGTATAGCCTACGGGACACCGTGAGTTTGCGATACTGTCAGACACGTACCTATTCTCTCTCGCTCACACAGACACACACACACACACACACAAAGCAGTAGCCTAACCTCACAAAATGTAGCCTACATACAACGACGTGACAATACCCTTCAAAACCCTTATGTCCCACTATAATGGCCACCCAAGTCTATCTGCATGTTATTTTCTTTTAATAATAACGTGTTATTCTCGTTCCATTACTCTTGAATTATACTACGCATTGTGTGTGCTATCAGTTGATTATATTGTATAATGAAGACGGATAGGACGTCCTCACAGACCAAGTGCTAGGGATGAGGGGAAATTAGTGCGCGCATGCAGGTGAACACGGCGTTCGGGCTCATTTAATTGCAAACTGTCACGATTTTTAGCTGCTGCAATAAACTTTTCTTGTGGATTATTCTCGGTCGGAAGATGTGGGTGGTTGCAAAAGGATTGCTTTCTTCTCGTTCGTCGGAGTGGTGAGATTGCAGGTTGCTCCTTTTTGAAACGCGGCTTCTCGCTCCTTCTTCGTCACAAACTTTGATTGCAATCTTGATTAAATTTATTTGTATTTGAACTATTTCTATTGCTTGCTGGACATTAACACTCTCGTAATATGCGGGTTTTGTGGCATTTTGTCACGTTTATAAATGTATATTTTGGTGTTAATCTAACGTCAGTTTGTGTGTAGACTGAAGTTGAATGTGTGCGCGCCCGCCGAGACGTAATTAATTGATTAGCCTACTTCAATACGCTGTGGGGCTATATTATCGTCTCCGATTGTTTCGTTATTATACATCTCATAAAAAACACGTTTTCAACGTACAAAAATGCCAAGTTACTCACACATACAAGACATACACCGTCTATAACTCATTTATTCAGACTGCCAAAATCCAGGCCTGCCATTAAAAGTGTTGATATCAAAATGACGCCAAGTTACGGTACTACAAACAATATAGGCTATCTTGCCTGACCGAAATTAAATAAGATGTATTCCAAAGCAATGCTACCCAATATTTCCTCAATTCTTTCAAGTCACTTGGCCCTGTGTGTATAAGCATGCAGTACATGGACAGGCCAAACGTGTGTGGATGGCTTTCTCACAGTGAAGACTGATTGAATAGGCGTCTATATGTCCAATTTGTATTGGTATGTATGTATTTCGGTGCCCAGCCTTTCTGTTGCGTGAATGATTGTATGCTTCTTGGTATAAATGTCTGTTCGTAAATGTGAATGCTGCGAGGGAAATGTCCCCATGGGGATAAAGAAGTTCTCTATGTATGTATGTACAATATGTATTTTACATGCAGTATTTATTGTACGTAGCAAATATACAATCACTTGTACATTTACTCAAATTCAGTTCAGAAGCAAGTATAAACATATGTTTTCTGGAGAAATATGCTTCCTGTAGTTACTGACCAGCAGTATTCTACATTAATTTCAATGTGTTCCATGAGGCAATTCTAAATATTTGACACTTTGATCTGACACAAAGTTTGTATGACATTGTAAAATGGTAAGGTTACAAAACACAGGGCCAAGTGACTTGAAAGAATTGAGGAAATATTGGGTAGCATTGCTTTGGAATACTTATTTAATTTCGGTGAGGCAAGATAGCCTATATTGTTTGTAGTATCGTAACTTGGCGTCATTTTGATATCAATACTTTTAATGGCAGGCCTGGATTTTGGCAGTCTGAATGAATGAGTTATAGACGGTGTATGTCTTGTATGTGTGAGTAACTTGGCATTTGTGTACGTTGAAAATGTGTTTTTTATGAGATATTTCTTTTTGCAAAGCGTTTTATTATGAGAGTGAGAAATGCGAAGTGATCCTGTAAGAAACGGTTGTGGATTATGGCTATCCTTGTGTGAATTTGTACAGTCTGATGAGCGTGTACCGTTTAGCAGTTTCGATTTGCTATATATGTAAAACAGTGGCTGTGACAAAGGGTGCGGTGGCGTAAGTGTAAACGCATGAGAAACGCAGGTGAAATATGGCCAGTGTATGTACTCACGGATTTGACTGCCATCCAACGAGCCTTGATTGACAAAAGAATCAGCAAGCCCGTAGAATTAGAGCTCCCTAGGTCACAACTTGTGTACCCTTCTGTCCTGCTCCGTTGTCTGTTATTTCATGGAGATGCACTTTTATTGTTTGTAAGGTTTATAAGGCATATTTTAAGGTTATATTTTGATAGGCTTATCTGCAGGTAGGAATCGTCTTCGCTGTTTTGCTAAAGTAGAACAGGAAAACGTGATAGTGGAGAATAGGAGCAGACGCATATGTCCCAGCAGGCTTTGCATATGAGAAAATAACAACAGTGTGAGAGAAATTAGGAGAAATGATGAAATTGCGTAGTTGAAACAATATGTTTTTTAGCAGAATGGGCATGTAGATGAAGGTTGACATGATCACAGACTATAGTGCGAAGTAAATGAAGTGACCATCAGCGAGCTTAGTTTCCTTATTGAACGGTATATATACCAGTCTGTATAACACATTAGTCGTTAAAGTGGAGGGTTAAGTAACTATTGCACTGATGTGCTTTTGTCATGTTCAGTAGTAGTAGTTATAATTATGAGTGAGTCGTGATTTTAAATGTAATGTTTTAATGGGGAGTTGCAGAACGTACATACGTAGTAATTGTTTGTATGTGGCTAGATAGAGAACAGGGCGAGGTAACATGAAAGTAGAAACGTGGTGTTTGCTGATAAGGTTTTGTACGGTAGCCAAGTGAAGAAATATAGTTAGTAGAAATGGCACAGTGGTGAACTGGGGTAACTTTTTAATAAAAGGAATACATTTGCCGTTATGAAATGCATATGGGTGGCCGTGAGTGAGTTTTGGTAAAGCAAATATAAGCGTAAGAAAACATTAGTGTAAAAGAGGAAATTATCTGCCTGAGGGCGAGGCGGGATTCAACCCTTTAACCGGAGGTTTACCAGTCTGTGACTTTGTTAGTGCAGGACCATGACATAACTATGCAATGCGTGAAATATAATTAGCAAACCTGTCTGTGGTTTTAAAGAAGAACACAGGCCAGTAAGCACAGAAGAGCTCCCGTTGAATCCCGTTGAGCTTTGCAATATTGTAGACGGTTAATAACTGAAAGTGCAGACGATAAGTCATAATGCAGTGTATACGTTCGGTGAACGGCGGGTAGATATGATGCAAAAGCAATAATTGAGAAGTAGTAGACAATTATTAGTGAGGGTAAAAGCAGGTTAAAGAAACATATTCCTAGCTGGGCTTGAACCTTGGACCCCATGTTCCCAAGACTGTAACCTTGCCCACTAGGCCACAGGCAGACTAACTGTTTAAACTGGAAATGTTTCAGAGTAAAAAGGTATGGGTATTTTGCGTGTATATGCAAGTTTTTGATTGGGTCGTGTAGGTGAAGATTTGGCTGGTGTCGGTAAAATGTTCA
This sequence comes from Anguilla pacifica, assembly GCA_039654925.1. Taxonomy (NCBI): domain Eukaryota; kingdom Metazoa; phylum Chordata; class Actinopteri; order Anguilliformes; family Anguillidae; genus Anguilla; species Anguilla pacifica. The sequence continues at coordinate 1,787,941 of CM077290.1, forward strand.
ATGGGGAGACATTGTTAGTGGGATAGGTGGCAGGAAAAATAAGAATGAGAAGGAGAAAACGCAAAATCCCCTTAGTTTGGGGCTTTATTGTGTGGACATGTGAAGTTGTTTATGAAATCTGTCTGTTGAAATGGGGTCAGAATGTACAGAATTTAATGTTTTTAAGGGCTGAGTGTCTGTTGTGGTTATTTCTGTAGGGAACCCTGGAAAGTGCCAAACTCTCGGTGCTGTATGTATATATATATATATATATATATACACACATATATATAGGTATGGGGCATGCCCCCGCCAAGGCGTAACATCCCAATATTGTTATATTGTCAAGAAAGGAAGTGTATGATTTGTGGCTTTAATTAGTAGCCTAAGAGAAGGCCCAGTCTTCCAGCAGCGTCAGTAGGCAAGCCTATAGGGGTCCATTACCCAATCCGTCTCCATTACAACATAAGGAACTGATAGTAGACAATCGTATGGCAAAATTCATAAGTAGGCTAATGTAAATAACATTATTAAAAGAACACTATAACATTACAGCCTACAGCCATAGTCTGAAATGGACATGGGGAGCCAAGCCTACGTTATTACCGACATCCAAGTAGATTGTATGCCTATACAAATCAGCTACCTATCACCTGGTAGCGCGATTCCTAAATCCCGTAACACCCCCCTCCCCTTGCTTTTTTCCCCTTCGGATCTGCACTGATCTCATACATGGCCTCTCTGGAATCCAACTGACGGAAATCCGTCGTAGCAACGGAGAACTTGAATCCCTGCGCACTTCCATGCAATTTCATCTTCTTGATTGAGGGCATCACTGTGGGGAGGATGTGATGGAGGATTTTGTGTTGATGTGTGGTGTTTTTGTGTATTGATCTTTTGCCACACCAGTCCCTTATATGACGTACGAAATTGTGAGAGTCTGCGTGTGTGACTTTACTTCCACGTGCTGCAGTTTCAGGTGGGACTTTGGCCAGATTTTTGGACCAGATTCCAGCACTGGGATGGCCCTCACAATGAATGCAGCGGGTGGGGCTTTAGGAAGGTGTCGTCTTGTGTGTGTGTGTGCGTGTGTGCGTGAGTGAGTGAGTGAGTGCGTGTGTTTATTTTTTTCTTTTTTATTTATTTAACCTTTATTTACCCAGGGTAGGTTCACTGAGCACTGATGCTCTTTTGCAGGAACGCCCTGCTTCACACGCATACACATTCACACCTGGGAGCTGCCCAGTACAACCACATCCTCGATTGTTGGCCACTGAGCAGCTCCACTGGAGGGAGAGAACATTTTTTAGCCAATTAAATCAGGGGATGATTAGGTGGCAAGGTTTTGTGAGAGCCAGATCTTGGATTTTAGCCAGGACACCAGGGAACCCCCTTTGCAAATAGTGTCATGGGATCTTTAATGATCACAGTGAGTAAGGACCTTGGTTTAACGTCTTATCCGAAAGACGGCATCTCCTACAGCACAGTGTCCCCATCACTGCACTGGGGCATTGGGGTTTATTTGACCAGAGGGAAGATTGCCCCCTGCTGGCCCACCAACACCACTTTCAGCAGCAACTCAGTATTCCCTGGTGGTCTCCCATCCAAGTACTAACCAAGCCCACACCTGCTTAACTTCAGCCAGTCGGCAGGAGCAGAGTGCGTGGTGGTATGAGTGAGTGAGTGAGTGAGTGAGTGAGTGAGTGAGTGAGTGAGTGAGTGAGTGAGTGAGTGAGTGAGTGAGTGAGTGAGTGTGCGTGCGTGCGTGCGTGCGTGCGTGTGCGTTTGAGTGAGTGAATGAGTGTGTGTGTGTGTGTATGGCATTCTGATCAGGAATTTAAATATCTCTCTGTGAATCACCCTACCATACCTGTACTATATGCATTGCCTAAAATTCATAAATCCCTTGAAGATCCTCCTTTGAGGCCTATAGTATCAGGCATCGGCTCTCGGCTCTGAGAACATTTCTCGTTTTTGTGGACTTTCATATTTACACCATAGTTAAGCTATTACCATCATACTTGAAAGACACTACAGATTTTTTAGTGAATTTGCAAGCATTAACAAACATAAAGGTGACTTTTTAGTTACGTTAGATGTTGGTTCTCTATACACCTCCATACCTACTAATACTGGCCTGGAGGCTGAGAAGGTTCATGGGAAAATTTGAACTTGATTATATTTATAAGAACAATCCTTACATAAGCTCTCTTAAATATTGGACAAGGTATATTGATGATTGTTTTATGATGTGGAACGATTCAGAAATTAAGCTGATGGAATTTGTTAATTACATTAATTAAAAACTACCATCTCTTTCCTTTTCAGTTGAGAAGAGCCCAGAAGCTATTCACTTCCTGGATGTCTTAGTCAATAAAAAAGGCAATTCCCTTAGTACTACGGTATATAGAAAGCCCACTGACAAGAATACTATTTTGGCAGCTGACAGTTATCACCCATTACCATTAAAGAAAGGGTTACCTGTGAGTCAGTTACATAGGCTTTGCCGTATCTGTGACACTGAAGAAGAATACGACAAACAATCGGAGCTCCTCATTGAGACATTCTCTGTTAACTATGTTCTGACTTACAATGACTGTTCTAACATAATTAGATCTATCGTAAACAAGCAATGGCATATTTTGTCCTCAGACACCTCCTTAAATCCAGCATTTCAGAGCCCCCCTCTATTTACTTATAAAAGCGCAAGAAATTTGGCTAATATGCTACTGAAGTCAGATGTAGTTAAAGAGAAAAAAACAAGCTTTTATAACTGGTTGTTTCCCTTGCAGGAGCTGTGCATCTTGTAGTAACATGATGAAAGGACATCATTTTGTGTGTCCCCAAACATCCAGATCTTATAAAATTAAATCTTGTATTACTTGCAGTAAAAAGGTGTAATCTACATGTTGAAGTGTCCCTGCCCCAAGGTGTATATACGTAAAACTACACATGCTTTAAAACAATGACTTGGGGAACATAAATCCTCTATAAGATGATGTGATATCACCTCACCAGTGGCAAGGCACTTTATAGGACAGGAACACTCTATTAAAGACCTTCAATGTATGGGTATAGAAAAGGCCAGCCTGCAGGGGAGGTGACTTTGAGAAAAAACTACTCAAAAGAGAGGCCTTCTGGATATACAGACTCAGATCTGTGTCACCAGGGGGCCTCAATGAGGAGCTGGACCTTATTCCTTTTCTTTAGATCTCCGTGTATGGCGTTTATGCCTGCTTTTTTGTTGATTTTGATTTTACAGTGTATAACCTGAATGCATTTGTGATTGAGGGGGGTGACTGGGTTCACGAGTGGCCACATGGATTTATGAACGGCTTAGCCTGATGTCTTCTGTTGTGGCCACTTGTGGATACATTCATCCCTCTACTATTCTCCTTGATTGTTCTTGTTAACCAATCTACCAATTTATCTAATTGTTTCACTATGATTGGCTAGCAGCCTTAATGAATTGTCTCATAATAATTGGCCAGCAGCCCTAATGAAAGGCAGCTGTTCAAAAGAAGGTAGAATGTCTCAGTCATTGTACCTGCACACTGATGAAGGCAACACACCGAAACGTTTGTACATGATTCTGCATTGAAAAAAACAAATAAAAAAATAATGATATTCTTTTGAAGCTTTGTAGCCATTTTTTTGAGTGCGAACCAATTTCTTTTCAATTGATGATATACCCCATACCTATACAGCACTGAGAGTTTGGCACTTTTCTGGGTTTCCTCCAGAAACTGTGCTGCGGTTTCAGGTGGGACTTTGACCAGATTTTTGGACCAGATTCCAGCACTGGGATGGCCCTCACAATGAATGCAGCGGGTGGGGCTTTAGGAAGGTGTCGTCTTCTGGTGCGTGTGTGTGTGCGTGTGTGTGCGTGTATGTGTGTGTGTGTGTGTGTGATGGGGGGGCAGGAGGGGAGCAATATCCTCCTCCTGTAAAGTTTCTCTCTGTTCCATCCTGGGTCCCTCTCAGTCCATATCATAAATCCATCGCCGTTGTATGCAGACACATCAGTGATACAGTAAAAGATGATGATGTAGTAGTCAGGCATAACTGGGTCACATGTCACCCATATCCCGATGCCACATTCTCCTGGGCTTGTACTGAAAAGCCTCTGAAATTAACCAGTAATTAGTTCAGTGTGACTTCAGGTTCAGGAATGTACAGGCAGGGCAAGAGCTCCACCCACAGATCCCACACAACCCCAATAGCAAAGAGCTCTACACACTTATCCCACACAACTCTAATAGCAAAGCGCTCTACACACTTATCCCACACAACCCCAATAGCAAAGCACTCTACACACTTATCCCACACAACTCTAATAGCAAAGAGCTCTACACACTTATCCCACACAACCCTAAGAGCAAAGAGCTCTACACACTTCTCCCACACAACCCTAACAGCAAAGAGCTCTACACACTTATCCCACACAACCCTAACAGCAAAGAGCTCTACACACTTATCCCACACAACCCTAATAGCAAAGCGCTCTACACACTAATCCCACACAACTCTAATAGCAAAGAGCTCTACACACTTATCCCACACAACCCTAATAGCAAAGAGCTCTACACACTTATCCCACATAACCCTAATAACAGCCAGTTTGTCTCTCAAATCCAGAAGCTGTAGTTCGCACACGAACAGTGTGTGTGTGTGTGTGTGTGTGTGTGTGTGCGTGCGTGCGCGTATCTGCCTGCAAAACCTTGCAGATAGTCATAAACTCGATCTGTACACTGTTCTTACAATCTGCTGCATTTTCAATCACCATTCTGTACCATCGGGTCAAATTTGATCCAGAACAGTATCTTTAAATGGTGTGGCCTATCAACATCAGTCCAGTGTCGGACTCACCCAAGGGTCTTTGTCTCCCCTCCTGCTCGGGTAAGGACAGAGGGCATGGCAGTATGACTGAAGTTGCCGAGATGTCTGCCAAACATTTAACTCATTGCACTTACAAGATAAAGTGCATAATGTTCTTAACTAAAAGAAGAGTACAAACAGTGTGCTCCAAATGCACCTTTTATTTTCATTCATTTGGATAATTGTAGTTACCTTCATTTTCAGGTCAAATCAGACTTTCGTAACAGGCTGCAAGGAGAGCACCTGGCTGCCTGCCTGAGGGTCTCCATCAATGGCCCGAGCCCAGAGGAGTTTAATTACAAAAGGGCATTAGAACTGTTTCTCTCAAAGCCCAGGAAAATTAAATGTCCAAATTAAGGGTGCAAAGTTTGCCAATAGGTTTGTAGGGAGAGGAGTTGTTTTTGTTTTACAATGTATTGTAAAACAGAAGGAAGGAAAGAAGGAAAGAAGGAAGGAAGGAATGAATGAATGAATACAATAAAAATATGCTCCTAAATATCTCATACAGAAATCACATCAGAATACGCTTGTTCATAAAATCAATTTACCAAACGCTGTCCACCTCATCCTGTCATATTATAATAAAATCATAATGATATAACCATGAATCTGTAAATTTATAAATCAATGTACTCAGAATACGTTTCATTATAAAGAAACGGTACTCCATCTGGTGGGCAGTATCAAGTACTAACACAAAATTAATTTGAAATGACATGAACAATTTCAGAGACTAATTAATCTGAACTCGGTTAATAAATGATTACCAAATTCACTGGAATTATGTTACAAAGAATGCAGAAACAATATTCTAAGACATAGCTTCATATGTCTTTGTCTGTACAGCGTATTGTGGCAACTGCTGTAAAATATGCTATACAAATAAAATTTGATTGATAGATTGATTGATCGTCTTGTCCCACATAGAGAACCTACATAGTTTCCACGAGGGTTGAACTGGTGTAAGGTTAAGGGGTCTGAGGGTGGATTTTGACCATTTATTTGGATTCGTCGTATCTGAAAAATGATCAGGAGGAACTGTGGTCTAAGTCAGAAGTTGGGAACTATATTTTCTGAATATCATATTAATTCTAAAATCCATTCACAGTCTCCAGGAAAATCTGTCAACCCTCTTCACTAATTAAATCCCATACCAGAAATGTGGGTGTTATCTTTGATTTGTACTCCTGATTTGATAAGTAGATAAACTTTATTGACAAAACTCAGAATTAAAAAAAGTAAAAAGAAGAAAAGATTGTGGACCCGTTCCTGGGTGGAAAGAAGAGGACTGAACGGGCTGTTTATCCTCCGAGGAGAACTGGAGGTAATGTTTATAGCCGGTCAAGGACAATGCATAAATAAAGCTAGCTACCAAGTTTGCAATCCCAATAATGTTACGTGCTATTGTACACATAATTTTGAAGAAGTCGGATGTGGCGGTCCTGGGCTGGTGTGGTTACACGTGGTCTGCAGTTATGAGGCCTGTTGGATGAACTTCCAAAATCTCTGAAAAGACGCTGGAGGTGGCTTATGGTGGAGAAATGAACACCCATTACTCTGGCAACAGCTCTACAGGACATTCCTGCAGTCAGCATGCCAATTGCACGATCTCTTAACTCTTGAGGCATCTGTGACATGGTGTTGAACAACAAAAAACTCAACATTTTAGGGTGGCCTTTTATTGACCTCATCATACGGAACACCTGTGTAGTGCTCATGGTTTTTAATAATCTTGATATGCCACACCTGTGCAGGAGATAGATTATCTTGACAAAGGAGAAATGCTAGCTAACAGTGATATAAACAAATTTGTGGGCAAAATTTGAGAGAAATAAAATCTTTGTGCACATAGAACAAATCTTTGAGGTATTATTTAAATGCATTAAAAATGGCTGCAAAAATAAACGTGTTGCATTTGTATTTTTGTTCAGTGTAGAAAAAAGTCAATATAGCTCATTTTCATCGACCACCACTCTCAAGCAACAAAAACATCCCTCTATCTTTACAACAAGTTTACGCCTGTGTGTTCAAGAGCGTTCTGTGCTCCTATTGGTCAAGATCAAGGAACTTGTTGAACTCAAGTCAAACTACATGATGAAAGGCAAAAATTCCGACATGCTAGTCTTCTCGTCAGGGTGTTATGGGGGCATTCCAGAAGCCAAATCGCTGCTCTTTGAGTAGGTCACACTACATGGGATAATGACACAGCGAAGTCCACATTCAGACCCAATGCTGGAAATTTGTCTGCCAGGACAAAACTGTTTAAAAATTGGGCTGAGTTTGTGTAGTCAGATCCCAGCACTAATGAGCTGGCTCCCTCTTACATTTCTGACCGACTTTGCCCTTACTAACACACACCTTCGTCCTAGTATTCCCCTCTCCTCAATTTATTAAACTTTTCATCAACAGTAAAAATAAATAAATAAATAAATTCAAAAAACTTCTATTTAACATGTATTCATATTGTGCATTGATTGTCTCGTTTTCTTCATGAGTCCATAAAAAAGGTCATACAATCTCATATATTCACATTGGTAGCAATACATTCATCAGTAATTAACATTCCCAGTCCATAGTACAAATAACAGTAAACAGCTTAAAACTTTCAGCCACTGAATTAGCTTCACGACTATTGAATAAACATTAGGGTTATCAGTCACTCAACCATTAAGTTAGCATTAGAGCTACATTAGTAAACATAATGGTGAATAAATAAATCAAGCTTTAAACATAAAAGTTCACATGGGTTTTGCCACACATTTCACAATATAATTATAAATGAAAGTGACTGCTATTTTTAAGGCGAAATATTTCATTAACCATGTTGATATGAAGGTCGCTATGCTACCTTCATTGTAGAACCAGAGCAGAAACGAGAGCTTCAACCGTTACATGCCGCCATCTTGTGGCTACCTGAAGACCGTCACGCTACTGTTTGAAACATTCGCATTTTCGTCAACAGAGTAAACTAGTACAAACTATTACTGTATTTAGTATACTTAAACGTTTAAAAATAATAGAAGCCGTTACGTACATTAGGAAAGTCTTCTCGGAGCTGCCCCATTCGAAACGTAAAAGAAAGTAAAAGGTTTAGCTAGCCACAGCCAACCCGCTACACCTGGAAATGAATTACAACTTGTTACTCGATTGAAACTTAAATTTTCACCAAACTTAATCGACAGTGATTCCGTTGTGTAACTGAAAATATTCTGAGGAAAAGTGTATGGCTTTCCACGTTACTAACGTGAAGGAAGAAAATTAAGAGACCGCAATTCAGTGGCGTTTCAGCTGTTGGATCGCTACTTAATGAGAGAAAAGGAAACTGCGTGGCTGAACTCCCGCGAGATCGCTCCGCCATGTTTTGGAAATATTAGTATAGGCCTACTTAAAAGCACGAAAACCCAATCACATGCAATAAAATTAGGCTGGGAATATCATATATTCAAATTATTTTGAGAATATGTTTAAAAAGTTCTGTCATTTTTACAAGGTGAAACTAAAGTGTATAAATATACCCTTAAATGAAATCTGAAAACGCGCACGTTAACCGCATGTGAATGTATGCATTCGTTAACATAGCCTATAGCTCTGCTCTATACAAAAATGGTTTTGTGCTAAAAACAAGTATTGTTCCACATAAAAAACTGTTTTCATAAAAGTTGAAATTTCCCTGTGGGACAAACTGTTTAAGGGCTCTGGGTAATTATAATAAACCACACACACACACACACACACACAAATCATAAATGATGCATATATTTATTACTGTACATTTTAAAAAAACATATACAAAAGTTTTTCGCTGCAGATTTTGTATTAAAACCCTTTTTAAACATCAGCAACATGGTGGAACACCCTTTCTGCTCAAATCCAGATAATGACAATAAGCTCACAACAGCGATGAATATTAACCAGAGACTGTAAAAAATATTAACCCTCCCCATGCCTGCTTACCTAATCACCTTTACCAGACATGTCCAATTCACCAATGCCATTGTTTGCCAGGTTTATTTATCATAGTATGCCAACTACAGTACTCACCTTTACTTAGTATATCCACCCATGCCATAGCATTCCAACTATATTACCATATCGGCCCATCAACTTACTATTGCCATGCAATACAACATGTTCAACACAGCATAGTCTACCATAAATGTGTCCTTCTGTACTGAAAACCCATTTAGTACCTTATCACAAAATACCAATAAACTAATTATACATACAAGTAAAAAAAATGTATTTAATGTGCAATCATGTGTAAACTCAGTTTCTGCTGAATCTCTGAATACAGTTTTCAATTGTATAGTTTTGGTGTGAATACGCAGACAGTCTTACGAATCGTGTTTTACATATTTAAAGAGAATATGCTTTGAGTATGTCAGTAATTTAGTTTTACATTTAAAACTTTGCCCTTCCCATTAACTCGTCGTTGATGAATAAAAGAAAACTGGATACATGCAGGCAGAACGACTTTCGCACGTTGTAAAGTCGTTAAAACGCGTATTGTACACATTTGGGACATGTAGTTTGTATTCAACTAATTTTGACCGAGTATCACTACAAACAAAACTAGATTTCCCACAATTCGAGGAGTGAGACAAGTCTCCGGAAGAGGTCTACGCCTGCGTCGTCAGTGCAAACGGGAGAAGAAGCACTCTGAAAGAGTCACAGCTAAAACCGCATTAAGACAAGATGTCGTCAGGAGGACTGCCCCGCAGAATCATTAAGGTAATTGTGCAGTATTTTATGTGTAAATTATATCACTGACATCTTGATCTGAGGGAATTAAACAATATTGAAGCGAGGCACGCATGGATTGTTAATCTTGTGTGTTAGCCGGGAGCATTGGCTACAGCTAACACCACTTCCGTTTATTCTTCGCTCCAAAGCCGAAAAAGGTTGGGTTAAAAATACATCCTCCCTGCATAAAGATGGCGGAGATATGTGGCCCGTGTAGGCTACTCTTTATTAGTCGATCACAACTAACTAAGTAGGCCTGCCACAGTGTGTGGTAGTCAGTATAAATTGGATAATTATATGTAATAGGATATATAATTTCGTTTTTATGGGGTGTAGAAGTCGGTTTAGGACCTGTCGGGTGCGGATTCCTCAACATGACGGATCTGCGGCAGTGGCCAGTTTCTTAGCGAGTTTTCTTTTGCGTTATTGTATTCATTATTTTGCTTTTCGCTGTGTAACTTGACGTATGCTACCACTTTTAGATACCATGTAAGATGAGTGTGAATATCGGAAGGTTTAATTTGATAGTATTACGTTGAAACGCAGGGCATTGTCGGTGTTTTCCTCATCGAAGGCCTCGTGCATCGGGGCGGGATCTCTGTCCATCATCAGGCCCATTGCAACGAGTGAGGCGATGCAATCGTAGCAACGTAGTTTTAGCGAGCGATCCTGTTTAACAACATCGCAGTCCATTGTTAATACTGCCGACTGCGGAGGCAATATGCGCTGTTAAACACACCTCGTTGTGTAATAAAAAAAAAAGTATTTATGAAGAGTACAATCTGATTTAGTTCATCTTTGGCTTACGACAAATACCCTGTTGCTTATTTTGGGTCTTGTCATCGGAATGACAGCCAGACGGCGTATCAAGGGAACGCTGGCGTCTGCCTTATATATAGGATGCGTTTCTTTAGCACGTATTTATGTTGTCTTATTAACGTTCGAGGTAGTGCTGTTATTTAAAAAGAATAAAGTGTAGCCCGGTTGTCGAACGTGTAGCCTGTACAGTGGCTAGCTTCCCTTTATGGCAGACGGAGGCTTCAGTTTGTTCGACATTTACTAGAAATTTGTGTAGGTCATGTGCTTGCTGAAGTTGGGGGGGGGGGGGGGGGATGAACATTTCTGGTGCGTTATAATCCATTCGGCTAACACAATAAAGCAAATGGCCTGGTCCTCTATGCATGTTCCAAAGTGGTAGTATATGTGAACTTTGTCTTGATTCTAATTTGATAGGAGCATTTAACACATTTCTCAATTCTAAAAAAGGTTTGCATTGATAATTTTGCATATACGCAGGTACCGTTGCCTATACTGAGGTGTTTGAAGGCTGTTAGGCCTTTGAAACTGTCCTCTAAAACGCTACAGAGAAGTCAGAAATGTTCTATTTTCTACTTTGGAGTGGAAGCTCATATATAGCAATTTACAGTGTGATAAAAATACAAAGCTGAGTAAAATATTAGTTTGCTGCAGTATAGTACTGTGCTTGGGGATCTCATTTATTGTTATTTTTATTACCTCTGCTTATAATCAGAAGCAGGTAAATGGTGTCCGTGGCTAGCACTGACAGGTGTGTGTGTGTATGTGTGTGTGTGTGTGTGTGTGTGTTCACTGGTACATTACAAAGTATATGCCACTGTTATTAGCCTAATTCAACTAGTGTTGTAGCCTAGTATTGAGATATAATGTATACCACCGGATCCTCCTGCAAGCACATGGAGGGGTACATCATCCACTAAAAGCAAATGGTGAGCACAGTCAGTGCACTGTGTTCATCGTGCACCAGCTGAGAGTGCCATCCATGCCATATAAACAACGCATTCGTTTGCATACCCGGGCCCAAATCGTTAGCAAGTCTAGTTGGCAAGCACAATGAAGTCATATCTTAAGTTGTGAAACACGATGTTTTGACAGTCAGATCAGCCATCGTAAGATGTTTTTTCAGCAAGAGGTGCACCACGATTCATCTGAAGGTCATGCCTTGCCTGTGGACGATTAGAATTATTATTATTATTATTATTATTATTATTATTTTTAAACTCAAAATGGGTCTTGACGTCAGGTTTTCTCTGAGTGCCAAAACAAAGTAGAGGGCTCACTCCGATTTTTGAAGTTCAGCAAGAGCTGATTCAGTAACATTAAACCTAGGAAACCTGACTGTCATTTTAGAATGGGTCAATTTTACTTTGAAAGTTATATTCACTGTGTAAATGTCTCCATATATAATTAAATGGCTTTCTTAAGTCACAGAAGAAAACAAGTTGCAGGTGGCAGGTCTAGTGCCATCTTTGTTGCGAATCTGGTATTGCATGCCTCATGTTTAGTTGCTGCCTGCCTCCGGGGCCCCATGGCTGCTGCTGCAGTGGACTCTGAATAGTTTACGCATTTCGTGACTTCAGTGGACGGTGCTGCATTAGTGCCGGGCCTCAGGTTGTCTGCAGGTTTCAGGTTATTTTAAAAATGCACATTTGTTACGATCTGTAGTCCTCATGAGTCAGACGCCCTTCATTCTGTGCCATTGCATAACAATTAGTCATTTTGACTCTGAATTTTATGTAAATGACTCAGTTTCAATCTGCATGAGTATGACTGCAGACACACAGAAGCTGCGTGTCTGTGTGCGTGTTTGTGCGTGCGTGCGTGTGTCGGTGTGTGTGCCTGTGTGTGTGCGTGCGTGCGTGCGTGCGTCGGTGTGTGTGCCTGCGTGCGTGTGTATGCGTGCATGCGTGTGGGTGCGTGCGTGTCTGTGTGTGTGTGTGTGTGTGCATACGTGTGTGTGTGTGTGCATGCGTGTGTGTGCATGCGTGAGCGTGCGTGCGTGCTTGTCTGTGCGTGCATGAGCGTGCGTGCATGCTTGTGTCTGTGTGCATGTGTGAGCATGTGTGCATGCATGTGTGTGTGTGCATACGTGTGTGTGTGTGTGTGTGTGTGTGCATGCGTGCGTGTGCATGCGTGCTTGTGTCTGTGTGCGTGCGTTTGTGTCTGTGTGTGCGTGCGTGCGTGCGTGTGTGTGTCTGTGTGCGTGCGTGCGTGAGCGTGCGTGTGTCTGTGCGTGCATATCTGTTCCCATCTGCGCTGGTGTGTTTGTTCAGGAGACGCAGCGCCTGCTGCAGGAGCCTGTGCCCGGGATAAAGGCGGAGCCAGACGAGTACAACGCCCGCTATTTCCACGTGGTCATCTCAGGACCCCTGGACTCCCCGTTTGAAGGAGGCATTTTTAAACTTGAACTTTTTCTCCCAGAAGAATACCCCATGGCAGCTCCGAAAGTACGCTTCATGACCAAAATATACCACCCCAACGTAGACAAGCTGGGGAGGATATGCCTAGATATTTTGAAAGGTAAGAGGTGGGGCCTCATGCAAGGATGGGCCCAAGAACCCAAAGAGAGATTAGTCATTTTAATCTGCTCCAAAAAAATCAGTGCACCAGGATAAACTTGTCCACCTCCTCGCCATCATAAACTGCCAACCGGATATTGCCATCGTCCCAAATAGCTCTGCTTAAAAAATAGTCATCTTCCTCTTTCTATTTTCATACTCCTCCTCATTCTGTGCCTGTGCCTCCCTTCCCCTCTCACCATCTCTGTGCTCTGTTGGTGTGGCCTGCAGATAAGTGGTCCCCAGCCCTGCAGATTCGTACAGTGCTGCTATCCATCCAGGCATTACTAAGCGCTCCCAACCCTGATGATCCACTAGCAAACGACGTCGCCGAGCAGTGGAAAACCAACGAAGCTCAAGCCATAGAGACAGGTGAGTTAGCAACTCTTCTGTGTGTGTGTGTGTGTGTGTGTGTGTGTGTGTGTGTGTGTGTGTGAGAGAGAGAGAGGGGGAGTGTGTGTGCATGTGGTGTGTGTGTGGGTATTTGTGTGTTGGGGGTAAGTCAATGGAGCACACCTTTAATTCTTTGTAAAATTATATTTCACACTTCATCTGATAGATCATGGTCTGACTTTGCAATGCATTATGGGGGTTTGAGGCAAGGGAAGCATGTCTATGACTGCATATGCTCAAACTTTCTAAATAGTTAAGATAAAATGCTCTTAGGCAGACTGGACTGACAGGAACGAGGGTCTATTCTGATTGATTTTGATGAGTCCAGGAGGTGGTGTGAATGACTTTACACATACCGCATGTACCTGTACTTTTCATTTTAAACAGAAAAGTTTTTAAACATATTTTAAAACATTTCTTTGGGAATCATTTTTTAAAAAGTTTTACTTTTTGGCAGCCTGTCATACAGAGCTGGGCATTACGTGTAACTAAAAATTGTAAAAAATTTATTTTGAGGTGAATTTTTTTCTTTTCCTACCACTGCAAAAAAGAAAAAAAAAGAAAGTAATTTAAATTTAAATTTTGAATGCCTTTGCGACTGAATGCCAATCAGCAAAATGGTGAAATCATTGGTAAATGCTATTAAAGGGAATGATCGCCACTTAGTATGTGGCCTTAGTACAGTACGTGGAATGGGTATTAGGCCTAATTGTAGCCACAGAGTGACGTACCCCTGTAAAATGGGAAGGAATGACTGGCGAAATCGGCCGTACGTTCGCATAGATTGTGTCAACGCAAACGTGTGTCAGCTGTGAACCTGCCTGATGAAATGGTGTCGCCCCTCCGGACGGGGACTGAGTCCGGCTCACCCCCCCGTGTCCTGTTGTCTCGCAGCCCGAACGTGGACCAGGCTTTACGCTGGAAACAACAACGAAGTGTAGAGAAGCCGGACGCCATCTCAGCTCCCGCTCTGCTCAGACCTCTTCTTCCGTCATCTGCATTATGAGGACACAGTCTTAGGGAAAATAACAACAAACAAATAAACCAGTATCAGACATATACTTCCTCCATATACACACACACACACATGCATATATATACACACACACACACATACACCCACACACCACACACACACATATGCACATACACCCACACACACATGCACAGGCACACGCATGAGGAAGAGTCCGCTCCAGACCATTGGTGATATAAATGCACATTAGCCAATCGTTTGTCTTTGTATTCACTGTTGTAATGCATGGGCAGGGGGCCTTCTGTCAGTCGTTTTAACTCGCATCTAACCAGCATTGGTCTGTCTCTTGGGGGGGGGCGGGGGGGCGGGGGGTTGGGTTCATTTAACCAGCATTGGTCTGTCTCACTGTCTCTGTGGGGGGGGGGTGTATCTGAGGGGGCTTTCATTGGGGGATGGGTTCCTTTTTACTTTTTCTTTTAATCTTTTCGTCCTGTGATGCTCTTGGTTTACAAAACGCTGCTCCTTAGCACCACCTAGACCATGTGACAGTAAAACCGAGGAGTGTTTCCTCCCTGAGGAGTGAGGGCTGTTTAACCCTCTCACCCGTCCCGTGGGGAAAGGGCTGGGGAGGGGGGAGGGGGGGGGGGGTGGGAGGCAATGTCCGCAGACTGGCTTTCCAGCGAGGCGCCTATTTCAATACAGCATCCGACTGTGCACTGTCTTGGTTCTTCTGCCCTTGCCCAGTTCTGAGAGTATTACGCGTTTAGAGAGAGATGGTAGAGTCTCTGGCAGACCAGGTTTGAGTAGCCCTGTCGTAGTTACACTGGAGACGAACTCCAGAGGTTGGCTTTAAAATAATATCAAAGGCAAAAAAATTTTTTTTAAAAAGAAACTGCAAACTCAGAAGATGCGAAAGAGGAAATGACAAAAAGATGGAAAAATAAGTGAAGCCACAAAGCCACCGTAGCGTACAGTACCATCACCTTCATCACTCGCCCTCTGGCGATAGGCCGCCATCTTAACGTTGGCTTGTGTGGGGAAAGAAAAAACAAGACACTGTAAATCTTATGTTTTAGTTTAAAAAAAAAAAAAAAGTTTTTTTTTTTTTTGGGTTATCCTACTTTGGTCCGTTTTATTTGTCTGCTTCCTGCCGTCGCCCTGGTGATGCCGTCGCCCTGGCGACATGGCTGCCCGCTGCTCTGCTGCGTGTCCTGTCCTTTGCCTCTCGGTCTGGTGACACTGCATTTCTCTGCTTTCAGCTACGAGCCTTTCCCTCCTCTCACCATTCACTTCACTCTGAGAGCCCTGGAATGCCCGATTGAGGGTTTTTTTTGGTTTTTGTTTTGTTTTGGGTAGGATGGGTACGGGGGAGGGGCGACGGGGGGAGGAGGACGATGGGAGAGGGGGGAGGAGGACGATGGGAGAGGGGGGTAGGAGGACGATGGGGGAGGAGGGTAGGAGGACGATGGGGGAGGGGGGTAGGAGGACGATGGGAGGAGCCACCAGGAGATCACGAAGGCCTCACGTAACTCAAGCTGTCACCGGCTCCCGGTTCAATGGCTGTAGTAAAAAAAAAATTTCACTGATTGTAAATTCATTCTTTATATGGGAAAACCTCCGGAAGTGGTTTTCTGCTCTGTCATAATGGTATGAGAACAGTCCACCTACATAGTCTTTTTCTGTAAATAAAATCTGTTGATTAATAAGAGTGTGTCATCCATGTCTTTTAGCGACACATGATTTTACAACATACCCTTACTATATGTGCAATACTGTACATAAGACTACAACATACCATTATAATGAATGAGGCACTAGAACATATGGGGAAAAATGTGAAACCAATTCTAGATCCCTTGAACAGGGCTGGGGTCAATTTTGAATTGAGAATGGCTGACAAAGTCCTGTTCTTAAAGTTGAATGGAAATAGTGATATTTTTGTTTTTGATTAGCAACAGTTTTACAGAAAAAGAACAAGAATTTCAGATTTTTTGAACGTTGAATTTGAATGAAGGCGCATGTTGGGGGCTGCTAGGTGTCAGATCGAATCCGGCCAGCAGCCCAGCAGTGGCTTTGGTGTCTATTGCTGGAACAGGCGCTTTTGGCCACCCTCGCTCCCTGTGCAGTGGCGCGCGTGTGATTGGACCTCTGCGCGTGCGCAGCTCACGGCTGCGGCGTGACGGAAGCAGCTGGCTGCCAGGCGCCTGTCTTGGAGCGGGGCCGTGAGTTGTCTTCACTCCCACGAGTCGGCAGCAGGGGGCAGTATATGAACACGCTTGTGCACAGCTTGCGAATTGGACTTGGAATCCCACATTCCAAATTCAGGTGGGGATTAGAGATGTGAGAGATGCCAAAGTGAATGCAAAATTTATGAAATTAAAATGTCATTCATCAGTTCAAACTGTATTTCATATGAATGACATTAAAAAAAACTGGCAAAATACTATAAATTACCTGTACGTTACAAGCAGCGCCCCACCCTGAGCCAATACACAAAATAAAATAGGCAATCAAATAATTAAATATTGAATAAACCAGTTACCATCCACTTTATATTTGTGTTCATATGTACAAATGCACCACAGTGACAATGACCCAAAAATGAAACGTCCTCACTTACCCAGAGTGCTGACTGTCCATCCAGATGGTTTCGCTGAGATTTGACGAGTTTTCTAGATGTCCACTGCAGCTCCCCATGATACAGAGGACCTTAAGGGACCCATATTTTTGTTGTACTCAATATTCACAGAGTGTCCTGATTTTAGCATGTGCCAAAATGACTGGTCCATCCTAACCTAACACCAAGGAGTAATGTTCACCCAATGAATACAGTGAACAAATTATCCCAAGCCTCAGTGTTTATTTGACATGGGAATTTGGTGTGGACCAAACATATTAAAAAAAAACTTCCAGAAAAGTCTACGCAACCACACCTGGTTTAATTGAAAATTTTATTTGGCATAGAATATAAGTATAATTGTAAACAAAGACTTTATTTTTACCTCAAGTAAGTATGTGAGGGTTTCAGTCAATCTGCATCCATACCGTAAATGTTCTTTAAAGAAACTGAAGTGCCAGAGGTTAACTGCTGCCCCCTCCACAGCAGAATTTAAGAGCAGAACCATAACAGTTTATTATGTAAACATATTGCATTATACTTGGTTAAGCAAATCCCTACTAAATCCCTATCCTAAATATTATCAGTGTAATTATTTAACTATTAAACACTATTTATGTAATTACAGTTTTATTACAAAGACAAGAATCACAAACCTAACAGTGTGTGTGATAGTTTTCACTGGATTTCCACTAATAACAGCTGAAGCTTAATGAAGACATGAATGCGCTGTTTTGATTGGCTCGTTAGGATAGGTGCCACACGCCACAGAGCACAGAAAGAAACATGGAGACAGTTAACATACAGTGCAGGTTCTATCCAAAACTCCTCCCAATGAGTCACAAAGGGCTTACATAAATCCCTGACCAGTGTGTGTGACTAATCATGTGTTAGGGAGCCATCTTACAGCAAGACACCATCATCTGAAAGATCATTTCACTCTTGCAAGTTGCTGTTTTGAACAAAGATTTGTCACACTTCCAAAAGTCTAAACTGGCTATTTTGTAATGCATTACAGGCATTTAGCAGACGCTCTTATCCAGAGTGACCTACACAACATTTTACACTGCATCCATTTATACAGCTGGATATATACTGAAGCAATGCAGGTTAAGCAACTTGTTCAAGGGTACAACGGCAGTGTCCTACCCAGGAATCGAACCTGTGACCTTACAAGACCAGCTCATTACCCATATTCCTACACTGCCACTAATGCCTGTGCGTTGATGGTCTTAGCTGTAGTGTTTATTAGGATTTGCTATTAAAAAAAAGGGTTGAGCTCCCAGTACCGTTGTGACGTGGCAGAGGCCCGTGCTCGTGACCCGACCCAGAACCGGGGAGTCTCCCGTGTCCCCCTCAGAGATGAGTTCTGGCCGGGGGGCGGAGCCGGGGCTCGGGGTAGACCAGGAAGCCGGAGAAGGTGGTGTAGCGTCCCTGGTTGCTGTAGACGGCGAAGCGCTCGTGCTGCTGGGCGTAGAGCCACACGCTGTCGCCCTGGCGCAGGGACAGCAGCAAGCTCTGGCTCTGCACCTCCCGCCGCGGCGACTCGTCCTCGTCGAAGATCATGGCCTGCACCTCCCCCTCGCCGGTCATCAGCTTGACGGACAGCGCCCGCCGCGGGTGCTTGCCCACCGTGAAGGCGAAGTAGTACGCGCCGGGGTGGCCGCAGGTGAAGCGGCCCGAGGACCTGTTGAAGTGGCCGCCCACGTTGACGTACTCCACGTCGAAGGTCAGCGCCTCCTTCTCCCCCTGCGCCGAGCTCTCCCCCAGGAGCGAGGAGGTCCGGGCCACCGAGAAGGCCGAGCGGGGCTCCTCCTCCTCCGCCGGGTCGCCCCCGAACCAGGCCAGCCGGGGGTCTCTCGGGAGCGGGCACCCGTGGTAGCCCGGCCCCGGGGAGGTCAGGTGGTTGCTGACGTCACGGGCGGAGGTGTCGGGGTACACCAGGTAGCCGGTGAAGGTGATGTAGGGCCCGGCGTTGCTGTAGAGCGCGTACTTGGGGCTGGCGTGGAGGAGCAGCCAGACGGTGTCCGTGGCCTTCAGGCTGACCATCACGCTCTGGCTCTGCACCTTGCGGTCCTTCCGCCGGTGCCCGTCGTACGCCATGGCCTGCACCTCCCGCCCGTTCTTCACCAGGACCAGCGACAGCAGCTTCCGGGGGAACTTTCCCGCCGTGAAGGCGAAGTAGTAGGCGCCGGGCACGCGGCAGCGGAAGCGGCCGATCTCGGGGCTGAAGTCGCCGCCGATGTTCACCAGCAGCCGGTCGAAGGTCACAGCGCTCTGCGACCCGCCCAGGAGGCTGCTGGTGCGGGTGGCGGAGAAGGCCGACTGATAGCCAATCAGCCCTGGCGGGAAGTGCAGCGCTGCGACGAGCCTCGGCTGAGTGGCCATTCCCAGCATGCACAGCAGGAAACAGGAAGTGCTTAGAGTCATCTCCACTGTGGGGGAACAAAACAGACCAAATTTATAACAACACACGAGAACAAATGAAAAGGACCTTATACACGAACACTGCAGTGTTTCCATGTCAAAGTCAAAGTGTTTTTATTTGTGAAGTGCACAGTATAACACAAGGTCATTCTGAGCAAAGAAATTCTTATGACATGGCAGGCAGCAACTACGTAGAAGCAAGAGCAAAAATATCAAAAAATGTCTAAAATATACATAATATTAAACATAATATTAAACATTAGCAGCAGTACCAGCCTGTACAGATGGGGGATATGGACAGTCAGAATAGGAGTATTAAATATTTAAATATTAAACATATAAAGTGCAGGAGTGCTGATGAATATGTGCATATGTGCATAACATGTGAACAGGAACCTTTCACAAGCATTTTTATATTGCTGGGTTGGGTGATTAGGTGCATTGGGGATATGTTCCTTTCTGTATTGAGGGAAACTATAAAATAGACTAAGATTTACATAAAGTTTATGGTAAAGGGTTTGTGTGTGCGGCAAGACAATGTTTCACTGGCATACAAGGAACGTTCGCCACACAGTAATTAACATAAATGATAAATGAAGATTCAGCTGTTGAATGTGACAGTGAGCATTTGAGCTCACTGCCAGTCTTACTGCCTTCCAGTAGAGTGCGATGCAGTGAGCGGTGTGTTTCTGCGGGACCAGTGAGAAAGGGGCTTTTCAGCGATGAAGATGCGCGGAGAGTGACAGAGTGAGCGGTGTGTTTCTGCGGGACCAGTGAGAAAGGGGCTTTTCAGCGATGAAGATGCGCGGAGAGTGACAGAGTGAGCGGTGTTGAACAGGGCGTGGAGGGGTGAGGAAGCCCGGCTTAGCGCTGTCGGGCCGAATCATCCTCACAGCGTCACGGGCTCAGCGGAAGTGACAGCGGCGGTAATTCGGCTGGTATTGTCCCTTCTCTGTGTGCACTGGGAGAGCGCAGATTAGGCCCTGCTTCATCTGCTCCTGTGTGCGCGAACAATAGCGCATTTTTAAAGGGGGGATGGGGGGGGGGCAGGGACGAGGAAGAGTAGTTTTTAAGCACGCCTCCCCCCCCCCACCCCACCCCAGCCGTACTCACTGGCAGATGAAAGAGCACAGTTTTGAGGAGGGGCGGGCTGCGCAGTATTAGGGCACATTCTCAGCCCCCCCCCCCCGCCCCAGCCGTACTCACTGGCACATCCTCAGTGGGCCATGCCTCAGCGCTCTGTAATTATTCCCATAGAGAGCCGCCCGCAGCCGCCCGCGTGGAGGTTCAGCCGTGCGTTCGTTCCCACAGATGGCGGGAGGGGGCTTTGTTATGGGCTATGCGCTGTTTGTCTTGGCGTTGGGCGTGGTCACTGAGGCTGGGGGACGAGGGGCGCTGGGAAAGGGTGAAGGTCAGGGACCAAACGGCCACCACATCGCTCATCCCCTTTCACCTGAGCAATGGCTGCTCACCTGAAACGCTGAAGATGAGCTACTCTCTCTCACACGATCTAAATGCGCTCTGAGGCCGTTAGGGGTCAATGCTTCCTGTGAAAACTCCGGTTGCTCAGACTGTCCCGCCCTCAGTCCTGGAAATGAGCATGATCAGTAACCGCGTGCTTGCATCCAGTATCATAACAATGGTGCTGTGATACGCTGCTAATGGAGATATCCTCTCTCTCTGACAAGCAAAACCAACATGTATCAACACTGCGATATAGCGCCATGCGCTGCACTCAGGGAAAGCTGGGATATGTGGTCATTCCATCTCCACATTCCAATGTATTACATTCAACAGAACAATAATGATAGATTTTGGTTACTTTGGTGCCTGATAACACACCACCTAACTCTTGTAAGCACTAATTATCAGTGTTGAAAATATACAGTCATTGCATGTAAATATTGCATATTGCATGCTGTACAAAAATACACTCATTTGCAGCATTTGATGAATTTAAATTGAAACAGTCTTGTTAAATCTCAGGTGTGACGTTATATAAGCACCTTTATGCATTTTACACAGCCACATTTTTGATATTGAAAGTTATACTTCATTAATAAACCTATATAGAATGTATAGAAATAATACATTTGCGTGCATAGAACAGACAAACTGAAAGAGACTCAGTGTGTTGTAAAATTAAGTACAATACAATTTAGAATTACTTTTATGGTACATTAAAATAGATTAACCTGTAAGACAGTTTTACCAGGGAGAGCGGTGCCCCAGTAACCGTGAATGAAATGAAAATGCCTGGTCATGCTCAGAACAAACTGCCCTGTCAGAGAACGCCAGGAGCCCCATCACCATCAGGACTCCCAGATAACAGTTCCGTCCAGGAGCCCCATCACCATCAGGACTCCCAGATAACAGTTCCGTCCAGGAGCCCCATCACCATCAGGACTCCCAGATAACAGTTCCGTCCAGGAGCCCCATCTCCATCAGGACTCCTAACCCCAGCCAGAGATATCTGTTCTGACCGGGGGGACCGTAAGACAGCTCCGTACTCTCCGGCCTCCGGCTCCAGAATGTTCCGTAAGAGAGGCGGCCCTACCTGCTGCTCCGGGGGCACCTGCGGTTGGAAGTCCTGCGATCAGCTGATCAGTCACCTCCCTTCGTGCGACCGTCCTGACCCTCTGCCCCGGCGCTGTCCTCTGCCCTCTGTAGCCCTCTGCCTCGGGGGGGCTGACCCTGTCTGCGGGGGGAGGGAGTAGTGGGGAGGGGCTGCTAAATTACTACCCCCCCCCAGGTCCCCCCTCCCCCACCCCTGCCTAGGCCCTTTACTCCTCTCTCTAGCCCTGTAATGACAGAGACTGGGTGTCTCAAAAGAAGAGGGAGGGTATTTGCATTTGAAAACCAGGTGGGCTTGGAGTCTGGCTTCTCGTGATCTTTGATATCACCATTTTGTTGTGTTTTTTTTTTTTGGGGGGGGGGGGGTGGTGGGGGGCAAATACTGTGATAGCATCCCGGATATTGATGGAATTTGAGTGAAACAGCTGTTGGGAAATAGTCACGAAGACACGGCATTCACGCAGAAGAATGATGCTTCTGAATGCGGAAAGTGCAAAACTGAAGTACGTTACGCGCGAGCAGCTTCTGCCTCAAGCCAGTGATGAGGGAGCAGATAGTGAACTGAGGTCAGTGGCACTAGAGAGCAGTGATGCAGCAACAGGCATACAGCTGAATCCGGAGAGGAGGAGTCTGCCTCCAGACCCATTTGTTATCCACTTACACTGCGAGTTAAAATCTCTTTGGCAAATGTTACAATGATAAAATTAAAAGTAAAAACAAAAAAAAATTACAACTATTATATGCGGTGATGCATTACTTAGCCATTAAAAATTAATCCTTGTAAAATGTCGCCTTTTTCTGCAGACTTTGGAATGTCGAAGTGCCTAAGTATGCATCGCAACCTCAGTTCAGGAGAGTGCAGATAAGCATGCGCTCTCTCTAAAGAATATGCTCTATCTGAAGTATGCACTCTCTCTGAAGTATGCGCGCCCTCTGAAGCATGCAGTCTCCCTGAAGTACGCTCTCCCTGAAGTATGCACTCTCCCTGAAGCATGTGTTCTTCCTGAAGTATGTATTCTCCCTGAAGTAAGTGATCATGGGGCTTGATCTCTCTCACTGTGGAATGATGGGCTTCATATTGCTTGGAAATGGCTGTATAAACCTTTCCAAACTCACGGAGCAACAACAGATGCTTCACTGAAATCAGATATTTTTTGTCCTTGGAAATTTGTGTGAACCTGAACGATCCAGACCAAACAGTCTGGATTTGTATTGAAGCTGTGTTTGTATTGAAGAGTGGAGAATATCTTTATTATGACTAAAAGTATGTACTGCATTAAATTCTCAAGCCTTCCACCAAGGCCTCTGGTCCCAGGCACTAATCTTCTTCAGGGCAACAAGGTGTTAAGAAAACGTGTGTATGTGTGTGTGTCTGTGTGTGCTTCTCTGCCTTATACACTCCCAGGAGTCTAGACGGGTGAGCTTGGCCCTTCCTTCATCCTCCCCTTGCCCCACCAGGGGGGAACTGTGTCTGACGCCATGTTCACTTGACCAGATCAGAAGATCCAAGAAGCTAATGTCAGTGAAGAAACTGAAGCTGAAAGAAGTTGGATATTTAAATGAGACAATTATCCAGAACACACCTCAAAACCAAACATGACTTCTTTAAAATAACAAAAAACCAAGGTTTTGGAACGGCCTTTACAGTCCCCAAACTTGATTGTTTCCATGAATACATTTCATGTTGCTTCACAATATCACATAATAACCATCTGTCCCATATTATTGATTGAGCCGTTGCCACTGGCAGTGGTCATTTGGTGCCATGCTAATTGTTTTTTTGCGGTAAAGCGAGAGACGGCAGTCTGCAAAAGCATGAGGAAGCGAAGAGACGCAAGGGATAGTTCATCCTCCACCCGGCCGCGTTCCACCTCAGCCTCCATACGGCCTGCATGGTCACTGATCCAAATCTACAGGATGTGGGTCTCAGTCTCTTTCCCGCTGAGGACCCCGTCAGCCAGGGGTGTAGCAGTGGGGGCGGTGGCCAGTCTGAGGTTGGCCTCGTGGAGGATGACCTGTGTCAGGTACTTCTCCCTCTTAATCTGCTCCTTCACCGCAGTGGGCACGTCGGGGATCGCGTAGGACAGGACGAATTTGGTGAAATACACGACGTGCTGAGAAGGAGGCACAAGGACAGCTTGAGAAATAAATACAAGCATTCACACTTTGAGCTGCCAGGTCAGGTTAAGCACTGTTCCCACTCACAAAATCAGGATCATCCAGGTTGTCTTTTTTTTTTTTTTTTTTGGTCAGAAAATTACTTCACCTTTTAACAGTTTGTTTACATAAAAATTTAACATACTATTTTCTGACGGTGATATTCAAAATAACCTCAAGGTTTCTTTCTGACCACCCAACTCACACATGCAGAGATTAAGGGCTTTCATCACTGCATCTACTGTATATTCAGGAAAAAGTTTTAACATGACACTGAAAATATTAACAAAACTTTTTATTTGATGCTAACTCAAAATTCTGTGATTAAGTATCCACTGTTAAAGATTAGTCACACTATGTGCATTGATTTACAGTGGCTATACATAGTATAAAAAGGGCGGTGAAAAAAGTCTGAGTCAGCACATTAACCTTATATTCATCATTTCATTCCAAATCCAGTGTGCCAGAGTACCTTTTAAACGTCTTGTTTTAGCATTGGTATCAGCAAAATCTAAACAATATCCATCCCTACCTGGCCCTCAGGTCTTTTTAAAAGAACAGTCAAAGACTTTACTTACCTCCATGACTATGATGAAAGCTAGTTTGGCTGCTATCACATGCCAGTAGTACAAGCTGTGTTCGTACTGTCTGGGGTGTCCAGGGGGGTTCCTATAATCTCTATACCTGCGATAGGAATGTTATCCATCAGAAACCCGTGGGATGGGATGACTCATACCTGCAGAATGTTATGTAGTATTCTGTGTACACCGCACAGGGGTTTATTTTTGTGTACCTGCAGGATGTGATGTTGTGAAACCAGTAGGGAATATTTAGAGGCCTGCTTTGCGATGGAAAGTCCTCAATGTTGAAGACCGAGAGCGTGTTGTTGATGTAACCCTCCATGGTGTTGCTGGTATGCTGTCCATATGGATATGCAGAGAAGGACCAATAGTACACCAGCCGCGGGATCATGTCTGACGTGAAAGCAATGATCGCCGCCTGGAAAGAACATTATTATTATTATTACACTGGGGGGCATGAGCCATCGCCGCAAGGTTTCTGAACCATTCTTAGCAGTGTGTCATAATCCACTTCCAATTTCACATTCAGCACACTCAATTCAACTGCAGTTGAATAAACTATTTTATGATTAAACTTAAATTACATTTGTTGCCACAGCAAGAATGGCAACTCCTTCCAGAATGGGTTGCCATGCTCCAATGTCCTGGGCCTTTTCTGGAACAATCCGCCGGAATTGTGTCGTGATCTTCCACGCGTCGACCCGGAGTTCAACCAGGTTATTGAAGAGAGCCAGGAGGGGTGCGAGTGGGAAGGATGCCACAAAGAGCGTGACGAACCCAAACTGGATCACTGCACCGAAATGGAGGCAAAGAGGACCATGAACCCAAACTGGATCATTACACCAAAACATGATTTGAAACAGACAAAACAAACTGAATCACTCATAAAGACCGGCTTACTAGGCTTGCCAGATTTAGAATGAGTCAAAACTAGACAATGTGCACTGGAAGTGCAATCAACAGAAAGCTGGGAGCCGATTGGACCCCAGAGAGGAGGTTGGGGTGGGGTCCCCCATGGAACCAACATTGAACTGGGGAGAGGGGGGCCCCCCTTGAAACTTTTGGTAGATCAGGGAGTCATTATAAACTACCAGTACAATTACACTTGACACTTGTGGTTCCAACTGAACATTACATTGTCCAGTTGGGACCACAAACCAGACATGTACAAGTGGACATTCCGGTCAAAAAACTGGACATCTGGCAACCCTATGGCTTACCCATCTCCAGGTATTCATAAAATAGACACAGTTTCCCCACTGGCTGAAGCCTGTAGTCCTGCTCCCACCGTGGAATGACCTCCTCAGACGTGGCATTCTTGCAGTATCGGAAGAGCATATTTTGCACCCATCTGAAAGAGAAAAAATGATGCATCTCAAAACGTTGCAGCAGTTGGCAACACTATGGAGTGGAAATACCTGTGGAAACAGCACTTCCTGCTGAGAGGAGATACCTACAGTAACAGCACTTCCTGCTGAGAACAGCTACCTACAGTAACAGCACTTCCTGCTGAGAACAGCTACCTACAGTAACAGCACTTCCTGCTGAGAGGAGATACCTACGGTAACAGCGCTTCCTGGATGTTGTTCCATATGGCTTTCCCTCCCATGATAACGGTCAGCTGAGTCGTCAGCTCAATCAGACAGCCGCCTGGATCACACTGCAGTCAGAAGAGGAAGGACATTGGCATGGGCATGCTATGTTCAGGAGTGCACCTTCAAATGATATCCATAGGCTTCATATCAAATGTATCCATCATGATTCCTGTCACTTTTTGAATTTGCTGAATGCTTGAAACCTGTTTGTTTAAGCTTATGAGCCTCTGTCAAATTTCGGAAAAACTGTGTACTGCTTAAGACAGTTCAACCGACAGGACTGCAGGGACCAGAAATGAGCTTGCAGGGTTCCAGGTAGGGTAACCAGATTTAGAACGAGTCAAACCCGGACACTACACGCACAGCTGGAAGCGTAATCATGAGCGAGGTTGGCAGCTGTCATTTCCCCCTAAAGTGGGTACGTGCCTTTGAGTCTAGGTGTCTGACCCAATAGTGAACAAGAGAACAACTTCTGCATGTGCTGTAAAATCTGGGGGACCATTCAGGGCCAAGAGTCCATGTGGAAGCCCTCGTGCACTCTAATAAGACACCGGATTGGACTGGTTTCATGCCAAGCCTCTGCAGCTGAGATCGTAAAGAGTGGACTCACCTCCTCATTCCTGTACCTTCCCAACAAGTACACTGGATCGCCGGGGTAACCAACCACCTTTCCCTTGAAGAAGGCAATGTAGAAGCAGGAGGAGTAGAAGTTGACGAACTGGAAGAGGAACATCTTCAGGGTCAAGCTGTTTTCATACTCCGTCTTCGTCCTTGGCAGTTCTACAATATGACGACAGATATGAAAATGGATCGATGGGTCTTTTTTCAAAAGACGGAGCTACATAAAGTTTACAATCTCTACATTTTAGCAATACTTCATGAATTCTGTGAAGAGGTCTATGATTGTTCATATTATAAATAATAAAATTTGTTTCAAAGATGTGTGTGGTGATGTCAAATTATTTCTGTCCCTCTGGGTTTCCCCTTGGGAAAGCTAAATTTCCCATATGGGGGTCTGGGCCTTCGTCACAGTTCGAAGGCCTCACCAAAGTCCGTGATCCAGATAGCCACTCGCTCGTACAGGTAGTTGAGGACGATGATGGCGATGAAGCTGATGATGGAGGCGGTGATGGAGGTGGCCATCTGAGGGGTGACGTACTCGCGCAGTGGCTCCAGCTTCTTCAGGTCCTGCCGCATCTGCACGGAGAAGGCGAAGAACGCCGCCAGACGGTACACGATCACGCCGACCACCGACGCCACGATCAGCAAGATCTGCGCCGACAGAAACAGAACAGAGGACACAAAGGACGAGAAAGCTACTTAAATGGTAAAATATTTCCTCCACAAATTTTAAGAGACGGACTTTGTGTAAAATGTATGTTATATATTTTATTTAATTATCTGAGCCATCTTACACAGGAATTTACTTATTGTTATCCTGGAGAACTTTCAGACCAGTACTACATTAAAATTGAAAACGTATTGAAAATGAAGGAAAATTATTCAATTTTGAAGAAAAACAAGGATTCCTCTTTAAAAAAAAAAAAAAAAAAAAAAAAAAGCAATAATTAATGAAGAGCAATGAAGCATTACCCAGAATAGAACAGTCCCAGCTCCACAGGATATTCTAAGACACCTCTCAAACTTTGTGTAAGGAACTCTCTCCTTTTCCTGGGATAACAGAGAAACAACAGTGGCGCTATGGATCACACTTTATATAGCCGAAGAATAATGTAAAATAATGTTAAATAAATGAAGAATAAAGAATGTTACTGAACTCATACATTTTACATTCATACAAGAACTCAATTTGCACAGCTTACACAAGCACACATAAAATTAACAATCACCAACATAATTGATCACTTAAAGGACATGGATAACCGACAATACAGTTCCTTTAATTCATATCGATTCAGTTCCGTTTTCGATCAACCCACAAATTGAGCTAAAAAATATGGAGACTACTGAAAACAAAAAGGTATTTATGAACCCCTTAGCTGTGTTACTGGTTGATTTTACTTTGGGTTGGTTGGCTTTGGTGAGAGGGTTGGCCCCCTTTCTTTGCATGCTCAACCTGGTCCCCGTAGCTTTGTCACAGGGCTGATTCTGTAAGCTTGGATCCACTATCTGTGTGAATGAGTAAAAGGGCTCGTACCTACCACGAAACTTCTCCACCCTGGGTCCCCTGTGGTGGAACAAACTCCCTGTTCCATCCTTGATGATGGACAAGATTACCTTACCTTGGTGATGGGGTTGACTTGCTGGCGAGTGCACTGTGCTTCATCAGGGACCCTGTTTAAATGGACTGAATTACCTACCTTGGTGATGGGGTTGACTTGCTGGCGAGTGCACTGTGCTTCATCAGGGACCCTGTTTAAATGGACTGAATTACTTACCTTGGTGATGGGGTTGACTTGCTGGTGAGTGCACTGTGCTTCGTACTCGGGGCGAGGCTGCTCCTCCTGCTCCAGGAACTCCTCCGTGTCCCACTCGTACTCCAGCTTGGCCTGGTACCGCTTCCAGAACTCCAGGAACAGGGAGACTGCCGAACGGGGAGACCGGCCGGAGGGCAAGGTTTTAGGCCTTTCTCAAACACAATCTGTAAATCTGTAGGAACATGCGCACTTCTCGACAGAAACGCATAGACTCGCTGGAGGGAAATGCTGCTTACAGAACACATCTTCTTAAGAGAGCTGCATTATGGTATCTGTTCGGTGTTATTGCTAATATCATAATGAAAATGTAACTGAGCAGAGTTATCTCACCCCAGACTGCCATAAAAACGGCATACACCAATGTTCCAAAATTGTCAAAAATGCACAGTTTCTGTGGAAGAAAGGATCTCATGAAGACAATAAAACACGATATTTGACACCTTTATGTTGTGATTCAGTTTAGAGATATACTATATACAGTCATTTAAATGCATAATCTGATCTGTGGACCTGGATATTGACTGCACCTACTGTCATTCAAATGACAAATACTTTGGTTATGGTTTTGCATTTGTATTTGTTTACACTTGAGGTCTTTGAGAGCAAAGGACTCGATCTTGACTAGGAGAACTTAAGTGATTTTTACGCAAGCCTACCAATACAGGACTTAAGCTCGTCATAGATACGTACATTCTCACTTGACCTACAAACCTAAACTTGAACTAAAAGATACCGCTGTTGGGTACACAGGGGGTAATGAGGCATACTTCTATTTTGTAATCAGCAGTGACCCATCGGTAAACAGGGGCAGCGGTTTTATACATACTGTATGTGTCTAAATTTTTTAAACATTCAGTTGGAGATAGGAAAGAAAACTGCCCCTCTTGTGCTCTTCAGTGAAACTCCACCCAGTTAACTTAAGTGAAAGTTCAAGTTAAGTACATGCATCTCAATCAAAAGCAAAGCTGAGCTTCGGCTGCTTTCTTTCAAGAAAAACCATGGAAGACTTACTTTGGACGATTCGCAGGTGCTGTTGAGCCTCCAGTAGGTGCACTCTCTGTCACACTGTGGACACATGACAATGCTTCCACCAATCAGGGGGTCACAAACCTCTTTGCTTCAATGAAAGGAGAAACAAGAACATAACAAAGCATGATGGTGAGAACAGACTTTCTTGGCTCACCGTTTACAGACAAAGTAGAGAGTAACCAGCACTGCATTAAGTCTGGACTCTGGCTCTTCATGGGCTGGAAAGCTGTTCTACACATTGACAACTTCCTGTGCAATACTCCCTGGTATTTGTGTGGAATTTACATTTAGCTAATTTCTACCAATTACAAATTACAACTTACAAGTAAGAGTTCTACCGACACAATTCAACACTTTGGTAGTGAAAAATGTTCTGTAGTCTTAGCTACTTTCATGAATATAAAAAACATCAATGAAAACACCTTAGTCTGATTTTGCTATGATTGACTTGTCCGTGATCCTTGTACCGATTATTAACAGCTGTACTGTAACGCCCTGTAAATATATTCCTTGTTTTGTTGTTCTGTTGACTCTGAGCAAGATGTCAGCCTTACTGTTTTACTAAGGGTGTTATGTGTTGTAAGCTCTGTGTGTGCTTCTTATCTCCTTATTTCACGTCAGTGCCTCTGGAGTAATCCAGGTAAAGAATTACACCTTACTGCGCCTGAATTTTAGAATCACATGGCTCCCCTGTTCCTGTACCTCCAGGTGCTGGTCTCCTGAGTCCTGTAGCCATAGATAAAGCAGCCCAGGCCCACCACAGCTGCCAGGATCAGCATGCGCGTGTAGAATCCCAGCCAGGCGAAGTAGATCCCGATCTTCTCTCCGTAGTACTTCCTGTGGGAAACAGGTAAGGATGGGGTAGTACTTCCTGCGGGAAACAGGGAAGGATGGGGTAGTACTTCCTGCGGGAAACAGGGAAGGATGAGGTAGTACTTCCTGTGGGAAACAGGGAAGGATGAGGTAGTACTTCCTGTGGGAAACAGGGAAGGATGGGTTGGTACTTCCTGTGGGAAATAGGGAGGGATGGGGTTGTACTTCCTGTGGGAAACAGGGAAGGATGGGGTAGTACTTCCTATGGGAAACACGGAAAGATGGGGTAGTACTAGTGCTAGTTTCTAGAGCCCTACATGTCTGAGTTTATGAATACACTTTGTTTGGTTGCTGTAGGAAAGTTTTTAAATATCCTGTATCAGGCGTAAAGTTAGGAGCTCTAGAATGTGCAGTTGTCACATTAGTAACAAACAGTAGAACAAATTGTGAGTGTATATTTATTCTTCATGACTGGTAAATAAGGTAAATTTGTTATACAACAAATTTAAATTAGAATTTTTTGGTTAACACTCCTCCTGGGCTCCTTTGGTAGTAGCAGTGTTGCTTTTTTGTCGTTATGAAAAGATGACAGAAGTGCATTCACCTTATGAGGTCCAGCGGCTGCATCTTATAGAAGTTCATGGGGTGAGCCCATTCTCTGTACAACAGGTGCCGCTCATTCAGGCAGTGTTCGTCCGGGGACTTCTCATGGAAATTGCACTGTGAATTAGAACAGGGCCACAGTGCTTAACTAACAATAGCACAAAAAAAAAAAAAATAGTCCACACGTGCAGTACGTATGCGTGCAGTGCATACCGTTCCACTCGGTCTTACCCTGTTTTAAAGACCGGAAGGAGTTAGATTCCTGTGCCTTCTGCTGTGTGTGTGTGTGTGTGTGTGTGTGTGTGTGTGTGTGTGCGCGTGTGTACTGAGCCCAGGCCTTGTGTTCCCCCAGTGTTTACCCTGCTTTAATGGGCACACCTGTGCAGTGTGTGTGTGTGTGTGTGTGCGTGCGTGCGTGCATGCGCATGTGCGGGTTTGTGTGTGTGTGTGTCCGTGTACAAGTGTGTGTGCATGTGTGTGATGTGTGTGTGTGTGTGTGTGTGAGTGTGCGCACGTGTGTGTGCGTGTTTGGGAAAATGGGCCCTTCAGAGTGCTTATTGCTGGCAGCTCACATCGTGCAGAGGATAGGCAGCCTGGTACACTCCGCTGTCCAGCAGCTTGTTGATGCCAAATTTCTTTTGGTTTCCACACACCTCATAAGGGGCGCAGCTGAGGATGTGATGAGCCTGCAGACCCAGAACTGAGATTAACATTCACAGACAGCCCAGGCATTGGGAAGTCTACAGTCCAGTCCAGGATTAACATTCACCGACAGCCCAGGCATTGGGCAGTCCACATTTCATAACTGCATGCCAACCTGCTAGGACCAGTAGATGATGCATTCAGTAGAAAACTGGCTCAAACCAGAACAAGAATTTACATAAAATGTAATAGTATTAGAAGGACGATTGTAAATGTATTTCTTAAAATTATTGATAGTTTAAAAAAAAAAATCAAAACAATAGGTGTGCGCATTTTTCCAGGTATCTAATCCTGCTTTGTGATACAGGCCCCAGGTAATGAAAATGACAACTCTCAAAGTCCATTCCTTTAAACCAGTACACGACTCCGCTATTTTGCAACAGGCTTCACTGGAGGAGCTGCTAAGCCCTTTAAAGTAACAATTTCAGCATCAGGCTAAATAATCCAGAACGGAAACCTCTTACACAACGGCCTGAATGCACTCAACCGTGCCAGAAAGAAAAAGTTGGTGTTCGCTGCCATCTGATGGCCAGGAGGTGCAAATGCTTGGCTTGAAACCGCAGGGTGGTAGAGTGAGGCCATAGAGGATCATAATAAATAAATTAAATGCCCTCTGCCCTTCGGTCATTTTTTTCCTCCCCGATGGCAGGCCACCTCATGGTGGATTATCCCTTCCGAAAGAGCGCCCCCCTCACTCACCATTCGCGCCCTCGCGGAGGGCCTGAAGAACTGGTGGCGGTCTTTGATGTAGAAGCTGGCCAGTCTGCTCCTTTCGAAGGGGGCGGTGAAGTACTCCGTCTCCACAGGGATGAGGTCCCGGCTGGGGTAGAAGTGCTTGGTGAAACAGTTGAAGGTGCTAGCGGTCGCGGAAAGGTCATTGGGCTGGATGGGAAGCTTGATGTGCAGGACCTCCGCGTAGGTGCACAGCACATCCCACGGCAAGTGCACCTTCACAAACATCACATTTGTATCCAGAACCTAGAGAAGAAGACCAGACGATTCACAGTCAACAGAATGCAGGGGGACCGATTGCTACCTACAGGAGACCAGTGACAGATCACCTCACAGATCATATCAGAATCAGTCTACAAAAGACTGCTCTCCATCGCAAAGCAAGATGACCCGATACCATTTCAGGCTCCATGCTGCTTAATACTCCTATGCCTCTGTTTCAATAAAAATACGATCTTTAAAGGGTTAATGACATGTGTATGTGGAGTCCTTAGCCAGCCAGTCAGGCACTCATTTAGTCACACAGTTCTATGGGGCGGTTCCTTTAGCCAAATACACGCAGCCCAGCGTTTGCATCGACAGGCATATTTGACTAGACAGGCCAACACGCCCTCAGCTAACCTTAGCTTGTGAAGTCCTGGAAGTAAACCAGTACTGCACATGCTGAGGGAAAAACATTGGAGCTCCTATTAAAGTGAATGGGGAATATCAGACTTTGGAAGGCAAAACTTCCCTGATCTTATTTTGAAACTCGATTAACGATTGTTGTTCCTATGTTCCTCTCCAGTTCCTATGTATGCACTATGGCCCTCCAACCCTCTCCAGGCTCTATGTACGCTCTATGGCCTGGCTCCTCCAACCCTCTCTAGTTCCTATGTACGCTCTATGGTCTGGCCCCTCCTACCCTCTCCGGTCTCTATGTTCGCTCTATGGTCTGGCCCCTCCTACCCTCTCCAGTCTCTATGTACGCTCTATGGCCTGGTCCCTCCTACCCTCTCCAGTTCCTATGCATGCTCTATGGCCTGGCTCCTCCCACCCTATCCAGGTCCTAATTATGCTCTATGAGTGTTTGCACTGTAAACACACCCGTGAGTCACTTACGGATCTTGTTGCCTCCAGCTCCAGTCCCATCTTCATCAGACTTGCTTCATAATACTCTCTTCTTCTCTAAAGATAAACACAGCAGCAAACTGAAAGAAGTGTAAAGGAAGGACTAATAGTGCCAGTGTGTGGTGTTTCAGAGATAAGAAGAAAAGGGGATGGCAGAGTAGCTTAATGGGCAAGGTCTTGTAACCTAAAGGTCACAGGTTCAATTCCTGGGTAGGACACCGCCATTGTACCCTTGAGCAAGGTACTTAACCTGCATTATTTTACTTCAGTGTATATCCAGCTATATAACTGGATACAATGTAAATGCTACGTAGAATAGTTGTGTAAGTCGCTCTGGATAATGTAATGTAATAAGGCAGATTCCATCAATTGCAGCGATGTTGGACCAAGTCATGTTCAGGTGAAAGCATATGCAGTCAGCTGAACTGTCATGTTCTCCATACAACCTCCCTCACAATGTTTTCTCCTGTCAGTCCAGGTAGTTGTGTCTCTGTATAATTTGAGTGGTTTGTTTTTGTAATCTGAAAACAAAGGTATTGTTGCTCCTTGGTTGTGAAACCAAGACACCATCTTTCCCAACATATATTTCCCAATTGAAACACTGTCTATACTGCAAGAAATACATTTCTCTCTACATTTCCTTAAATATGAAACACCTGAAAACGGTTATGTTTCTAATGTTATACATTTTTCCATTCTACTTCATACTCATATTGGTGAACTATAATACTAATTAATGTCAGCAGAGATTATTGAATTTATGCAAACCAGGGTTCCCACATTTTCTAAAAAATAAAAAAGGATTTTTCAAAGATACGGCCAATCAAAACAAGGGATTATTTGCTATGTTTGACAAAAGGCCAATGGAGCTAAATCACAAAAACAGTTCCACGTAAAAAGTTACGGCTGGTCAAGAACAGGTGAGACAATATCCAGATCAAGAACATGAACAAGAAGCCAGTTCATTTGAATGAGGGGTTTTTTTTATTTTTATTTTTACTGTATCTCAGAAGTCATGACTATGTCTCTGACTCTGACAAGCTCTCTGTCTGTGATGAATGTGAAAATGACTGCAACTCATTGTATGAGCTTCGCATCATATCAGTTGATGCAACTGTTTACAGTGCAATGACGATTTCATCCGTTAAAGTCCATTAGTGCAAATACTACTGCAAAGACTGACGTGAAGGGTTTAATAAGTTTAAAATCTGAGATGCATGCACCGCACATTTATAGTGCCTCTCGCCCCTGGCTTTGTTGGCGGCAACGGTGTTACTTTTTGTTCTTCGTATCTGTCCATGCGTCTTTTTTCCGCAGGTGAGAAATACATAGTCCGAGTACGGGTCCATGCTGTACTGCTATTGGCTTATTTTTTGCAGAAACCGGCACTTTGCAGAAACGCGCGCAGAGCTTGATTAATTAAGGAAGCTCGTGCTCACTTAGCACGTTCATAACCACCGTCGTGATACCGGTTAAGCCTGATTGCTGTTGTTAGTTTTTGTGAAGCCAGTTAACGGCAAACAAACCCCGGGTATGTTAAGCTTCCTTCGTAATAAACTCCCAGATATGATGGCAGAGATGATAGCATCAGGCTGTGATTCTGACATATTTTAAATGTTTTTTCCCCTGACAGCTCTCCTCATTTATCTGGAATAGTTGCACCGTTTATCCCCATTACACACACACGTGAATTGCTGTAGCTACTTTGACGCTGTGCACACAACCCTAAACAGTCACGAGAAAAGGAACTATTAATTGGATGGCATTCAAATGGACATTCAATCTAAAAACACTCATTTTCAAAAATAACGTGAGACTCTATGATACATTGAACAGTAGAATTTTTAAAAACCAACAGCCATCTGTACTTAAATATTTCAACTGGAGTCACAATCATCTGGTCAGTGGGACCAGGAAACCCACTTACCTTGTGCTTTTGAAATGTCTGTTTCTCAGATTGATCCTTGTGTTCTTCATATACCAACACAAAATCAATGCGTCGCTTCCTGTCATTGAAGAACAGGGAATCTGCATCCCCATTGAACTCAGTCTTTGGGCAAACAGTGCTGTCGGGCAAATCTGCCTCTTCGGTCTCATACTCTTCATCCATGGCACCATACATTTTCTAGAAGTTGAACTCCAAAATGGCAGACTTGCGCTCGCCAGGGGAGACAGCATCACGAGTGAAGAGAAGCGAGAGCTCTGGACTCGTGGCCCCACCTGCTTTCTCACCTTGGCAACTAAACCTGCAAATAACCACTTGTTTGTTTTGCCTTTCACAACCCTGCCTGTCAATCCACATTTAAAAAAGAAATCAAGTGGAACCGCGGGCTGGAGTGAAAACATCTGTAATCTTTAGTATTTATTATTTTTTGTATTTGGAAACAAAGAGAAATTGCTCAAAAGGCCATTTTATTTTAGGATGGCACAGTAAATGCAGATACTCAAAAGAAACTACTCAGTGACAGGACGAGCTGACAGTACCAAAAACAAGAATTCAGATTCGAGCAACATAGCACTCATACTTGACCTGAGCAATAGCAGCACTGTCCAACACACTCTGCTGTTTAAACATGGACTATAAGTTTTAAAACAGGGGTCCTCAGTCTTATCCAATCAAAAACGGCCAGCGTAGGTGCAGGGTTTTGATTTTGCCCAGCTCTAAGACACCAGATTCTACATATCAAGGCCATGATTGAAGGCCATGATTAGTTAATTAGTAGAATCAGGTGTCTTAGTGCCTGCACCCACACCAGAAGTCACCCCTCCCCAAAGTGACCTATTCTTTGTAATCAGCACATCACAAAACTCTCCCACTCACAAAAACTCAGAAATGTCTGGGTGTGCAAGTTTAAAAATCACACATCAATTGCAAACTTCATAAACAAATAGGCCACTTGCCCAGCACTGAATGTGTGTTGTCATACCTTTACTTTGTTGTAGATTTGTGAAGGCAATTCACAAAATGGTAATTTCTTTGAGAATAGCAGGTGCTATAAAGTCCTTTGGCCAGCAGGTGGGGCCCTAGAGCAATACACTAATGGGCCCTAAACAATAACAATGAAAGAAGAGAAAATTGAGACCCCAGCTTAGACCATGGTGGTTCTGTCCTGCCAAAAACTCCAATATATAGAGAGGAAATTAAGTGTGCATCACTTAACACAAGCAGGGAACATCTCCAAAAAGAACAAATACTGAGATTTATTTAAAATGTACACATTTATCATTCAGTCATTGTGTTAGTGAGCAAGTTCAAAATAATTTTAAAAAAAACAAAACCTTAAAAACAACCTTAGATTTATTGATTTGAGATATTTTGATAATGACAAATATTTTCAAATAGATTACACCACGATAAAGTCTTTGCTGATAAATTATCTGTGTTGCAGTACATTTAGAGAATTTTCTAGCGGAGGGTTTGAGCATTTCATAAATACAATCAATTTTTAGAATCAATACGTTCAAATACTCCATTGCTCACCTGGTTCATTTTCACTCAACACAAATATTGACCAACAATTTTGCACTCAAATGAAAAATAATTTTAGATATTAATGTTAAGGCTTAAAACGTGCAAATCCTACAGATGTTTACTTTAAGGTGTGGGACATTCATGATTTATACTTTGGCTGTCCTGGAAGTCCAAATATCAATTTTACATTTCCCATTCTGGGCTACTCCATTTTTCTTTGAACAGGCAGCAACTGCACCATACTAATGATTTTTGGAATCCTTTCATAGACTTTACATATTATTAAATGGGAGTTTTTTTTTCCATCTCACTGGATAATAAGAGGTAACTATTGTCAGCTGAACACACATACCTCCTTGACTTGAGGTACAAACCACACAAAGGCAGTATTCACGCATGTAAACAATACAAAAAAAAGAAAACAATAGCTTTGAAAGCACAGAGTAAATATGAAGTTTGTAATTATGAATTCAGATCTAAAAGTATCATGAGCTCAAGCGCAAAGGCAACAAAATGTTAATATTTTTCAACGAGGTGAAAACTTAGACGTAAAGCCATTACTTCATCCATTGATCAACATGTAATATACAATGCCCTCCAGAAGTATTGGAACGGTAGAGTGAAATTTGTTAGCTAAATGAGATAGAAGTACAACCAGCTTTTATTTCATGGTATTTACATGTATGCACACGTTACATGTTTACCATTTTACAGAAACAGCTGTTCTGTGTTGAATCCCCCCATTTTCAGCTGTGCAAACGTTAACGGACAAGTGACAGGTGTCATCTGTTCAAGTGTGTTTCCTCCGGCAGGGATGGTTCACACATTAAAGAGCCAGTGAGTGACTAGTTTTAGTAGTAGGCTTTGTTTTCACCTGTGAATTCATCTGAATTTGGAGTGAGAGGCGTACACCATCATGATGATCAGATGACTTATGAATGAATGAATGAATGAATGAATGAATGAATGGTTGCATTTATATAGCACTTTTCTGAACACTCTTAAGTGCTTTACAGTGATGAGTGGGAACTCACCTCACCCACCCACCCAATGTGTAGCTCTGGCTGAATCACAACTGATCTGAGAGCTGAGAGAACAGAATGACTCATTCAGAATGACAGCACAGAAACTGGGTCTATCAAGTACAGCAGGCTGGAAAGAACTGAAAAAGGAAGAAACTACTGTTGGCCTCAGAAATAAACACTGTGTATACCATCTATAGCCAAAAGAACCAAATTCACTCCATTGCTCCCATACTTTTGGAGGGCACTGTATCACACATGTATGGCACAGCTCCAGACTGGGTTTGTGTTCATAGTTCTCGCCACTATTTTTTGCAGAAGGCTGTCTTTGGGCATGACGGCCTTTGATTCTGTCACCATTACAAATGAAGGTTTTTAGTCTTCGAGTACCATTTTGCGGGGAAAGAAGTCAATTATAATTGATTATAATTTTATTTAAAGAAGTACGGACACTGTACATCACCAAGGACGTTATAATCGTGACGCAAACTGAAATGTTTCAAGGTTTGCATAAAGTGCTGAAAAAAAAAAAGCAAAAACAATCTGACAGGTCAAATAAATCAAGTACACGACACAAACATGGACGGTATGCACAAGTAAAAGACGGAGAACAAACACAGAAAACATGTAAAAATAGTCTATACACCATATGCTGAGCAGACATAACAGACAAAACAGTTCTTACATACGACCCATTGTTTGCGTTATTCTTAACACTGCATCTATACAAACATACTGGACAGTTATCAGTAGTGTTTAAAGATCCTCTTAAGTTTAACTGACCATAAAAACCCCAAGAGCCTTAGACTAACTTCCTCCTAAATCTTAGCAAACTGGTAACTATTACAAATTTCCATACAAACATTTTATAAAACATTCTAAAGCCAGTTTTCTAATTGTAAGGCACAGAGTTGACACCTTCTAATTTGTGCAAAGTCCATCCCTTTAAAGCACCATTGCTACAGAAATGCATTCTTGACCCAATCCCTATCTACAGAGTAAGCCAAAAAATGGAAATAAACACAAACATTTATAAAGATAAAGGCTAAACAGAAAGCCAAAAAAACCACAGTGCTCTGCTAAATGGAAGGTTCCAGTTAATTTACAATCAATGGCAAAGACTTTGGTTGCAGTCACTGTATTACTGTATTAAAAAAGCACACTATTCCAGAGCAAAACTGTTACTGTCCCGAGCAAAATGCTTTTTTACGATGCTAAACGGCGCTCACGTGTCATACATTCATAAAGGCAGCAAGACGTGAAAACCAAGTCATTAGCAACAGGAGAAACAAACGAGTCCTGGTCAGACGAGACTTATGTGGTACGTTTCTGTGACCTGACTGTT